>VWYH01000199.1:0-97163 GCA_013399365.1 Pampusana beccarii | reverse complement strand
CCAGAGCACTGGAACAGGCTGCCCAGGGAGGTTGTGGAGTCTCCTTCTCTGGAGACATTCAAAACTCGCCTGGATGCCTTCCTGTGTAACCTCATCTGGGTGTTCCTGCTCTGGTGGGGGGATTGGACTGGATGATCTTTTGAGGTCCCTTCCAATCCCTAGCATACTGTGATACTGCGAAGAACTGAGCTCAGCCTCCAAATTGCTTTCCTGAGGAAGCAAACTGCAAGTAGAGGAAAAGATGTTTGGTTTCCTGCAATCCAGAACAGAAATGAGATCTCAGGGGTGTCTGGAGACTGAGTTGAGGCTGGCCTGGCCTATTTTGAGAGAGAAATATATTTTTGTAGACCTCAAAACCATACTGCATTCTTCAGCCCAGCTGGACATATGACTAAGTGTCTGTGGAACTGAGCATAGGTGTGCTGCTGTCCTGGGATCTGGCACGAAGGCTCTGTATGGTTTATGTGTCACATGTTATTGGGGTACACCACAACCTATTTCTGGCTGCCCCGTGGCAGAGCTATGGATTTCCTCTCTGAGGATACTTCAACAAAACTAAACTACTGCCAACCTCAGTGACAGATCTCATGCACTGTTTAGAAGGAACTCAGGTCCAGGTGAGCAAAAGTTGGGCCAGATGGATGTCACCACCACTTCTGGGAATGGCAGACCCATTTTGCTAGACCACAATTCTCAAAATAGAGCTGCACCACTAAAAATGAAGATTTGTTGGGCTACACTTCTGGGACCCCATATTTGAAAATGTCACTCATGATGCAAATAACCATCAGATGTCTTCCCGGGGGTACTTTAATCATGTAAAACATCCTGCCTTTAGTCACTGACAGCTATTTATATTCCAATTTCTTCACACATTTTGTGTAAATATTAGCCTGTGGTCCAGACTGAGGTTGTTTCCAACTTTATCTCAGTTGGTTTGCCTGCACCTATTTATAACACTCTTGCCACCTTTCCTGAAAGTTGCCATGCAGCTACATTTATGATCTCACCAGTCACTGTTAATTCTTTACCTCTGCAGAAAATCAAAGGAAATATCACTGCTCCATCTCTTTGGCATGAGGGATTCCACTGTGTGGGCTTAAGTTGGTCTCAGATGCACTTTTCTGAAAAATTCTGGCAAATACTGTTTCAACACATGAGAAAAAGAGGCATTCGGAGATCTAGGTGGAAACACTTTAGATAATTTAGTCTGCCTAACACCAGTTATAAACACTCATTCACCAAGTGTCTCCTGCCTAGATCTTTCATCTGCAGCAGGTCTTTATATCCACATCCCTTCCTTCCTAAGAGCCATAAAATTATGAAAATTAAAAATAAAAGCATTTTCATAGGTCATACTTTTCAAAGGCTAATTTTTCTCATGGTGAAACTTGCACTTTATTTCTAGTTTGAGTTTGTCTGCCTTGAGCTTTTACTCATTCACCAGAAATCTTTCTTGTAGTCTAATCGTGCTGAAACATGAACTATATTATGCATCAGTTTGACGTATCTTACTAAAGTGCATTGTCAAGACCTCAAGTCATTCTTCTGCCTTCCTTGTTAATTGTTTTTGACCTCTAAGCATAAATTCTGGTCTTCATGCTATGAAAACATATACAACATTTCAGGAATGACAGAGATGTGACCCCTGCTAGTGACACATCACATGGGGTCCTATTGCTAGTCACACATTTCTTCTTTTCTAAATGTGTTTAATGCTGTCACGTAGCTGAGTGATGTAAATCTACCTGTATCAATGACTTCACTTCCCTTTTATTTATGCTTCAGTCATATGTGTCCTCTGTAAATTGTATCCTTTTTTTTTTTTTTTCAGATCAGTATAAAGAAATTGAAAGCAACAATCAGACACTACATGGCACTCCACTAGAAATGCTTCTTCAGGATGGTATCTTCCCATTCAAAGTTAATTACATATGAATAGCATTAAGCTAATTTTAGGCATTTAAAATTATTTTAAATCGAAGATATCAGGCATGACACCAAGTATCAGTATGAAATTACGAAGTTACAATCTCACCAACTAAGAAGTTAAACTTACTTGACATTTTGCTTCGTAAAATATTTTTTATTGAAATATTTTAAGTCATCACCCTTTGATTTCTCTCACTCTCACTTCCATTTTTGACTGGTGTAAGTGATATATTAAGCTTTCTTTTCCGGGACTGCAGAAATCATGCCACCTCTCCCTTTGCTCCTTTAGAATACTACGCGTCTTCTGGCTTTTCTGTCCTGAGAACTTTCTCAGTTTACCATGGTTAATTAGGAACAAAATCAAAGGTTCAGAAAGTTTCTGATTGGTTCTTTTAACATTCCTGCATGACAAGGGGGATCCAAATCCATCCTTTTTACTTGAGGGTACCACTACTTTAGCTACAAACACTTGGTTGATGTAATGCTGTACAACTCTGAAATATCTGATGGACACAGTAACAGCAGATGTCATCTTCAGTGTGAAACAGGGGTTTGCCCTCAGTAAACAAAGCACAGAGCAGGGCTTGGGTTTTGTTACTGAACATCATGTGAGTGTCAATGCTCCCCAGCAGGAAATACAAAACATAACATTGACTCACTTTGGTGTCTACTGCAAACCCACAAAACATCATTCGTTGAATCTCACAAGTCTCAGGCTTGGCAAAGACCATCCATTTATGCACTTTTTTTTTTTCTTCCTTTTAAAGTATGGTTTCCTCTGAAGAAATCGGTAATGCTTGTGCTTGCACAGTACTAGGACGCTGAGAAACCTGACATAGCCACCTCATTGCCTTGGCTACCTCCCACTACAGCAGCTCTCTGCTTAGATTAAGGATAGATTCATTGTACTGAAATCCTCCCCTTTGGGAGGACAACAACAAGCAATCCTAAGTTGTATTCATTTCAAGTATCCATCCAAAAAAAAAAAAAGTTTTGGAGCTCGTTTTTCAGATTTTGGAACAGACATGAAAACAAATTTTCAACAATCAAAACACAGCAGTTACCAGCTGTTCTTTAATGAGTGGCAGGTCTCATTCAAGCTAACTTGCACTCTTTTTTTTTCCTTCTTTTTATTTTTTTGCCCCACCTTCCTTTCTGGCACTGAAATATGGAGCCAGACTCTTTATGATAACTCTATTTTGCTAATTAATCTAATTAAGTGCTGTATGTAATTTTGCAGAGTAGAGCAAGCTATTCAAGATTATCATCATTAGGTTAAAGAGCTGACAATTGATGGAGATAATTTTTCCTTAACAGGCTGTAACCTTTCCGCAAGCAACCCCCTCCCCCAGGGGAGTTCTTCAATTAAATCAATAATGCTTCTGGGGAGAAAGAAGAACTTTGCTTTTTAAGAATCGTGTAAACAGATCTTCAGCAGCTTCTTGTTGCTTTGCTTGAGAGGAAAAGCAGCAGCTGGTTATTAATACCTGCTGTGCTCAGCTTCGACAAGCATGCAGTTAAGAATAGCAGCTACTGCCTAGCTATGGTGCAGGTTGAGAAGTGAGGGTTTTGAAGGTGTCAAGTGGGGTCTGGAGAAACCTTGGCAAAATAATACAGTACCTGGATTGGGTAAGTGACAGGTAAGTGGCTCCTAGGCAGGCTGGGGAAATGAGGTTTAAACTGCCGGTATTTTTGTTATTGTTCGGATACAAGAAGACCTGACAGGAAGACAAATGTAACTGGAGGAAGAGGTGGGAAAATCTCATCATGATGACTCTTGCCAGCCTTAGAGCTTTAATAAGCAGGACCTGAAAGGATATTTTGAGCTTTTTTAACACCATTCCCAAATGCCAGTGTTTTGCCTGCAGTGTACTCTGTGGGCTCTGAAGCCCGGGAGGACTGAGTGTACCTGTGTCCCTGTTGCAGGGAGCCACTGAGTCCTCAGTGGTGACCAGACACTGATGTCCCCTGCCTAAGCAAGCTCTGGGTGAGCTTTGTGGTGACTGCATGCAGCCAGGGCAGAGGTCTGCCCATAGAGCAGCCCAACTCCCGTGGGTCCTCCTCATGGCTCTGGGGGTTCTGTAAAGGGAGGCTTCTGCAGCAGCCAGTGGGAGACTTTCTAGTGCTTAATTTTGCTTCAGGTGCGTGCTGACCTCGTCCGAAAGCAGGGCGTGCAGCAGCTGGCTGTGGCTGGGCCTCACCTCTCTCCCTTGGCCTGGCTCCTTCCCTCTGCCCTCTCACGGCGCCCTGAGGATGCGGCCACAGAGACGCCTCTGTCTCCCTTCCCGCACAGCCTGACCTCACGGCCAAAAAGCTCGTCTTTGTTAGCTCCTGGTTTTGTGTGAAGAATCTCCTTGTTTGTAGCAAAGGCGGCTGCTTTCTGCCCTTCTTTTATTTCTCAGCCCTGACCCTTTAACCACGGCAATTTGGAAGAAAGTCCACTGCAGGGCGCGTTCTCCTGGGTGGATGGGCACCAGCTCTGTTGCACAAGGATCTGGCTGGTTTGGGGGAGCACATGGGAAACAAAACTCGCGTGAGGTAATATATAACAATAAACCCCAGGCTTCAACAAGAAGAAAGCCTGGAATATCTCAGCAGCTTTTGTGTTTGGTGCGTTTTAAGCTTTTGTATGATGTTACAGATCACTCTCAGCGTGGCTGAGGAAGTTAATCTACCTCCACTTATACACTGTTCATTAAAAACTCCAACAATATGTGTGGTGCATCTTCTCTACAAAACATCTCCAAGCATAGGTCACCAGTACTAATAAAGGAAGGTTAAATAAAAAAAAGTCCAGGTCAGTACTAAACGAGTGGTCAGGGATCCCCTCAAGCAGGGACTATTTGGACAAAATAAATTTAGGGCATTTTCAATACGAATTGAGATACTTTTTCCGTTTGAGTCCTCCTGCCTGGATCCATTGAACTAATTTCTAGCAGGTACCTTGACTCAGAAGATTGCACTTCTTTTGCTCTGGCTTGAGCCTTTAACACCACAATGGGTAACATACAGCCATAAATAAAGACTGTGGCTTCTTCATAATTTCTTAAATGGGAATTTGCCATTGCTATGGACTCTAAATGTATTCCATTCCCTGTATCATACAATTACAGCATTTTTTACTCCATTGAGTTTCTGTCCTTGGCTCTTAGAGCCAGGAAGTTGCTTTGTGTAATGAAGGAAGAGAAGTCTAGTTTTTATTAAAATGAGAAACCAGCTTTATAGGAGTGTTGGAGGTCTTATTCAAATGTTTACTTTCACCATCTTCACAGTATCCAAAGTTCTCCCACAGGTGCACACAGCAGGATGTTCATATAGAGAAAGTGTCCCAGCAAAGGTGATTGTGCCATCAAGAGAGGCAGTTGCACAATGCGGCTTCTATGCTATGGCCACAACTGAGAGCTTTCTCTTTGCATCGAAAGCAATGTCTCCTCAGAAAAATTAGGGCGGGGGGAGATATTGCTGTTGTGTGTTCAGTGTGGTTTTAGTGGCACAAGAACTATTGAGAGGACTCAGAAGTGATATCACAAGAGGCTCTTCATGTAGCAAACATGGTACCATTAGTTAAAAAAAACTAGACTGGAGCGTAAAGTCTTTGGGACTGAAAAATGGGAGTCCAAGTTGCGTACCGGACATTATTTCTCCTATGGGACATTTATACTAGCTATAACTGTAACTATACTCAGCATTACTTTTCTTTTTTTGAGGGATTGAATGACCTGCTGATCAGCGCACACGGGCTGCTGGGCTATTTATGAAGCTACTTGTCTGTAACCGATGCACTAAAGGAAAGGGGCTGCTTTGACCTGAGCCAGCGAGTGCAGAGCGGTGCACACACGGGACCTGAGCTCCTTTCCTGACGTTGTCATTCAGCGCGTCAAATTACGCATGGCAAATCAGCTTCCTAAGCTCTGTGCCTCAAAAATGAAACAGATGGGTTGTATCAGCTTCCTCCCACTGTTAAATGAGGATGAAGCACATATTGATGAAAACTCCCCCTGGCACATTGCTCTGAGGTCTACAGGCTCCAAAGAACACAAAGGACTAACCTTATTGAAGGGTGGCTTTTTTCCATGTTCTGGTTTTAGAGAGAAGCGATGTTTATTTTTAATAATTTTCCATTTGGATTTTGTCTTAGTTTAGTTTTTGAGGGTGGATCTAAATTAATACAATGTTCATTATGCTCACTGCACAGATATAGGCACACAGACAATTTTGCCTTTAGGAGGAGGCAGCACAAAAATGGCAGCACCGTTGGTGTTATAAAAGCAAAAAAAATCCATGCTTCTGCTGATCCTGCATGTGATTTAAAGGGAACTAGATGTACATTAATTTAAAAAACCCAGTTCCATGTAACATATCGTTTTTGTAAGAAAATAGCATTTGACACACAGTCACCAACCAATTTAAGTCAAAATTCAACTAGAGATCATAGATCTGTGTTACACTGTGATCTTCAAATGGACAAAGCAGCAGTGTAGGTTTATACACTCATATATCTTGCTTAACACTGTTTACTTCCTCTAATGACTTCAATTCACTCAATCAGTTTTCCTCAAGCACAGCTCATGGCTGGAGGGTATTTTGGACTTTCTCAGGCATCTCGGAATACTTTACAAATAAAACAGAGGCAACTGACCATAAAGCATATGATATTACCAATGGCATTATTAACATTTTCTCAGCAGAAGTGATTAGGGAGAGAAAAACTCACTCCTTCTTTGGGGAATGAGAGCTGCATCTCTGGGGGATCTAAGAAGGGAAATGAGCTTGGAAATAATCACTCTAGATCCTTATTACATTACTATTTCACAGGACAGGAATATATATGTTTTGGGAAAATTATTGCAAGACCGATATGAGCCTTCTTTATATTCCCTGTGAAATCATGGAGGGATTAGATCTACACTGTTTGGGATCACATCAAGCAAAGGGGGCTGTGCTAAAGGTGACCTAAAGAGGCTGCTTGTGGTGGGAACAGGAGTGATCCCTTCCTGTGCCGATGAATCTAGGACATGGGATGGCTGTATATTCAGCATTGAACTGGCAAAGCAAACTAAGGAAAACAAAAAAAGTCAAACATAGTACATGAACTAAAGAGGGAACTTAAAGCAAGACCTAAGAGATTGCTGGAATCTTGTCTGGTTTTAAAAATAAAATCTTAGAGTAAGGGGAAAGAGTATATTTAGAGCCAGCAAAACAACCTGGCTTTCCTGGCTCTATATATACACTGTTTTGCCAGGCTCCAGCTAAAACCACCCAGTTTTTCCCCTCAGAAACAAACAACCCTCTTTGCTCCCCAAACCCAAAGAAAGCTTAATTCGCTTTAAGCTGCTAACAAAACTTCCTGTATCTTGTGTTAGCGTTGTGTGCCAGGTTTCAGCATGCTGAGAAATGAAAAAGTGCTTTGTAATGGAAAAGCTAGTTCATTCTTTGCTATGTGGTGCCACAGTAATAAAAAAGAAAGTTGCAAACCTTTCCCTATTAAAGAGGCCAGAAGGAACAGGGGATTAATTTAAAGAGTTCAGACTCAAGATCACTGTGATGAAAACTATACTCTCCAGCCATTTCCAGCCTCAGAGAACAGTGGTTTCCTCGGATATTGGGTAATTCAGTGAACTGCATGATAGAAAGAGAAAGCCGCATAAAGCCACTCACTGTTACAGAATGGGAGGTTAATGAAGTTCATTTAACAGACCAGTGGTGCAAACCTGTTATCAGATGGCTTGTGCAGATCCCAGATGGCTTAAGTAAAGCTGGGAACTTAAACAGGTACCTTGCATTTTGTCATGGGATTAATAAAGCATCAAGATACTTACAGCTCTTCTGCAGCAGAGTTAATGACCTTCCATAACCATGTGCTTTAACCGAGAAGGAACACATTTTAGCACTGCGTACCTCTAAGTCACATTTGTTCTGTCAGCTAATTGAATTATTTTTGTCGTATCAGAACAACACTGGAAAACTTCAGACGTTGTCCTCAGTTGCTGCACCACTTTGTGGATAAAGCAGCATCAGACTGAGCATGAAGTGCTGCTCTTCCTCCTCCTCTGTCAGATGAGGAGCCACATCTGGCTGCTGCAAGGGGAGACCAAGTAGCCCCCCACTGCATCACTGGCTCTGCACTGCCTAACCCTTGTAGCACCAGCCTTTACACTTGAATACACCTAATGTATTTATATGTTTGTCTGTAAAATGGTTACTACTAGTGCAGACTTTGTAGTACAGTTTATTCTGCTGTTGGCCAGTTGGCCACCCTGTGTAGATACCCCAGCAGCCTTTCTTGACGATCTTGGATCCCCTCATCACAGCAGATGTACAGTATATTACTGTCACCAGTTGCCCTTTGCATATGGCTTTCATCACGCTCTTCTGCAGACCTGTAAGGAGTGTTTTTACAACACAGTTCTTCCCAGAGCCGGAAGGCAGAAGAGCAAATGTTTTGTGCCCTTCCAGGAACAAAATCTGAAGCAAGGTCTTGCAAGAGCAGGTCCAGTTCTAGTTCAGGCACGTGATTTCTGTGAGATTATGAAAAGCTTCATGAGGTATACACTGTGCGTATTTACATATATATAACTCCTCTTCATACCCCAGGGTTATGTTTACCGTAAACACCTGCAAAGCCCTGTTGACTTCACATTTGTCATCTACCACCTAAATGCTTTGCTGTTCGACACCCTGATCGCGTGCACCTCCATTAGATGCATGCTTGTGGAGGGCTGTGAGAAGGCGCCCGAAGCAACACCTTCAGGAGGGAAACCAACCTCCAGCTCCTTGGGCCACCCAGGAAGCGCTTTCCTGCATGGACCCACGTCCTGCACTCACTTGGACACACAATGCGCGGCCCTCCCGGAGACTTGGGACAGGAGTGGCGAGGAGGAGACTGGGTTGGGAAGGCAAGAGCCCTGTGACAACAGCTTCCTTCCATTTCCCTGCGTCTGTTTGCAAATTTTCTGGGCAGCCATTGGAGGACAGAATGGCAGGCACTGCCCCCATGGGCTGTGTCCCTGTAGTTTAAATGCTTTGCAGGATGCCCTTCTTCCTCCACACTCATCCCAGCAGGCCATGGCCACATCTTCCCCCTGGCCAGAATAAGGCCCTGCCTGTGGCTCTCCCTGGGGAGCCTGGAGCCAGTACACCCCCCAAAGACAGATGTGCAGGCATTAGGGTGAGAAGAGAGGTGCTGCTGGTGCCCAGGCCCTTCTTCAGGGCACCAAACTGCAAGGCCTGATCTCTCTGGACATCAGGAAACATCATTTCTGAGCCCAGCCCAAGGGCAAGGCACACACCAGGGCCTCTGTCATGGCATGGGACCAGCAGTGTCTGGGTGCAAGAGCAGCCCCTGGCACAGATGGGGGGAAAAAGGGGATGCTACAGGTACATAACAGTAGCATTATCTTTAATAATACGCTGTTTTCACTGCCCAAAACACAGTATTTTAGTTAAGACGCTGCATTTCACTTACATCTGGTGTTTACACAAGCCAGTGATTCAGTGCCAGACAAATCCTGCATAATGTCTTGGGTAAAGTACTGTTAAAATAGCTGCCCGCAGCATTTCTTCTCTGTCTTCTCGCTAGTGGCGATGGCTGGTTCTGCGGGCAATAAAAACCAATGACACTTTCAGCCTAATCAGTTCATTCAGGAGAAATGCCCAGAAAACAGCAACAATTTTATGTATCTCCAAAACCGGATGACTCAGTAAAGTAATGTCTTCAAGGTGGCTCTCTAATCAGCTCTCTTTTATACGTATCAAGAATGACAGCATATGGCATCTATGAAAGAGGAGATTTAAAGCTATGGAAGTTAGCTTTAATCTTATAGAACGGTAAAAAAGGATGCCTCAGCAAAGCTTTGTGGAGGTCACTCAAAGGACTTCTGCCAATGTTGCTTAAATAAGAGTTAACTGAGTTATTCTTTCCTTTTTTAGTCTCTGTTTTCTTCAAGTTCCCTGCCTAAAATACCTTGATCTTTTTTTTCTTTTCTCTGTGCCTCATGGCTTAACAAAATTAGTAGCTTGGGGTTTTGGAGTGGGGTGGAAGAGGCTGTGTTATGCAAGGAGCTTCAGGTTGCCTTTATTTTATTTTTTTTTTTTATCCTTTTCAGAAGAAGTCTGTTCCACAAAGAGACACCTACGTTGAATTTGTGCATTCCTGCATTTATGAAAATAAAAATGTGGATATCAGAATGAATGGAAGAAACAAAGAGCCAGTATGAATTATCATATACTCATTCACAAACCCTCCTGGAAGTGAGGTCCTGCTTGAAGATAAAACTTTTATTTTTCTGTGCCAATGTATAAAAAGTAAGTTAGCATCCTTTGCTGAGATACTTAGAGTTTGCTCAGACTCTTACTTCAGTGGTGCTTTGGAGCAGAGAAAGATGGGATGGTGTGGACAAGGTTGGTGAATTACAGCTAATCCAGCCAACCACATAAGAAGACTTAAATTAAACCATTTTATGTATCCAAAGATAATTCATCAGTAGAATGCAAGTATTTTTCTATACTGCTCAACAGGGGCAGTACATTATGCCTATATAGCATGCCATGCTAGCCAGCGACTGAAGCATTTGTCACTTGTTTCATATTTGCTTTCTCTTAGGTTGCAGGCATACTTGCTAAACTTTACTAATTACATTTTTGAAAGATTGGAGAGAGAATTCGGGAATGAAAAGAATCCATAAAATTCTGAATGGCTGTCACTGTCTACTAACAAAACCAGGACAATGGCACAGCCAAGGACATAATTTAAATTATCCCATGTTATTGCACATCTGCATTGTTCTAGGAGTGTGAACAAGACTGCTTGTCATTGCTTGGCTTGCAGTCTCAAGGATACTATTGTAAGAGAGGTGAAGCTAGTTCCGGTATTTTTCACTGTGTTCTTCCTCCTCAGGGCAAAAATCAGTACCAGCCCCTTGCCAGTGGACTGGGAAGCGCATCCTTTCGTGGGGAGAGGGGTAAGAAAAGGTTTACATTTGCCTCTCCACTCTCTGCTGGAAGGGGAAGCACCAGCCTGCTGGCAGGTCCTTGCTTCTCCATTCTAGCCACACCTGTTTGGAAAGCAGCTCCTAAATTTCTTGTGGGATTTAGCCCAGATTCTCTTGAAGTGCAGAGGACGTGAACCACAGAGCACTAACTCCTGCTAGTAATAGCTCTATAACTTGCCATACACAAGATTCCTGTGCCAAAATTAAATACCCTGAAGAAGCACGTCAGAGTTTTCCGCAAGAACAGCAGCATCACTGTTCAGAAGCATCACTGTGCAGCAGATACAAACCTTTTAAAGGATCATGGTATAACAACAGTAAAATAAAAGAACAGGGAAAGAAAAAGCTTGTCTCCAGCTTCACATTAACCTGCCCCCGACTGCCTTCATCATGTTAATTTTGCATTTTACACGTGTTAGATCAACAGGGAGCACAGGTGGCTGCCCTAACACGTGAGACTTCAGACACCCCCTGGGGCACCAGCAGCACCTCTGTCACCTCCCTGCAACGTGGGGAGGGGGGCCCCTGCCAGCCCAGCAACAGGAGTAGGTCACTGAAGGTTAATAAAGGCAGTCAGCACGTAATTATCACTCCCTCATTAGCCTCAGCCTCTCAGGAATAAATTAGAGGGACAAAGTACAGGGAAGCTGTGAGAAGATCAGAGTGGGGTGGCACCTCCTCGTGCTGCAGGAGATGAGAGGCACCTTCCTGGAGGTCCCTGCTTCAATTGACTGGGGTATTTCAGAGGCAAATACAGGGTAAGAATTAATATTTGAACATTTTAACTAGCTGCATTAATTTTCTTTAAGCATTTGGTATCGCTAATCCACAGAAAGCGATTTTTCCTTCCTCTTTTATGCACTGGCTGTAGGCACACCTGTCAGATGGATTGTTTTCATCCCCTCAGTTTCTTGATCAATCTCCGCTACTCTGGGCCTACAGTAAAAGGGCCGCTTTAAGATGATTAACAGTGCTCTTGAGACTACAGCTCCTGCATGCAGAAGTCTCATTTGCAACAAAGATGACAAGAGCTCAATTAGCCAGGTGTAAGCAACGAAGACAAGGCTTTCTCTGTATCAAGTTAAAGCAGCAGATTAATTCCCAAGGCAGAGGAGTTGCAAAGCAGGGTTGTTACATTTGCAATCAACTTACAGTTAATTGTTTCATCTCAATGCTGTCAAATAATGCATAGAATAGTTTGGACGAACACACAATCAGGAAACACTGGTCACGGCCCTAAAAGGCTGAAAGTCACAGTTCTGACTGATAGCAGAGCAGGATGAACTGAAGGAGCCTAAGAAGTCCAGTTTTTAGGTAGGAGGCAGAGTGATGTTACAAAATAGAAAGTGTAACACGTAGGGGGACTCTGCTCATTGTGGGAAACTTAAAAGTCAGAAAAATACCACTCCTGGTGTCACTTCTGCACTTTCATTATTAAATGCTGCCCTCCAAGTAGTTGTTTCCCCATTAACCGGTAACACATACTAACTTCTGAACAGTAGCAGCCACCATAAAAAAAACCTCAACATGTAACAAACCTCCTGTGAAGGCTGCCGTTATGGGTGAATAGTAATCTCTCTACGGTCTAAGTAGGTACGTTTGGGAGAGTGGCAGAAGACCCATTGGCTGGGTTCCCCTGATAGCTGTGCAGTCTGGAATATCTACCGCTCCTTTCACTTAAACCTCAGCAATCTTTTCTACGCATGGACCAGCCACAGAGACAGCAGCAGGGCAAATTTCTACGAGCGGCACTTAAAAACTTACTTGATCACCACTAGTACCAGGGAGGTAAACAACTCAAGAACTGGCATTTGCCTGTCCTCTTCCAAGCAGACATGTCCTCTGTCTCCGTGTGTTCTGCCGTGGGACAACTAACACACGCTATTCGAGAAAGCTGGCCTCCGTGGAGCAGAAGCATGCGGCTATCAAAGCCCACCTGCTGCTGTAGCTATTCAGTCTTCTCGAGGTAATGCGCGGCTGGCCACAGGAACTGCCCAAGTATGTCTTGGGTTTATCAGGCACCTCCTCCTTTTCTCAAAAATAGATTTGCTTTGGTGCCAGCTGGTAGTGCAAGTCATGACCATCCTTGGCTGTTTATAGGCGTTGGTTTCTTCCCCCCGCACTGGAACAAATCTACAAACAGAAGCTGTTTATTGAATAAATAATTGAATTAAGATCATGCCTTCCTACGTGGCTGGACAATTTTATCAACAAAAAGAAAAAGACAACATTGCAGAAGGGGGAAAGAAGTCACAGGATGACTTTGAGCAATGCAATGTTAAGAAGATGATACTGTGGCTGCAGAACGCCTTAAGCCCCAAAGACTGAATATGATGCCAGAGTCAACTAGTTTTACAGTGCAGTTCCTTACAGCTGAGTTTAGCTACCCCAGGTGCTTACACCCAAATGCCGATCATCCAAGTTAAACTTGCAATGAAGGCACCTCTGTAAAGAAAGCTGGTGTGGGATTCCTAACCCCTGCATCTGCACGCACCAGACTGCAGGGCTCCTGCTGCTGCTTGGCTTTGCCAGACCTGCTGCCTCACCTGCATGGCATACAGAGGACTTTTTCCTCAAGAAAAGTCTATGAGTTTAAGTACAGGGTCCATGGAAGTAATATGCAGATTATACAGTAATATATCAGAGATCTGATGCACGTCCCATGTGTTCCTGCTCTGTAATAAGACGCTCAAAGATTTTTAAAGTATACTCCAAAAGATAAAAAAAACTCGATTAGTGAAATCATACCAGACAGTAGCCTCTCAAGTAGGTAAGTTTTGAACCATATCTACAGGTCACTCTTCTGTGACATTAGTATTCCATGAGTCACCAGAGCCATTTTCTCAAGCCTCATGTGTTACTAGTAGTTTGTCTGTATTTTGCCCCACATTCCTAGGTTTCTTTTCTCAGACGATTTTCTGGCAGAAGAAAATGAGTAATTTCTGCTAAACAGACCAAAGTTTTGAATTACAGCAACTGCAATGACCTCTGTGTTGCCTTGCCAACTGCAATAAGAAAATGATGGACACAAAGGTAAATAAGAAAGGAATGGGGTGAACAGACTCCTTTGTGGCTTCAAGTTCCTGAACCCAGATCCATAGACTGAACACAAACGTAGGGACCTTGATAAAGTCAATATAACAAAATCATTTCTGCCTTTGCACATCACCCTTTAAAATAATCTCTGAGCCTCAGAGTGACACAGCAATACAGTCTGTAAAGTCATTGACAGAAACTTCATGGGTCTCCATCTTGCTATGCTGAGTACAAATTCCCGTGTTATGTTGTATTCTTAACAGTGAATATAAGATGCTTGAAAGCTGTGTGTTCAGGACTTTCTGTGAAAGTTGTTCCCTGATATTACAAGCAATCACTTGTCTACAGGCATGTGCTGCTGAGCGAATCTGCCAACTACTTCCATAAAACACCATTCTGCCCAAAGAGATTTTTGTTTTCCCATGAGAAAACCTTAAGAGAACATTTTCTTCTGCACAACACAACAACAATAAAAAAAACCTTGACCAGGCTATTCCTGACTCTTTGCTTCTTTTCCACATTATCTGTAGTGAGCTGGAGTGCAGCCTTGCAAAGCTGAGCACCAGTGACTCCCACCCTGATTCACAAGGACCCCAGTTTTACCACCTGAACAACGACTGGCTTTGGCAGTGTAGTTCTTGTACGAAGAGACTCTGATAAGATTTTACACCACATGGCCTCCGTCCTTTGCTATACACGTTTGAACAGTGATCCAAACTCCATCATGAGAATAAAAACTCTAAGACTTTGTCAGAAAACTGCACTCCCCTGTACCACTGTTTTGCAGAGAGGTGGGTAATCCGACTTGTGTTGTTTAGTCATTTAACAGGTTTTTGTTTGGGAAAGATTCTAGAAGCAGCTAATTCCCCAAGGACTCCATAGAAGGCTATAGTATAAACTAATTCATGGAAAAACAGCAGCTTCATGGTTTTCAAATGTGTTTTACCTGTGCATTGTCAAAAGAATTGAGACTTCAGAAAATCTACCTGAACACCTTATTTACCATTGCAAAAACACCCAGCCCTCCCTTTCTCTCTATCTGTTAAACAGCCTAAAAATATCTAATTGAGTACAGTTGTACAGCAATATGACATTTTTACTGCCAGCTCCTTTCCTCTGATTACTCGTCCCTGTGGCTGCCCTGTTTCACAATAACTTCCCGTGGCTCATGCTCTGCACCGAGGCCTGGTTTGCATAAAAGGTTGTACGCGGTAGGTATGGCAGAATCAATCCATCCCAG
This sequence comes from Pampusana beccarii, assembly GCA_013399365.1. Classification (NCBI taxonomy): domain Eukaryota; kingdom Metazoa; phylum Chordata; class Aves; order Columbiformes; family Columbidae; genus Pampusana; species Pampusana beccarii. The sequence continues at coordinate 81,965 of VWYH01000199.1, read as the reverse complement.
TGCTGCCTCCGGCCACTCCTGTTATCCTATTTTTGCCGAGATGTACAAAGCTGAAGTGAAACGCGCCCCTTTCTGAGTTGTGAGGATGCCTGCTGTGAAGATGCAGTGATGTTGGTGCTGAATAATTAAGCGACAGTGTAACAACTGTGGGTTTGTGCTCCATTAAGTGAGCTCCTGCTGACTGCTTAATGAGCAAACAAAAACTCAAACCCCATTAATATTATTCCCGTTACATTAAATGTAAAAAAGAAAACTTGACTCCTTAGCAGTAACCACATGGGGGTCATCCTCTGAAAACACAGACCAAGAAGGAAATCATGAACTATCCCATTGCTGCATTTTGAAAAGACCCAGAAGTTTATTTTCTTTTCAGAAGGGTGGAGAATTAGGTAACAATACTGATGGGTTTGCTATTTCCTCTGTGCAACATCTGAATCCTTTGTTGCAAAGAGAGCATTGATAAGTCTCCTCTTCCTGTAACAACGCTGCAATGACTCTATCGCAGAGGCTGTGAAACATGCAGTGGCTTGTGTATGTCAGTAGTTCAAAGAGAGTCTAGAGGAAATTTCCTTATTTATCAATATAACAAGATTTACGAAGGATCTAAAATATTCAGTGGTGTTGATACGGCTGCAATGTTTGGAAAGAAGAAAGTGCAGAGTCAAAGTTTCCTGCCTGTGTTTCTCCTGCCAGGGCTGTGAGTGATTGCAGCATCTTTTTGTGAGGAGTTGAGTGAGATACAGCCACTGCGAGGCGACCCATAGACCCCAGCAGACTCAGGCAGCCAGAACCTCAAGCTTCTAAATCAAAACTGCTGCTTAAAAAAAAAAAGAAAAAAAAGAAAAAAGCCAGCACGGTTCAGAGACTAATATGAAGTTTAGTTTTCACACAAATGGTGACAGCCTCAACACAACAAAGCAAGTGATAGCATTTTAGCTTGCACCATTATCTTGCGTATGATCTATGGAAAGACAGCAAAGCCTAGATTCTATTATCTTCCCCAGATGGTATTAAGGAAAAAACAGGATGTGAAGTTTACAGCTCAGTGCCCTAATTTCTGGAGGTCTGTTAGCTGAAATGGAGTGTCTAACAAAATATTTATATGTTCTTAGAAGCTTTCTTATGAAAAGGAACAAGAATTATTTGCATTTTCACTGTTTTTATTTGAGAATCCTGGTCAACATAAAATATTCAATCTACAGAATTTATAATCAAAGCATAAAGATCTGTATTTGCTTAAGAAACATTTCCTAGAGAAACGTGCATCGTTCCCACGTACCACAGAGGTGTATAAGCCTAGTTTCAAGATTTAGTACTCTATTAAGGAGCTGAAACTTTGTACACAAATAACATGAACTACCTGCTATTTCAACTCATAATAACCTGCAGCAACAGTCTGGGTACACCCTTGTTTACTCCAACCAAAATGCTGAGCCTCACAGGAAATACAGAAAGATAACATACAAGAATGACATCTTTCCACTTCCTGAAGGACACACTTTTTAGTACTAATGTATCACCAAGGACATTCTCAGCAGGTGATTTTTTTCTTCCCTGAAAGTACCCTGATGTGTATCATTTACCACACAATCTGAAAGGTGAGGGCTTCATATCCTTAGTAATGAAATTTGTTAGTTTGTAAGAAACGCACTAATGACAACAAAAGTAGAAAAGAACTGGGGGAAACAGCATGTTAATTGTTATTCCATGTCTATAGTTCTTAGCTCCAAAACAGATCTCCAGGGGTGAGGTGAGCTCCAGCTCTTATCTTTAGGGTATGCTTTCCAGTGAGCTCTTGGACACAGTTCTATTCTCTAAGAACAATTCTAACAATGTTGGTAAAATCCTTCTCCATCATAAAGAGAGTCCTGCCACTTGTTCCCCTCCCCAAAATAAATAAAAATCAGTTCTAGCAGAGTAATAGCTGTGCCGTTTTCTGAGTTCTGTCTTTTGCCATAGGAAGATGGTTGAGATGGAGATTGGGAGGTTCATTAGAGCTGTCTCTGCTTAGGATGCTCAGATATGGAGGGATGGGAAGCTGTTTTTAACCCCGCAGTTGGCAGGCGATCACTGTAAAAGGTCAGTTTGGCAATGTCAACCATCTGGCAGTAACTTCTTTGCATCTGACTGCATCAGAGGCACACTGAGGGATTTGCTTTTTAAAGGTAGTTAAGAGCTGAAGGAACAGTCCTCTCTGTGATTATGAGGACTGTCAAATACCATCATGCTAATATTTTGTTTAAGGACAGATAAACATTGCAAGCTAGTTATTTGTTGTTTTAGCGAAGTTTTTCATTACATACAAAGGGAACGAGTTAAAATATAGCAACTGCCAAAATGTTTCAGACCGATTGGGAGTAGGTTAGTTTTTGATCTCAGACAGGTCATCGTGGTCCAAAACCCCTTCATCCTTGCATAAAGGCTTGCTTATACTCCCCGAAGATAGTAAGTTCTCTGTTAATGTTAGAGCTTTTCAGCCTAAAAGGAAGATTATTTAAAGTCATCCCATAAGTAAGAGTCCATTGGTATCCTTCCTCAGACTTTCTAAAAGGAGAAATCTTGTTTTCCAAATTCAAACACCAAAGCATACCGTATTTGTTCTGCACAGACTTCTACAACTCAGGGTTGTATTATTGTTGGTTTTGTGTGTGTGGTTTGTTTTTTTTTTTTTTTTTTTTCTGCAGGAAACTTCCCCTCCCACAAAATAAATGAGCTAATGAATTCAAATAAATTCAGCACTTTTATGTAAAAATACCCCAATATAACAAACCACACATATACACAGAATAACTCTTTCCTTCTTGCAGAATAGGTTGAATTGCAAAGATCTGGAGCTGTACTGTGTGAATGACTCTCAGGAAAAGAACCTGCTCTAAATTCTTTCATTTTCTCATGCTGCAGAGAGATTGTGCTACATGATATTGGCTAAATTGGCACGTAACAGTGCAGAGGCTGACGTATCCAACACCCTTTTTCCTCTGTGCTGGATTTACTCCTTAATGAAAGCATAAAGCTAGTCCAGCCTTTACTGTTGAAAACCACATGAATGTTAAAAACAAGCATGAATTACCTTTCCAGTCATTGGCAAAGAAAAGGCACTCTCTATATTCTCTGCTTTAGTGCATGTAGGCAAGTGATAATTCAGAAGAAGTCATGCATTTGTCAGTCAATATTTCCATGCCCAGAGAGTTATTGCAGTCACAGAATGATTTGTCAGGACAGCAACTTTATTTAGATATAGCAAACACAGTCTCATCCGATTACTTTCATTGCATGTATCTATTTGATCCAGGCTATTGTTCAAACATGGCCTTAATCTTGAATTCTGTAGAAAATCCGAGTGGAGAATAGCAGGTATGCTCTCAGCACATAAGCCATTGCAGCTTTTTTTTGCAGAGTTCTACAAGTATGTGACATTAGTGATATATTGATAGTACCTTTAAACCTACCTCTGCAGCCAACTCATTTTTTTTCATTTCTAACTTTATAGTCCTCAGAAATGCCATAATCAATAAACCCACTCCAACTATCAATTCGAAGTAAAGCAGGGTCTCCGTATGACCCTAGCAGCAGAGGATACAATTTTTCATACATTCATTATGCAATATTAGTGAAACGCTATAGTTATAATCTCCAGAGCTTGGAAAATGGCATATAGAAGAGCTAAGACAAGACTTTCAAAGCTGCCAGCAGTGTTGTCAGAAGCAGGAAAACACATCAACTATCGCATCCAAATGTCCAGTTCAGTCTTATGTAGGCACCTGACCCTCTGAGATGTTAACTCCGTCTGGTCCCAAATCAGCATCCCACCCACCAGCCCACTCTACCCTTGTGGAACACACGGGGTCACAACCAAACCAGAGAGCAAACAACTCCTGCTCTTTCTCGATGCAGCTCTGCCCACTGCGGTCTGTCAGGACTTCTACCTTGCCAATGAGTTGTCACATTGTTCTCCTACATCAAAACAGAAGTATTTGAGTCCTTGATTCTCTGTTTGACACTTGGGTAGCTGGTAGACCTTGAGAGAGCTGGGATGGGAGCACAGCATATTCCCCGTTTCTGTAATGACTGTAGCAGAGACTGCAGTGTTTGCCCTTGGAGGATCTCAGACTTCCTAGTCACAGGTCACCTGAGGAAGACAAACAGCACGGGCAAGTGTCCAAAGTGGGGCAGAAAAGGAAGTGCTTTGCCTTGAATTGATTAAAGGATAAGTGCTTGGCAGTTTTCATTTGTTATGAGCTGAATCCTTCTGGCAGCCCCAGTTTCTCACAGTGCTCTTACCGAGAGCTGTGTGAAAGGTCGAGCTCCATGTAGGCTCTACTATTGACTTTCATGTACTCTGTTAATTTACTGCAGGTAAAATAGCATCTGGCAAAGCGCAGATACTACAGGGGAATGTCTAACTTTCTTTCTCCAATTGATTGTTAATCCTGAAGCAATGATGGTTACGCTATCCTCGTCTTGCTTCCTAAGCAGCTATATAGTAGATAAAGTAAAACAAGAATGTACTATCAGATCCGTCTTAGTAAATTACTCCTGAAGGGATAGTGCTGCAAAGCTGCTATTTCATAAACACTTCATTAAAGCCTAATGTGACTAATGCATTTGTTATTCATGTGTATTTAAATTTATTCGTTGAGCTGTTTGTAAATCTGTTTCGAGGCAACTAGAGTCAACAGTCTTCACATTTCTCTCTCATTCTCCCATCATTACCATGGTACAGTTAGTTTCTTCTTTGCTCCCACACCTTTACTTTGAAAAACTCGTCTTCAATTTTTAGCTGAGAATGCAGGCCGCAAAATCACAAGAATATCTGTAATTTTTTTTAGAAAAGAAGTATTTTTTATGACACAGAAAATGTGTTCTAGTTAACAAACATTCCTAAAAGTATCATCCTCATCAATATTGCACAAGCATTTTCAGTGAAATCTCTTAACCACTTTCATTAAGTGATATGAAATGTAAAATAAGGAAATTCAGGAAAACTGAATGCAACAGTAATTATGGTGCTAAAACACGGACTTGGGTTTAACAACAATCTAATCAGATATTAATGTTTTGTTTACTTTTTTTTTTTTAAAAAAAAGTTTATTCAAATGCAAAAATCAGCAGTGGCTATGAGCTCATGCTTCGCCTTTCCCCTCTCCCCAGTCTTGTGTCTTGAGATCTATTTTGAATGCTGATTCAGGTCAGCGCCGATTCACTCGGCTCTTGGGCACTTGCAGGCCGCAGGGCAGTGCCCGGCCCACACGCTGCTCTGCAGAGGACCTTTGGTAATGGGGTTCCTCACGCCCAGGTTACCAAGATCCTGGTACCACATGTCCCCAAAGGGGCAGGGGCTCTGGGGTGCATCGGTGACCCACGGCCACCACCCATGGTGCAGAGCAGCGCCTGAGAGGCCACGTGCCCCGTGCCAGGAGATGGGTTACCACACATTTAAAAGAAAGAAAAAAACCCAACACTTTCCTGGGTTTGAAGGAGAGAAGAACACCAACCCTTCCTCCCACTCCCAAAAGGTGCAAAGGCCTTTCCGAGTTCAAGTCCCAAGAACAACTCTGTGAAGACTGTCAGCAAGAAGCTGATTACAAGCAAAACAGAAACATTTCCCCCCAGATGTCGCCTAACTGGAGGGCACATGGATGCATGAAAATTAAAATACATCAGCCTGTATGAGGTTCAGTGCTTGTTCACGCTGAAAGCCTTTGCAAACTTGCCGCTACCAGCACAGCAGCCCTGAAATAGTGATCCATAATGCTGAGGCTGGGGAGCAGAGAACAGGAAGGAGCCTTGGCGGCGAGCGTGCTGTAGGGTGGGTGCCAAGCGCACCATAGATCCCCCCAAATCAACGCAGCAGCTGCAAAGTGGCCAAGGGCCAGGTCTGCGCTGTCCATGCACTGTTAGTGGTCTCGGTGAGGCCACACGCTGGCAGGTGTCCTGTCATCTCCCTCCCCGGCACGGAGACACCCAGTGGCTTGTGATTCCTCTGCTAGACTTTCCCTGAACTGAGGCGATGACTTCCAAGAAGTGGCTGCTGCCGCCGTCCTCGCTGGGTTCTGCTACGTGACTGAACAGCATTAGAAGCTGTGGCAAGAGCCGATGGGGAGGATCTGTGGTAAACTGCTCGCAGCAGAGGTGTAAAAACACTTTTAACGCATGTTTTACACACAACCACCTGGACCCCAAAGTCGAAAGTGTGGGCTGTGCCCGGTGTTTTTGAAGACCAAGGAGTGTTTGGGGGCTGTGTCTGCAGGGAGCGTTTCCAATGACTCTGGATGGCATAAGGACCCACATCTTTCTTATGAGTGTCCTAAATCAGACACACCTGCTATCAGCAGAGATGAACAAGTGCTAGCACAGAGCTATTTCAATTGAGCAGGAGGGGAGAGGATGCTCTCCCCAGCATCCAAGTTACCTAAGTCACCAGTGCAGCAATGTAGCTGGTATGCAAAATGCTCTTTATGAACTTAATCTTCTGTTGATTTTTTTAAACCTCACAGATTTTAACAGATCCTTTTATCAAAAAGTCAATTAAAAAAATCCCCTCGGTGGCTGCTATGAGGAATTGTTTCTTGAGAGTGTTTGCACTACTTTGACTTGCTGGCTTGCACTGCCACCCCAAGCCTGGCAATGAACCATTGGTGCACATGGTTATCCAGGCCAGCAGACACCAGGTGCAAGAGAAATATACCTTGATCTCAATAAACTTCTGTGATGGCTGGGGTCAGAAGTGTGATGGTTTGGACCCAGGACAGACCTGATCCAAGCAGGCTGGGCCTGTGTTGAGCAGTCAGATCTGTGCTGCAGGCTCTGAAAATGAGGATTTACCTCCCCAACAGCAGCTCCGCATGCATGATAAGGTTTGAGAGTGCCCAGCACAACGCTAAAAACCTTGGTTAAACTAATGTTCTTTCATCCAAAATATGGTGAATGCCAATCACACAGCTAATGGTTTTGATATTAGTGCAGCATCCTCTACAAGACAGACAGACGACCGAGCACGTATAAAGGACAATGAACAGACACCTCTGTTTGCATCGGTGTATGAACTGTCTCTGACCGTACTGCTCACTGGCTCTCCTACAAGAGTGAGGTTTTTCAGGACAGAAACCTTCCATATCCAGCAGCCAGCACCCTAAAACACTCATCCTGGCTGTGAGGGTGTAAGTCCCACTCTAAATTTTACGTTTCAATATTAAACTTGCCTGTCTCTGTTCCTAACGAGCATCCCACAGCACAAGCCCACCCTGCTAGTGTAGATTTTAAGGTCCTCTTCATTCAAAAATCAGTGATTTGATAAAGGAATTTTAAAATGTCATGAAACGAAAGACATTGATGAATTTGAAATGTTTTGTATGTATTTAACTTTTTTTTTTTTTTTTACTCCCTGTAAGGGATTATGTAAAATTTCAAAATGAAATAATTTTGAACCAGAAGGTCACTTTCCTTAAAGGATATCAAACCAGTATATTTGGAACTTTTAAGTTACTCTCTGAAGGAAGGGGGTGGTATTTCACAGTTTGTTGAACTCACCTGTTTCCTACCTGAATGTTTGCATTTGGTCTCATCAGCATTTTGCAGTAGAAATTGGAGTTTGTATTTTTTATCACCATCCCCCAGCATCTGTATATATCTTGATCATTTCAGCATCCACAAAGCCAGACCCTTAACAGCCCGTGACTCTTGTTATGCTTGGGGCTTTATAAGGTCAGAGAACTGATGAATTTTATTTTCTGGCAAGGTGTGACTTGCTATTTTGTGTCGGGCTGCGATTTGTGTCGTACCTTCACATCCTTTGTTGCGGCTTTCCCAAAGGATTTGCAACCGGACCACTCATAAATCCTGACCTGGGGAAAGTGGCAGTGGGGTGGGTCAGATGGTTCTGCAGGATGTGCACATAACAGGGTACAGACAGAGGATGATGAGGAGGGAAAATAAACTGTTGCCGTACTTTAGAGAAGCACCAAAGATTTCACAATACAATAGGAATTTTACAAGCAAAAGCATGTAGTGACTTTCTTTAAAAAAAAGTTATGCAGAAGCCATATTCATCGTAACATTCTCTGGTAAGGCTAGGTGCACCTTGATAAGCACTGGCAGAACACGGTTCTGTGCTCAAAGAGTTGGAGAATTGTAGACATTTTTCCTCTCTCCAATGTGTCTTCATAGACACTGTTCTCCTACTCCATGCGAGCTACCAGACATACTCATCCCATCATTTAAAAAACCTATCACCTAGTTTACAAGAATTTTAAAGCTGCTATTTCTCTTTTATTTTGCTTACTTCAAAACAACTGGTACATTGGAGACAGAAAAGTTGTAACAGTCTCTTGGCGGTCTTACACCCATAATAACATTTCTTTTAAAAAAATCTACATGCAGCAAAAATGCCAAAATGGGAAAAAAAAAAGATTTTTGTCTTTTTTCTTTATAAGACGCTCTACAATGTAAAATTTGCATCCTGTAGGAAGAAAACACTGAGGAAAGCACATTGCAGTGACTGCAATGCCAGCACAGTTAATGATGCTTGACAATTGCAAGCATTTTTATCGACGCTGCAGGTTAAAGGTCCACAGAAGGCAGCAAACACTAATTTCCATCTTTTGATCCTCCACCTTTCTAGCAACACTGCAGACCCTGGCCCTTGCACAAGGATGAGCTCTCGGGGGGGTCCCGTGTTTCCTCCAAGTGCAACCATGGGCCACCTTGCTCCGTACCCAGGGACACCTTGCCCCGAATACAGCCATGGTCCCTCCTGAGGAACACGGGCAAGTTCTGGTACCACACAACATCGGCCTCCTGGGCCTGAGGCTGTTCTCCCTCTTCGCAGTCTCACCAGAGAGGATAGCGAAATTTTATCTTTTTAAAATAAAATGGCACAGCCCTGTTAAGTGTATTATTTGCCCAGCTGTGGTCCAGTGCGTTTACCAAAATGCGGTGTTTTTTTAGAAACGGAAAATATACACTATTCCCATTTATAGTTTTGTAAAGCTGATGCTAAACTCAATCTCCACTTACTCAGTATGGGAAAAGTTTTAGAAAAATCAAAGTTTCGTTTCAGCATTTTTAAGACAAAACATATGAGAACTCTACCTCATAACCACATAGGCTGTTTTACAAGTAAAAGAACCTAAAATCTCCAGCAAAGACACTTTACCAGGAGAGGTAGGAGGGAGGAAAGAAAAAGCAAACCATTTTCAAACCAAGCCAATATTTTTCTTCTATTTTTTTCCCTGATTGTAAGAATTACAAAGAAAGTGTGGATAGAGAAAATATTAGGCAATAAAACTTAAAATAAAGCTTACCACAGGGACGTTATGAGGGCTGAATATGGATACCACCTGCTGTATAAGTATTGTGAGATTTTTCATAAGATTTGAGATTGTAGATGAGAACAAGGAGCACACTGGCTGGGCTGGTGGCCAGGCCGCAGGCAAAGGGTACTGGAGTCCTCCGATGATGAACAGCTAACTTTGATCACAGCGACTGAGGATTCATTTATTCAAGAAGATTAAACAGCTGAAGTTTTTTATGGGTTATGGCTGGTATCACAAAACTGCCAGATGGGCTTGACTGTGTGAAACGAGAACAAAAGGAGTTTGGAACGAGGGTTTGCTGGGGAGATCACCCATCACAGCTTCTTCACAACTTAGTAAACATGTGCAATTCGTTGCTCATATACTGGAACTAATTGTCTCCAGATTTTGAAAGTTTTTGGTCTGAAGCATAATTCCAAAATACGAGAAGTTCATTGTGGTCCCAAACTCCAGCTTTTAGGTGCCTTTTAAAGCTGTGCTGTGGTATCACCCGTAGGCTGGAGTTTCATCGCTGCACGTGCAACGCACGAGTGATGCTAAAAGACTTGCGGACCTTAAAATCAAAGATCAGAAAGGAAAGACACTTGTGGATAAATCACAGGTAGGGATTGCGAGGCAGTAGTAAGTAAGGAAGGCAAAAACTGGAGAAAGTGACATTCACAGTGCTCACAGTGAAACCTGCCCTAAGAGAGTTTGAACCCCCGGGTTGCTGGCAGAGTGGATATTACAGTGACTGTGGGTGCAAATACTGCGGCAATCCGGACAGCAGTGTCATGGGTAAATGCAAATCCGCATGGTGGAACAAGTAATAAAGTAAGGAAAAAGATTTTAATAAGAAAATGTAACACTTTTCTAAGCTGGGTGAAACTTCATTGAGACCTGATAATCTTTGCAAGCCTAAATAAGCTGTGTATTTATTTAATAAATAAACATTTGGATGTATTTCGGTCATTGGCTCTTTAAAAATGTTTTTAAGAGCAGGCTCACATGCATGTACATTTTCTGCCATGCGTTCCAGGCTGTTGCAAGTCTCCCTGTTTATGGATGAAAATGTTGTTCATTCCTGAGTATTGCGCAGAGGTATATAATATCCAGAAAGCTATATGCCACCTCTGAAAATTTGCCTTTTAATATTTGTTTGATTGATATTTTGTCTTATTTTAAAGGGGAATTTAACGCTGATCTGAAAACACTACTACATTCCCCCTCCCCTAGATCCAATTAACATAGCAGATGGAAAATCAAGATACCATAACAGCTACCTCTATTCTTCCACCCCAAATCTATGTAGCAATTTTTACTCCAAAAGGTCTCAAACACTGACATGATGATTTAGAGCATCATTGAATGGTTCTCTGAACCTGTTAAAAATTCAGATAAAACCTAGCCTTGCCACAGCCCCCAAAGCTCACAGCGAAAGGCAAAGCTGCAGAAACTTTCCCAGCTCAAAGCTCTGTGACTGCACAGGACGACTTCAGCAGCAGAGTTCCCCTCAGGTCTCTGGAAGCGCTTACAGGGTTTTTCATGTTGTCACCATGGAAGAGAGAGAAAGTGTCAAATCAGTGGGATTTGAAGGATCAAATTCTTACCATTCATAGAGAGTGGAACCGCAGCATCTTCCCTCTGCAGCTGGTATATTCTTCCTGCATCACAGCATCAGTGACGATTTTGCAAGAACAAAGGTTTGCACAAACTTACCTGTTGTAGTCAAATGAGGTACACAAGTACTACATGAAGCACATTTTAGAAAATACTTGCTATACTTCACATATGTCTGGAGATAAACGTTACTTTTTGTGTTCTGCAACATCGTTGTCCTGTTTCCGGTGGGGTTTTGTTTTTTAACTTATCTATTTAAGCTACCGCTCTTCAATTAAACTTATTTCAGCAGTGTGGGGCCGAACTCCTCTGATAAAATACTGCTGCTATCAGCAGTTATTATTATAGGATTACAGCTAGCTCACTGTTCGAAAGAGCAAAACGTGGTGAAATAGTAAGTACATTATTACTATCATACTAATTTTGACCGCATCTGTGATTATGGCGAACTATGTTAGAAGCTCTGTACAAACTCAGAGAAAAAGATGGTTCCTGCCCTAAAGAATCTGTAGATTAAGAGTCTCATGCTGCATCCCTTCCGGCTCATCGCCCGTTTCTAGGGTTAAGCACTTAATCTCTTGCAGGATCCTCCTCCATATCTAAAACCTCCCTCACCATTTTAGAGGTTAAATATATTGCGAGCAGCAGGCAAACAGGTTGCCTATGCGCACGGTTCAAGTTGCTGTTTCTCTGATGACCTTCCTTCATGCTCTTTCATCTCTAAATTTAGCTAGCTACTAGAGTGGGAGTCTAGCAGATTCGGTAACACAGGAAACACTAATACAGAAACTGCACATAATCACTCTTTAAAAGAACAGCACAGATTACGAGACAGTGTAGTTACTATTCCGTAGCCAAATGAAGTTTATTTTACGAAATTGCACCTTTTCAAATCTAATAAACCATTACAGACATTCACTCAAGACCAACACATGCAGCACAAAAATCAAAAGTATTATTTAAGGGCTGACACCCAGAACTCCAAAATCTGTTCACGTTAGGATTGCTGTGTCCGTATTTGAACAGATGACATTGTAACTGTCAGGCACAAATTCACCTTAAATCTGAAATTTAGTCTTTTACATAGATGCTTCAGTGCCATCTAATGAGGAGAATGTACTGGAGAATCACAGGAAACATTTAAGAATGTGAAATAAAGCAATGAGATTCAGAAAAGTACTGTACAGATCCTGGGACTGTGACTGAGATACAATGATGAAACTATACCAAGTTTCATGAAATTGCAGGAAAGTCATACCACGTTCAATTCTGGTTTGGTTTTTTAAGACACCATAAATATGGTAAAATAGGAAATGCTCTATGTTGTTTGGGTGAGATAAATGACAACCAGTTTTATTCCCTGGATCATATATACAAAATATGATTAAAGCATTAATAATATTTGTGCTTATATAATGATATAGTTTTAAAGTTTTTAATTGTCCTTGTTCTCAGAAATCATAATTCCAGTATTCTAGTCAAAATGTTTTCCTTCCTTCTTGAGAAAACAGCACAAGCACAGCCCAGAAAATTTGTTAATTCTTTCTTTAATAAAGCGGGCTAGATGTTCTTCCAGAGTAAAGATACAAAGTTCCACGACTAAATGAATACCCAGTCAAAATATGATACTGCCTTTCTGCAGCACATACAACTGACATGACATGCAAGAGACTTCAAACGGTCACAAATTACAAATGTGAGATACAGTACAACAGTCTCAGATAGATATCTTAATCCCATATTAGTTTTCATCAGTAATTTGCAATAGGTATAAATTTTCTATCTGATTATTGTTATCCATGAATATTACAAGCAGGTCATCTTTGGAGAAAAAGAATAATCTTGTATTTTAAATGACAATTTCTTTCTTGGTATATTCTTAACATAACGCAAGACAAGGTGATGACTTGACATTTTGTCTAACTTACAAGTTTCTGACTTAATGAATATACAAAATTTTAACTATCTCTGCACTATGATCAAGTATCAGAGACAACATATTTGAGATGTGGAAGCATATGGTATAACCAAAGCAGATTCATTTACTGGGATTTGCTCTGATCTTATATGTATAATCATCTCTCTGCTTCTGAAGATTTTTATCATATCGCACAGCGTGATAGGCATTCAGCTCATCAGTATTCACTGATTAGTGAAAACTTGTTAGAAACTCCCAAAATCTTTATACACTTGCAGCGCTGTTTTAAAATATGCAATATTAAAGATACAACTAACTTACAAAAATAAAAGAACTGTACAAATCACACTCTTCCATTGGCAATGAGACTGTTCAAGAAAATAGCAACGTGATCCCTGAAACAAACAACCAGAACAGAAATCAAAAGACTGATGCTTAAAAAAATAATAATAATAAAAAAAAAGAAGTAAAAACATTTTCCCCTGCCAAAGTTCTGGAATCTTTGAAGGCTTACGTATCACAGAATATAAAACTCTCCCCCAGAATATTTCTTTCCTCTTTCCATAGGTACTTCTTGAACAGACTCCCCTTTGTTGGTGGTGTGGCACAAGCCTGGCTGAATGGGTTAAGGCTAGAAAAGCTTGCAAGACCTAAATAAATCAACAGCCACCTAATCCCCTGGCATTCAAGCAAACTCAGGGAAACAAAATAAACCTGAAGACAGGCATGCATGCTGAATTCAAAAGTGATTTTCTACGAAGCTTAAAATGAAACCAAAACAAACACCTCTTCGAAACGTTATGCATTTAAGATCTTTCATCTAAACAGTCATCTGACTGTTCATACCGCACTGTCACAGAGACGTACAATGCTATGCCTGCTCACAACATTCTAGCATTTTATCATTTTACAAGGCACAAATAATCTCAGAAGAACGACACGGTGGCTTTTCAGTGTGTAAGGATACGGCAGCTACCATGTAATTACATGACAATTGTCTCTTCATTACAGTCACTGACACAGACCTTGTAAAATCTAAGACCAGCAAACTACATGTCATCTCATCTTTGGAATACGGTACTTAACTGCATTTACAATTACAGACTCAGAAGCAAATAACTACCATTTCTTAACTCCATACAAACAAGCTTTGCCATGCAATTATGAAGCTGTTGCATGGTATAATGTGTATGTATCTTAAAAGTAAATAATGTAATTGTTTTTACTGTTCTTATACATAGAGTGACTTTCTAACACTCCTTCCTCAAGCTACATCCTTGTAGGTCCTGCAAGAGCAGGTGTTCACTCACCACCAGTTTCTTTTCGTCAATTCCAGCAGAGTTTAAAGGGATCAGCAAGTACAAACCCCTTCCCATATTTACTTGAAAAACTGTTATTAGATGTACTATGTACTTGATGGGAAAGAAATACACTTCTCCACTGAAGAACAAGTTGTAGAGTTAATTAGAAACTTTCTGTTGGTTAACGCTGTTGCACCATTATGTTTTTCTTGACAGAAATGTGGAAATCATATAGGTATCTATGTAAACAGAGTCTATAGAAGATAATAGTAACGAGACATAAAGTGCTTTTAATTATGAACATTTCATTTCACTTTGCACCCTTCCCTGGTAAGTTATAGTACTTAAGCTAGTTTTAGTTCAATTGGCTCAGGTCTACACTATGAAATACCGTAATTTCCCTTGCACCTACTGTTTTAACCATGGTAGTCTCAGTAAAATACAAAATAATTCATGCCAGGGGGAGTAAAAGTAGACAGATATAAAGAGGGGAAGAGGTAAACTGGGAACTCTTAGGGGAACAAAAAAGTAGGCAAAGGGAAATAAGGCTCTGTTGTGTAGGTCCCCGTTCTCAAGGAATCTGTCACACATTCTCCAGTAAGACAGCGCTGAGGAACAACTGCACAAACTTCTGCCTGGAACACACCTCAGGCTACTGCCAGGTGAAAATGAAGAAACCGGGATTCCTCAACTGAGAACAAACTTACTGCCAGGATGATGCCTTTAATCTTCCTGATATACATTCCCTACTTCTCTAATCACAGCCTCTGAAGAAACAGTACCTTTTCCTACTCAGAAAACCCAGATGAACGTATTTAGTAAAAGGATGATATTAAATCTAGCTTGTCTTTGCTGTTTTTGGTCTGAATGCCAAGTATCTACATACTTCCTAATCCATCATGGTACGTAGCATGTACTATTCTATGTTTAGGGAAAGCAACAGTTCTATAGTAACAAAGCTCCTAAGTAAGATAACTCTACAACTAAGAATAACTGTATATTAGAACCGGGTTTTACTGGGTCTTCTTTTAAGGCAGTTATTAAAAGACGTATATTGTTTTTGAAAGGTTGCAATTTGTGGGTTTTGGTGTTTTTATTTTTATTTTTTTTTAATTTAGGCTTTTGGCAGCTGAAATGGGTTACCTTTATGTGTTTTCTGTCCTTCAAATCCAAAGAACTATCCAGCCCACGGAATCATAGGAATTTGAGCAGAGTTGTAACAACCAACCTCCTAAACTTTCCCAACCTGTTTCTTTAGATGTCCAGTGGGCTGACAATAGCAAAGTCAGAATCTTTGCTGTTATTACTACTGTCGTCATCAGGGCTGGAGCTCAGGTTGCTGGAGGAGGCTGAAATGGAGCCCATCAGTGGGTCAGAGAATATCAAAGAACGAGACGGAGCTTCTGGCTTCACCACTGCCTCCTTGTGTGCCTGATGGGACTGAGCTGGCTCTGGGACAGCCCTTCTGCTTCCTTCCTCTTCTTTGGAAACCATAATATAGTCATCAGCACTCTTGCTCTCACTAGTGCTCGAATCAGTCGTCGTCTGTCAGAGAACGGCACAGAAGGGACTTAAAGTTAGTACCAGTTTTACCACTTAATGAGGTTTACGACGCATGTCAGTGATATGGAAAAAGGGATAAAGGAGAAATCGTCATTCAAAAGTAGTAGTGCCCAAATCAAGAAGTAAAAAATAAAGTGGGTATTAAATACGGATGAAATAATTTATTTGTAATTTACAAAAGCATAAAAGCTAACACTTTAAAAACACATTATTAGGTATAGCAGTCTTACATGTTTTCTTGTCACAGTGCATCGATGTAGGGATCACAGCTGCTGGGCACCTAACACGTACGTTACAGTCGTGAAGATTTTCAGCAATTACATTCTCACGGCTGTTAGTTTTCTGTAGTAATTCATGAAGTAGTACTGAGGAATTTTTTTGCCAGTTTGCACGTAAAATGTCATTTTGGAGCTTGTCAGAATGGTTAGATACAAAATTTCCTAGTAAAACCCTGACCTGTGGAATGTGAGCTGTACATAGACCTGGTTTAGTGTTGACCAGTTCAGGTTTGGCAGATCAGGGCTCCTAGGGCTTCTAGGCTCAGTGTCATTTTTCCCTCTTCTTGTCTTGTTAGACCTTGGGAAATGTGTGCGCCTGCCTGAGCACTCCGGTAGGGGATCAAGACTGCGCGTCAGTGCACCAGAAAAACCTGTGAACTGGCCATATTACACTCCAACTAGCCATGTTCTGGAGAAATCCAGCTTTTCAGCAGCCAGAGCTACATGTAATGAGAAGGGAAGACTGCCATATACAGCAGAGCAGGATTTCTCACTTGTTGAACAACCAGCAGCCTATTAGCTTGGGTGCAACCCAAACGGACACCGCTTTGTTTTCTTCTGCAATAGATGCATTTGGCTCCTATGTAGCACTGTGTTTCTCTAAAAAGAACACAACTGCTTTCTTACCTGCTCTCACACAATTGTTTTTTCAGTGTAATAATGCAATCTAGCAAGCAGCCTGTGGGGTCAAACATCCTGAAGTGGTGTGATATTGAATACAATATATTCGATTACACTAATGCAAGACTGAGAAAAAGAAGTAGGGAGGCAGCTGTGGAAACGTGTACGTCGACCTGTGTGTCAACTACCAGCCCTTTAGCTGTGTCTCTTTCAATAAACAGAAAAATGCAAATTTACTTCAGGGTAAAAGAGAGATTGTAGGTATCAGAAGAAAAAAAAAGAAAAAGCAAGCAGTAACAAAAAAGAACAACAGGAAGAATCTGAACGAGATAAAGTTACATGCTCAGCACAGTATGTAAAACTGGAGTATGGAGGTCATCATGAGTACCAGCAAGCCACAACGTGGAGCCACGGCCTCCAGCAAAACTTATTTTGCTGAATTTATTATTACAGCTGAAAACAATTTTCCATTGCTCTGGTTACTGATTATAGAGCAGAACTCTCTTGAAAGGGAACTTTGGAGTAGCTCAGGGAGCAAACCCCACCAGTGATTAAGAGTGATTGTAATACGAAACGAGGGAGCTGGAAGTCTTTGGTTGTTATTTATATAGTCATTCCAAATTGTTAAAAGCCAGAAACAAGACAAATATCAGATGAACGTGAAAATACACTCAAATACAGAATTGTGACCTGTTCCCTTCCAAAATTTATATGAACAAAGAATAAAATATCTCCCTTTGCATTGAATTTTTAAAACATCCTGTTTTTATAATCTATACACATTTTTTTATGTTATCTGGATAGTGTCTAGCTAGAATAATATTATATTATTATCTAGGTATAATAATACATAGTATTCTGTTTTGTAATTAACCCATTTTAATACTTTTTCATTCAAACGGAAATAAGATATCTTAAGTCCAGAGTATTGGTTACAATTTTTAAAGGTCCCAATGTAAGACAGTTGTCAAACTGATAGAAATTTACATCTATTATTTTTTGATAATAATTCATTTTCCTCAGATGACTTAATAAAATTAATACCAAAATGAGCATGTTGCTTTTAGAAATACCAACAACTATCTTGTGCTGAGAGCTATTAATATTGATCTCAAGCTTCCTGATCCCCATAGAACCACGGCAGTTCCAAAGTCAACAACTTCAAGCCCTTCCCATGAAGTTAAAAACAAGCAGATCTATCCTACAAGGAAGGATACTTCCACTATTTAATCACTTCTGAGCTGAGACATCGTTTGTTATTATTTAGCCTCCTGCTTTCATCTGTTCTGCTTGAAACGCTGTCTCCATGAGCTGTCAGTCAATGGGCTGCCATCTCCCGGGGGCCGAGGACACGGGTGGCACATCACGGCTGCTCTGCTCCACCAGCCTGTGAGAGCTGCCCGATTTCATAGGCACCCAGTGCAGCCACAAAACAGGTCCAGGCGAAGCTTTTTTGGGAGCTCTAAATGCCACATTCAAAATTTCAGCGCTTCGTTTCCATCCCTGCCGTTACAGCAGAAATATACGTTTCTTTAAACAACCACCGTTGCATAATTCGCCTGGCTTCTTTCCACACTGCTATTTAAAAGCTCTCAGGGAATGCAGTACAGTCTCATCTCGCAAAATTATACAGCTTATTATTCCAAGCCATCAAGATCACGCTATTTCAGTCCTCACAGCCCTCACATCCGAGATGGCTCCACCTTGCGTGGGGCAACACAGATGTCACCTAGTGACACACTCGCCCAGTGAGATTGGTAGTTTCCTCGCTGGCACCCCCAAGGATGCTATCGGGGTTTCTTCCTTTTGGCAGTGAGCTCCACCAAGGAACCTCTGTCCTAAACACTTTGTGCACAATTTCCTAAATTCTGCTTCCAAAAATGTGCTCTCGCGCAGTTAAAAAAAGCATCCTGCCCTTTAATAAAGGGAAAGGAAAGGAAACTACTCATCCCAATTTCTTTTAGTGTTGTGCTTTGCAACACCGCTTTCCACTCTGCCCGCGCTTCTTGGTTCAGTTAAAGAGACCTATAGCTCACTGAAGTATCAAAAATCAGCAAAGTGTAGCTATTGACTCCAAAATGCTACAAAAGAGTCTCCCATAAATGTTTGCGCATCCTTGGCATACATTGGTATTTTGGTACCAATATTTCCAGAGGTAAAATACCTCCTTCCTTCTTCCTCTGCCTGTTTCTGTTTCAGGAAACTCATGCTGACGTGAACCATGTTTTCTCCCATCTGCTGCCACTACTGAATAAATGAAAAATGACAGAATTATACTTCCAGTAGCTTTGAAAGTTAACAACCTTACACCCGTCGCCATATGGCTTCTCCAAACATTTTTTCCTGATGAATATCAGCTACTAGGACCAGGCTTATTTCAATTGCCTTCATGCTGTGAATGAGTTAAAACTAACTGTAAGGATACAATTCAGGAAAGCTTAGAAGAACAGCAACTCATTTTGCTTCCTTCTTTGAACAGACATAAAGGCAAGATAATGTGTTAATTATCATTCATTATTTAGCAACAGAAGCCTTCTGTTTGTCAACTGAACATTGCTACCAAAGCCAAACATTCCAAAAAATGCTCTATTTCTTTGAGCCTTTATCTTATTTCTTTTGCATTTTTAATTTTGCAGCTTTTCTTTCCAAAGAACGGCGTTATCCTTATCCTCATTTTCCAGAAAGGGATTTTGAGGCAAAAGAAAAGGAAGACCACTTTTTAAAAAAGTAAAGATGATAAATAATTCATACTTACATAACAACCATGCACAAAAGACCAGATTTTAATCCCAATTACTCAATAGCTACACCTGTAACTTTTCCAGCTGTCCCAGAATATAACCCTCTAATTCCAGCAGAGAAAAATCTCTATATTGTAAGTCACATAAAACAGAATTACATGTGTTACCGAAGTCACAGGAAATTTAAATACAGTAAAATTTTATTTATTTAGCAAGAAATGTATTAAATGGTCTATAACTGGTCAGAATTTTCATCTCCCTGCAGCTCTCAGTAAGTACCCCTGGCTTGACCCAGGGCACCAGTGCAGCCCCTTTTCTTCAGCAGGGCCAAAAGCCTGGGCTGCGGCCCAGTTTGGGCCAACAACTGGCCCCACCAGTTAACAGTGAAATGTCACAGCCCACTAAACTCGGCAGTTTTATTTTCTTGTGTTTTATCAAAAGGGGCCCAAAGCCCTCCTCTTTTTGTTTGATTTTAGCCTTGTTGGGTAAAGATGGTGGGTCTGGAGACAACACAGACCGACAGGACACTAAGAGCCCTCCTGGACTGCCACTTCCAACCCTCATCTTTTTCTTTCTGTCATCCCTGACTACACACTGGGATAAGACCAGACCTCATTACACGTCGCCCCACAAGTTTCCATTGGAAAGAAACCTGCACAGATCAGGCTTTATCTGCTCCACTCTCAAAGGCCCAGCGCCTCGGCTCAGTGACACATGGTTTAGACCAGCATCTGAGTCAGGGCCCCGCCAGCACACACTCATATAGCATGTTGTCATGCCATGTCGCGTTCTACCTCCCCGTTTCTAGAAGAAATCCAAGTAAAAATAATAAAAAAAGTACTATTTGCATTTTGGCAAGAAAGCAAAAGTTACTTTGTATAAAATGCCAGGAGACAAAGGGCAATAAATAGAGGGTCATTACATGAAAACTTTGTGAGTTCAACCTCTGGCTTTATTATGGCAGAAAGTAGTGATTGTAACGACAACAGCTAAACAAGCAATAAAAGCTTTCTAGCAAAGCTTTCCTCTTAGAACCTGCCATTACTAAGTAAAAAAAAAATAAATCTTGGTATTGCTTCTAACAGTGAAATACAATTAAAATATGATTTTAACATAAAGTGTTCTAACTCAGTGGGATTGTGTGTAATAAATCAAAACAACCCTGTGTCATTATTTGAAAATGGATAAATACTTCTGTATTTCCTAAATAAACTTGTCAAAAGTAAACTTATTGCAGACTCCGACTCCGAGGTGACAGTGCTGCCACTGATTTACAAGTGTGCAAATCGGTAGTGGGGTGGCAGACTTAACAGAACTCCAACATAGAAATGTGCATATACAAAAGCACTTATTTTTAATATCCCATCTGAGTCAGACTGAGTCTTAGACAGAAAGGGACCTTTTAACATGAAAGAAAAATACCTCTTTCTGTGAACGAACTTGTCCTGTGACTGTACGCTTTGCATGTGAAAACATTGTTTACTGATTGAAGGAGAAAGTCAATACAATGGAGTAGGAGGTAAAAGCAACCTCCTTGCTATTTCCTTTTTGGCACTGGCCATGGATACACTGCAATGCAGATAATCAGCTCTTACATAATGGGATTCAGGAGGACAAGGACAATGAGAATAATCATATGAGAACACTTTATACGGGAACATTTAAGTCCATTTTTTACACCTTGTGGTAGGAAATTAATTTGTGATTCTGTGATTCAACAGTCTGAAAGAAGAATCCCCCCGCAAACACTGCATAACACTGAAATATCTGTGTGTGGAGCATAAGGCTACAATAAAAATAATTGGTGGGAGTTGGACAGTAGCTAGAGAGACACTGAACCACGGCTCCATATGCACCAGCAATGCTGGTGTGCTCCCATCTATTGTCTGGACATGTTAAAAGAAGTCTCCATAAAATATCAGAGTAATGCCATCGATGGCCTGTTTGAGATACTTTTATCTTACCTGTCGTCCTGAGATGAACTGTTGTTTTGTCATAACAGGTCCCTTTAGAACATCACCTGTCCCCTTGTTCTGACTGTTGGAACAGTAATGATCATCGGCTATTGTGATCTGCTCATTTTCTTCAGCTTCCAGCTGGCTCTGGTTGAAACGCAGGGAACCTTTCAGGATATCCTTGATCTGTTGATGAATGGGAAGGGAAACAAAGTAAGTTAGAAATTTGGAGGAATTCTAAATTTTCTGAAGCTCCATGCAACATACTTTCATATACCATTTCCCCAAAATATTTGCTTTGAAGAGACAGGAAACAAGTCAATGTTTCTATCTATAGTGGTTAAAAATATAAATATCAGTGAAATGTGGTTGTATCAGAGTCTGGAAAACAACTATCCAAGAAATCTAAAGAGAACAAAACTGTTAAGATTATTCCCTGCCTTGTTATAGGTTTAACATGTGTCACATCCTTCCGCATAAAATATATTTTAAGCGAGCAGAGGGCAGTATAATCAGAGCTACAGATGCTCAGCAACATTCTCATTTTACATATGTACTATTTATTCTTTTAATTCAATGACATTCAAGCATTGTCACATTTAAAAAATGGGGACACACACATGATTATTGCCTAGCATGTACATCTTGCATTAAGAAAAATGACACTGTGGCTTAAGTCCAGAACTCAACGTCGTGCTGCCTCAGTTCTGGTTCAAGGCATCCAGAACTTTTCAGGGAGCAAATACCGTGCAAGCCATTTATAGTACTCTTTATAGCTGAATTTTACCTTTTAAAATAAAAGTATGCTGCAATGCTTGATGCATTAGTATTTGCAAAACACCTGCAAGATGATACAACAGCAGTGTACAAAAAGTAAGAAAAAAAAAAAGATAAAGGACTTGTAGCACTGATGGATACAAGAAGGTTAATTAAGCAATAGTTATACCTGCTTCAAACCAGCCAAGGAAACCAGAATTTCATCTTCTTTTTCCAAGTGTTCTTCTAATATGACTTCCTGAATATTTCCTGCAACACAGAAAGAAAAGAAGGTAAACAGAGAAAATTCCTGAAGTATTCTCTAACGTGCTGCCACTTACCGCTGACTTATGCTCTCAAACCAAAATCCTGTGACCTGCAAACACAATTTTGCACACAGACCTAGAGACTGACAACCTCATTAGCTGTGGAGGTGAGACCAGGCCAAGCCTGGTGTGCTGCCAGGAAATCTCCAGCAACGCTGTGCTGCTGCTGGACTCCTGCTGCCCCAGTGTGCCCAGGGACTCAGCCTACTGCTGGTCCCTAGAAGAAGACATCGGCCTCTGTGGTTAACGGAGTTACATAAATCTTTGAGCCTGCAAATGCTTTGGAAGCACTCAAGAAATATTACAGGAATCTGCTGCGTCTCACAGAAAGGGTTAAGGTAGGAGCGCAATGATCTTCATCTCAATCTTGTGGCCACTGCAGATGCTCAAACGCTCTTCTTTATAAAAACAATGAAAGTTTCATTCCCTTTCCAAACCCTTACCTTATAGGTAAAAGACCCAGGGCTGAGCAAAACTTATTTGACAGAAAGAGCGGTGCTGTGTCATCACTTCAGAAGACTCCTATCTTGTACACCTATAGCACTGTCCTCTGAGGATGCATTTCAGTGCCCTGGCACAGCGTGTTTGCAGGAGTCAGGGCTGGAGGTTGGTTAACACACCAGAGCTGGAGCTGTGCTGGTCCTGCCTGTGCCAGGGAAACCCCAGGAGATGCTGCAGCCCAAACCAGCCCAGAGCAACTATTGCTCCAATAGCTCTGCTGACTCTTTAAACTACGCCAGGTCCTTCTCTGGCCTCCTAGCTCCTACTCGTCCTCTAAGAAAACAGCACTGATTCCTAGTGACAGATTTACAGAATGAGATGGCATCTGTCAACTGAAAATGACAGGATACTCTTTTGTGCCACTCCTGCGTCACATACACAGAGCTGAGCCCAAACCCCTCACTGACACTCATTTGGGAACAACGCTTTGCTGCTCATGAATATCTGTATCCCAGGTGCTTCACAATTAGATCTTCACACCATCAACCCACACCTGCATTACATTTGTTTGTTTTTAAACATATCCTACAATTTCAGGGCCCAAATCAGTGAAAAGCCAAAACTGTTGTCACAGATCATGCTGACAAGGATGAATACGATGACGCTGCCAACTTTGACACAACACCAAGTTTCAAGTAAAAGCATTGAGCAATTTGGCCTAAGTTTTGTGTTTACAGAATAAAGAGCAAAAGAATGAGATGCAGGAGAATGGACAAGGAGATTAAAAGTAGAGACGTGGATTTAAAACCCACGTATAAACACAGACGTTTGAAATTGTGTAAGGGCCTGAAATCGGTAATGGGTATAAATGAAAGATGGAAAGGCCAAAGAGGAGAAAGGATCCAAGCCTAAGCACTAAATGAACTGCTAAGGAAGTAATCTGAAAAGTAAAAGGAATAAAAGAGGCTGGAGCTACGAAAGACAATAGGTGACAAGAGATGGTGAAAGGTGGTGCGCTCAAGGTCAAGGAAATGGCGGTTGGATAATTCAGCTTTGTGTAAACAGCCTATCTGAACAAGGAGACCCATGTTTACATTATTTAGAACTCATTATTTACCATATAACAGCAGCAGTGTCCTGCAGCAGTGAACTCAAATGTAGTACAATTGAACAAGGCCTAGTATAGATTTTATATCAGAAAGACAGCGCATTATGAAGGCTAGAAATAAAACAAAACTAGATCTTTCCACAAATATGTAGCATCATGAATTGAGAGAAAGCGTAACTAATTCAACATTTTACCTGCTTTTTTACATTTTACATCGAAACTGTCTAGTCTCTCAATTGAGTAAATAAAAGATATTAATGCTTACTTATAAAATAAAACTTTAGATCCTGATTTCCACTATTTAACAAACAATCTGTGATTTCCTACTTTTAAAAGCTTCAGAACTTGAAACATCAGAAGTCCAAAGTCTTCACAGGCCAGAAAGCAATGCATCATCACAGCCTGAATCATTGAATTCAACTTTTTCCTTTTGCAGAATTAGAAAGAAAAGCATTTCTACAGTGATTGATCCCCACATAAATTAAAACCATGCATTAAAAACCTAAGATATGCACACTGACTAAGCAGCTGGACCAAGACAATAATTCAAAACAAATCTTCAACTTGCTGAAGACCAAATATGGGTGATCTAAAAAATCAGGAAAATAAGAGCAAGAGAACGAAAGCTGAAAGACATTCCACACAATGTGGATATAATCTACTATTATTTCTGTTCTTTAGAGATGTTTTAAGTCATTATTTGAAAAAATGGAAAAGAATCTGTCATTGCTACAAAAACCAGCTGTAACTACATTTGAAGAGCCAGTACATTGAGAAATTTCTAAGAATTTATGAATGGAACTAGGACAGTTAGGCAGCAGTAAAAATTAATAAAACTGTTCACATCATCACCTATTTACTGTAGCAAAATTAATACCAGATTTTCATTTAGTTTCAGAGAAAAAAAGATGAGGAGACAAAAGGCTGAAAATACAGGAAATTTTCTAATATTGAACTGCTGAATTTCTAACATTTTTTCCTTCAGTTTGCAGTATGTTTTAAAGTACAGTGTGACATATGTCTTGGACATGTAAGGTCTATTATTTTGTGTCAGTTAAACTCACAAAAATGCACTTTGGAAAAAATTTCTCTTGGAGTTTGCTCTAAGACACATTTTTGGACTCACAGACCACACTTCCACATAACCCAGAAAGATGCGCCAAGATGCAAATCACTGTATTTAGACACTTTCCCCCTGCCATTAAGTAACAGTTGTGACATAAGGTCATAAATCGGGCTGTCTTTCTCTAGTACAATGAAGCAGAATGAAGGTTTCCCCGTGGAATTGGCAATGGATCTTTCTTCTGCTAAGTCTACCCTTGAACTGCACATCTACTACCCTCATCTGTTTTGAACACAGAGTTTATTACCTACCAAGTAAGTGATAAGTATGGAACTCAAACGATCAGCCCTCATTTTTCCCTGGCTAAAGAGTAGAGAGGAATTAAAAAAAAAAAATAAAATCCTTAGACAAGAGAAGCATACGGGCAATGTGATTTTGCATGGGTTACTCCTTGATCACGTCCTCCTGCCAGGACTACCCTTTGGGCAGCGTAGGTGGGAGGAAGAGGAGGGATGGTGAGCAGCTCAGCAGGTACCTCGGCAGCTGCCCTCCCGTGAACGGCTGTGCCAGGGCTCAGCACACCTCACCTGAGGGACTTTCATCCAAGCTTCTTCCCACTGCTGGGGGGACCACACAGGGCAATCGGGTGCTGACACGCACTGGGAAACTAAGCTCTCAAGTACAGACAAAAGCTTTTTATTTCACCCTTCTGTATCTCAAAAGATACCCTTGTAACTACAAATACTTCTAAAAAGAGTGCTAGGAAGCATATTTGATATGATATTGCTCAGCTGAAGGACTTACACATTAAGCTGAGATGTATTTAATTATTCTTCTTTCATAGGAGATCATACTGTATGTTGAGGGAAGTGCTTTATGTATAGAAATGAATTGGACATATATTGATTTTTTCTTTATCTGATGCTCTGTATCAGTACCTTACAGCTTTAATTATTTTTTTCATAAAATAATAACTATATTTTTAAAAACACCCTGCAGATGTCAATTAGGAACTGAAAACATCTTCCTACCTGAAAAACAAAAATGGATAGAACGAATCAAACAAATGGATTATGTGATTTCTAGATTATTCAAAACTGAGCCCAGTCTGATTCTATACTATAAATACCTTCCTTATTGGGACAGCTGTTGTCATCCAAAAGTTGACAAAATCCTAAGGTGTTAGAAAACTAAGGCTAAGGTCAAATATTTCTGACTACCTTTTTTTGTTTTGTTTCTGTCATCAAGATTTCATTTAGCTGATGCCAAATGCTTTTTGCAGAAAAAGAAAATATTTCTGTTTCAGTGAAGTTCTTATCAGAGGAAAACCAAAGGCGAATTTTGCAACCTGTCACCTGGTGCTTGGAGCACTGCTGTGAGATGTAGGACATCCCAGACAGCCATTACGATTCTGGATTTGTTTCGACATAGTACTAACAAACCTCTCAGTTTCACAAAATGAACTGTCATACCCTGACTGTACTCTTGACTAAGCCTCAGAAATACCAGAACTGTAAAACCAGCTGTTCCCTTCAGAAATCAATTATGGCTGCCCTCAAACGAGACTCAGAACCTAAGAGATACCTTTTATATAATCGATTAGAATTAATTTTGTCAAATGAGCACGTTCATTTAAGTTTGATAGATACTAGATCAGTAAATGAATAACTACTTCCTCAGCGAGACTATGATCAGCTGCCTTTAAAGCCAACTGTAACTACAGAGTACTATGAAAGAGATCACATGCTTGTTCTTCTTTTCTACAAAATATAGAAAAACAACGGGTCAAGCAATGATTCGGGTAGCAACAGCTGAAACAGATAAAAATTGAGGTGAAATCTATTTTTCTTTCCTTGCTCTTACAGTTATCCCAAATTGTAAATGAGTCCCCATGCAAACTAACTGTAGAAGTACTTTTTTAAAAAAATCAAGGTTTCTAATTCCTCTCCTTAACTTAATTTCCAAAATGTAAACTGAAGACATGCTATCATCTTCTGTACAGAGATCAAAGAGGAAAACAATCTGCAGCAGCTCCTAGCAAGGAAAATTAGAGAAGTCTTATGCTCTTTGATGACTGAACTGCTACACATTGCATGATGGTGTGTGCAGCCACTGCTGAGCTCCCTACCCAGAGAAGGGGGATGTTCAAAACTTTCCTCTCTGAATGTGGAAAAGCTGTTAGGCTTGGCCTAATTATTTCAGAGGCTTATTAATTAAACTAACTTTCACTGAAAATTTTGCATGCATTCAATACAGATTCTGTAAGAAACGCACTCAGAGCTGTGCTGAAGGAGCGGGAAAACTAGTCTGCTGTAGACAAGGTCCTCTCAGGCATCCCTTCATGCCTGTCCAACTAGAAGACAGACCGGCATCTCTTCCCTTCCACCAGAGAAGCAGGAGATCATAGAATGGTTTGGCTCGGAAGGGACCTTCAAAGGTCATCTAGTTCAACCCTCCTGCAATAAGCAGGGACATCTTCAACCAGATCAGGTTGCTCAGAGCCCCGTCCAGCCTGGCCTCGAATGTTTCCAGGGATGGGGCATCTACCACCTCTCTGGGCAACCTGTGCCAGCGTTTCACCACCCTCTTTGTAAAATATTTCTTCCTCATGTCTAGCCTGAATCTCCCCTCCTTTAGTTTAAAACCATTACCCCTTGTCCTATTGCAACAGGCCCTGCTAAAATGTTTGTCCCCATCTTTCTTATAGGCCCCCTCTAAGGACTAAAAGGCCACAATAAGGTCTCCCCAGAGCCTTCTCTTGTCCAGGCTGAACAGCCCCAACTCTCTCAGCCTGTTCTCACAGGCGAGGTGTTCCAGCCCTCTGATCATTTCTGTGGCCTCCTCTGGCCCCTCTCCAACAGGTCCATGTCTTTCCTACAGTGAGAGCTACAGCCCTGTGGGATGGAGGCACAAAATAGACTTAACTTCATACTGACACAAAATCAGATGGAGGTAGAGAAAACTGAACCTGGGGATAACTTTAACATCCTTGTTCTCTTAGGTTGTTTCTCCTGTACCGCGGCCTTTTTTTCAGTGCATCTCTCTCCTAATGATTTCTATTTTAAGCCAGTCTCTGTGGGGCCTTTGCAGGAAGACGAGTCCTGCTGAGAGGAGCTAACTCGAAATAGCTGCAAGCTTTATTATGGATGCTGCCTTTCTACTCCTAGTTCCTGATCAACAACTTGTGAACAACTGACAGTGCCAGAATCATGTTAAATAGACTTTTTTTTTCACCCTTGCTTTCCAGTACTGGGGAGGCAGCTCAAACCCAGAATGCAAAAGTACCTTCACATTGCCAAGGTAGGCAGCAGTAAGGAAAGAACTGAGTGTATTACTTCACCTCCTTATTTTTCCAAAAATAGAAAGCAAAAAATTCGCAAGGTTCCCACAGATGTCAAGGGACAGACAACTCTTCAGACTCATATTCCAGTCCTTTTGTATGATAGTTTTTATGAAATCAGAGTTTACAGAAACTGCTTCCAACATTTCCTACACAATATATTAGTTGATAGCAAGACTGCTTCCTCACTAACATTAGAGGGCTGGAAGGATGGACTGGGAATTTAGCTTCTAATAATAAAATTTTCTTTCTTTTTGTAACAAATACTTCTTCCCTATCTGAACTTCATCTGACTTTGAGCAGAAAAAACGTGCCCTCTCCTTAAAACTGGGCAGAAAATTCAGGACTTAACAGTGGTTTGTGTCCTTTCTAGAAAGATTATACCCCATGACATAGTGATATTGCTGTTTAATAATGCAGCTCAGGGTGTTTCCAAATACTGCATTTTCTTTCCAGCATTAAAATTACAAATGAGAGGAGTTATATTTCCTTCCCAAACAACAGAGTTTGTGATCTAAGTGCTGATGGAGGCAACACCACTAAGTAGCCTAACTTTATCTCATTGTGAATGTCAACTCCTATTGTAACAATTAACCATTATATTAAAAGCATCACATTTGAGTGTTAAAGAATTTAAGGATCTTAAAAATCTGAAGTATTAAATTCTTTGTGAAGTACTGCATTCTTTAAAACATTTATTTTAATATGAATTACGTATTTATACAGCATACACTTCTGATTCATGTGTCTTGTGT
The DNA here is from genome assembly GCA_013399365.1 of Pampusana beccarii. Classification (NCBI taxonomy): domain Eukaryota; kingdom Metazoa; phylum Chordata; class Aves; order Columbiformes; family Columbidae; genus Pampusana; species Pampusana beccarii. The sequence continues at coordinate 52,886 of VWYH01000199.1, read as the reverse complement.
GGAGCACCAACACTTTATCAATATTTAATGTGTGGTAATGCTTTGTGACATCAGAGAAATATGTGCTAAAGAGTCACCAGTCATCAACTCATAGCAATGCACAGAGTTGCAGATGTACAGAAAATGAAGTTGGTAGGGTCATGAAGTAATTTTGTCCATCCCTTGCTCAAAGGCAAGATCAGCTCTTAACTACGAACTCACACATCTAACTTACTAACTTACATCATCATAAGCAAATTATGCTTAACAAATACCTTGTGTCTGTATCAGAGCCAAGGTGTACCAGGACAGGAGGGTATTCCCAGCCATCCTGTGCTTTCAAAGAGAACATAAAAGAGCACGGGCACCATGCCTCCCATGGCAGGTGACAGAGCATGCTCTTCCTATCCAGAGCTAATTTTTCTGGAGAAATTTTGGTCCTCATGGTGATGATACCAAAGACTGTGCCATCTCACACTCCTTAAACGAACGTACAGTGCTGATCACTGTTGAGACAAAGGACGTCTGTGTAGATGTCATGTGCTCCTATTCCTCCATCTCCATTCTGCTCACTAAAACTCTTTACCCACGACTCCAAACACCTGCTAGGGCCACCAGCCTCTAAGCACCTCCAAGCAACATATTTTTCTTAAAGTTCAAAGCAAGTGCTTTTCTCTCTCTCCTTCTGCAGAATTGTTCTCTTCCTGTCGCTGTTCACATTCACTAGAAATAGAAAAATTACTCTGGTGAGAAGTGACAAGCAAATGAGAACTTGTTCTTCATAAGTGACAAATGAAATAGCCATAGGAAACGGAAACTTTTCCTAAGGGGAAACTATACATTTTCACTTCCTTACAATCTGAACAATTCCTTCATACTGCAATAGATTGCAGATATTACACCTTAAAATTGCTATGGTTGTGTAAAGGACAGTTATTGTAGATCATGTAGAGATTTTGAAAATGTAAGGTTTTCTACTTCTTGCACAGCTGAACTCATTAAAACTGTTCCTGTTTTTCCAAGTAAAATGATTTACTCAAATACCATTATGGCAAATGCTACACAAAAACCTGGAGAGATTGAGAGTTTTGAAAGCAAACATCCATAAATGTCTGTAATTCCATGTAAAGCATTCTTAAGGGATTTTCTGTGATGCATGTCATATACAGAATAAATGACAACAAACTGCAAAAACCATTTTCAAAGCTTTCTATGAGATCATTTTTTCCAGTACAGAAGTATCATGTTATCTCAACCTGTGTTAATATATACTTCTGACTATATTACCATGTATTTTTTTTAATTGATCATTGGTTAGTGTTTTCCTTACCAGTATGAAAAGCACTATTGCAGTTATTAATTTCTACTGTGCTGTCAGCCTAATTGCTTCTGGTGAGGGCTTATGGAAACAAGCATACAAATGATTTCATTCCAGTCAGGTTTAGTGTTTGACCTGTGTGGAGGAACTCATGTGATGTTAGAGCATTAAGCATCTGGTTATTTCTGTGTGTAAGATAAGTACACTGTGCTGCATGTTATGCTTTTTCCTATTGTAGAGACTTATATTAATAAATATATTTATTATAAAAGGCTACTGTTGCACACTTAATTCTTGAAAGACTGAGGGTCAAAGAATGTACAATAGCTCCTCAGACAACTTGTAAATTATGGATCAGGTACATCAACATTAACTTGTTTAAATATTTACCCGGGTAATTGATATTTAATAACCATAGCTGAATAACTTGTATTGATGGTGTGTATGATTTTAGTCAGTGCAACTTTTGCCTATGTAAACAGAAATATACTGGAGAATTATCAGTTAAATATTGCATGCAAAAGGTTACTTTACATTTCTCAATTCAAAAACATCCACACTTTCCTGTGCTATGAAGCTGGTGAAATTGTGCCGTCATCCAGAAAAAAAGGATATTGCAACTTAGTTGAGATTAAAATCTACAGAGTACCCATGGTTTAAATCTTGGATAGTTTTTGTATGTTCTGAGGTGAACAGAAAACCATTGGTACGAACACAGGAGGTAATATATATATCCAATACATGTTACTAATGTAATTATTATGGCTACTGCTCACTAAATAGTACATTTCCTGCAGCTATTCTGACCTGAAAGAAAAGATAAAGCATGAAAACTAAGGCTACTCTTTATTAGGGAAGAATATGCAGTTTGAAACAAGTGCATTCAATTTTCAAGTGGTGTATATGAAGAAATTATGGATCCTGACTACAACTATAGGACTTTTCAGTTCTTTTTAAGGCCAGGGGTTGATATAGCAAAGATATTTATCTGAAGTGTCTCCAGAAGGCAGGGAAGAAGGAATGGGTGTGATTTATAAACCTCACTGTGTCATTCAAACTATTTTGTGTTAATTACTTACATATTTTTTATAACTTTTTTTTTTAGACTTTTTTTTCCAATTCATTTTTTGAGATTTTTTTGAGACTTTTATGGTTACCCTGTGGTTATAGCTTCATTTAAGAAATCTCAGTCTACTGACTATATTCTCTCTGTTTATTACAAACTTTTGTTTCTAACCGATGGCATTTCTTTGATAGAAGAACATATTAGTGTCAAACATGCCATGAGGAGACGGGGGAACATATCACTGTCAAACACGCCATGAGGAGGTGGGAGAGTACTCCTAAAATCGATTTTATGCTATTAAAGATGCTTTAAGTATCCATGAAGTGTGTTTTGGTTTTGCGTAAGATGACTGCAATTTCTGTTTTATTGCCTGAGAAGCTGGATGTCAGAAATGAATGAATTGGCTTAGCAGAAGAGATTGTAATTTACAGCAGCTTTGACTTAAAGTAGTAAAAAAAAAAAAAAAGATATTGTGAGCCCTATGACATATTTGTATCACTCACTGAGAAGTCCTTAGGAGCAGATTGCTGACAGTAGTACTGGATTTATGCCGGGATTATAACTGAAAAACAAGTCAATCCAGGCTGTGAAGTGTGTTTATGTTCATGTTAATAAAAATAATTAGAAACACGTGTTAAAGGGAAGTTATTTTCCTCTGCCTTAATTCTGTTCCCTGCACTTTTGAATATCTTCTGCAGCTTTTATAAATGTACTGATTTTCTGTTTGCTACCCCTGTACGGTTTTGAGTCATGCGCTGCTGCCTTGTTCTGAAGATGGGGACTTTTCCATGTCACCTGGTCCATCTACCTACTGCAGTCCTCTTGAGTGAGAACAGTTTGTCTGGGGTTATCTGAGTAGCTCTGTGCCCTTCCTCCATGTGTCCTGAACATGGAAGGCTGAACAAAGTGTGAAGAGCAAAAGAAATGTATAATATATGCCCCTGCTCACCTGGTTGGTTACAACACAGCTATAAGGATTTAAAATAAAGGTGGATCTTGGACAATATAATAATAAGCAAAACAGCAACTATGGCAAGGTTTAGCTACAATAATACTAAAGATCTTTACGGAAATAATGGGGAAAATAAAAATTCAGTCATGCTGAAATTTAGCTTCTGCCAAGGTTTTATTCCTCTAAAGCTGACATCAGAAATCACTGCCTAAGAGATGGTGGGAAGGAAAGGATGGTCTGTCAGCGACTGTCAGCAGCAGGGAGATACCACACAAATGGAAGGAAGCAAGAAGCTGATGGAAGTAAACACTGCAAAAGGAATTTGCTGAAACTTGCAGAGAAAGGTGTTAATTTAGGTAATGATGGGGTGTGTAAGCTTCATTGTTTTAATCTCCTTTTCATCCAGACTGAGAGGATGAAAGGGTTTGTTTTAATAGGTGCTTAGCAGAGTTGGACTTTCATGATTGGCACAGTTGGTGTAGAAAGAAAGTAGCTCTCTATCAGCTGAACTGTGTGGTTTTGACATTAAGAATTACCCTCAAGGGACAAAAAGGTGGTTTAAAATCATGGGGCATGAAGAATTACACTTTTATTCTGCGTACATATATATAAAGCATGAGCAGAAGTGAGAGTCTGAAAGCCAAGCTACACAACAAATATTTGTTTCCTAGTAACCATTCCAGTTTAATAAATTTGTAACGTTCTTTATTTATAAGCTGTTTTGAAAGGTTATTTTACATCATTATTCCTAACCAAAGGAGCATCCCCTTAGACTCACGAGACTGTGTTTGATGCGGCCTTTTTTACTCAGAGCATTTCTAATCACACTGGGTTTATAAACTATAGGTTATTTTATTTATGTCATAAGCATAAGATAACTCATTTAATGCTCTTACTACCTCAACAAATGATAAAGTATTTAATTTCAATCCAGGGGAGCAGAATAATTTCGATTTCATTTTATCCTTACAAAAATGTCATAACCTTTAATCTCATCACATGATACATCAAACAAGAATTCAGTGCTATCTTGCATACATTTAACAAGTACTGCATCCAGATCTATACTGGGCAATATATCAGCCCCTATATAATGAGCAACTAAGTCAACTTTCTCCCCTCCCTCCCCCTGCTACAAATGATTTTTATAATGAAATGCATCCTTGTAACAATAGCACTGGCTATTAAAAGAAGAACGGATGAAGCCAGTCTAATTATGCCTTTAAAGGTGCTATTTATTTCACACAATGACTAAAATTATACTAGTAACTATAACCTGTAAGATTTTGTTCCTGTGTTTTTATATTTTTCCTTCCTTGCTCATGGTGTTTGCAATAATCACAGCGAACAGGTGGCTTTGAACTGTGTTTAATGAGTGTTCCAAATAATATTTGTCTGAGAGATGTCAGGCAGCGTAAGCGTAAATGAATCTCACAACTGCCAGCGTTGCCGGATGGCTGTGGCAGGGACACGTGCTGCGATCCCTTCCAAAGAGCTCTCAAAAGACCAGATTTCATTTTTTTGTTACTGTGATGCTGTAACTACTGGGCATTTTATAAATATGTACAGTTATCTATAGGCTACCTGTGAAAGCTGAGAGCTGGTGTGTCACTTCGGTGGCAGAATGCCAGTGGTGTTTACAGGAATGCGGGATGAAAACATCATCTTTCCCCATCCCTCCCATGACCCACACTGGAGGGGCAGAGATGTACTGGAACACTGGTGAAGGACATAGTGACATATCGCAGATAGCAGAAGTCACATTAGAAAACGCACCATAAGGACAACCCAACCAGTCCTGTATGGGTAGCTCAGAGAAGAATTTATTTGCTTCAGCTCAGATAAGCCAGCATGCTTAAGCATAAACTTACTAGATGTGGGTCGGAGCTTAGAGGTTTTTGTGATGTTGCCCCCAATTCAATAAGTGATTTAAACCCCTGGATACTGAGCAAGGTATTTCTGAGACCCACCTGAACGTCTCTCTAGCGGCTGGCTCAAGTTTAGCAGTACCTCTACAAAGATGAAGTTAATAAAACCAGGCAGACCTATATTTCTTCTGTATAATTGGGTACCTTTGCACATATTTCTAGGGTTTTATGCAGAACTCCATGAGCTAACTCTTCGCAGAGCTAGTATGAATCTGCAGCGCTTATTAGCTGAGGTTCTATGCTGTGAGAAAGCAGCTAAATTGCTTCTGAATCTCAGCTGTCTGGGGAAGCAACCTTCTGCATTTACATAGTGCTGCCCTTAAGCAAAAGCCAGTGTGGAATGACCTTAGTTTCTCTGCTTCCATAACCTGATAAATTGCCCACCAAAAAAAGAATAGTTTCTATATAAAGATCCCCATATCCAAGTTAATACCGAACCAATGTTCCTTCAAATTGCTTCTCGTGAAAATGACTTCCTGTACTATAGATGTAATTATTTTGTAAACCTGCACATACTTGGAGGTCCGAAACTATGTCTCTGTTGGAAACAAATAATAGGTTATTCTGTCTCAGAGAACAGTGATGGATTGGTTCCTGTCCCTTATAAACAGATGCCCTTTCCTCTCTGGAATAAAACTGGCAAGCTCATAAACATCCCTCACAATCTCTCATATTAGTACTTGCCTATGGAGGATTGATACTTCTCTAGTGTTTTGGTTTACTTTTTGTTCAAATCCTGGGACAGAGCTGACATGCTCCAAACCCTAAAGATACCAGAATACCAGAAGGTGTCAGATGGCAGCGTCATTAACTGGTGTCACATGTACTGCCATTTAACAGCACCGCCTTGGCTTGAGCCTGGGATGTAATGAAACTTTGCTCTTGGAGATGCTCCAGATTGACTTAATGTTGGACCAACACCTTAAATTCCGTTCCATGTCAAATGTGAAGGACAAGCGAGGAGCCTTGCAGCAAATACAGTGGGATGCTCTGAGTGATGTTTGGGTGCATGTCTCCTAAAGAAATTGATGATCTGCTCTAAGACATCAGACAGTGGTCTGTGAAAATCTTCTGAATGCACTTGCTTGCTTGGTGCTTTCCTTACCACATAGTGAAAGAAAGGAGGAAACAATCAAAATACTTCAAAAAGTAAATAACATTCTGACAGGTTATAATATTGTCATACTTAACTGGTTATATTACAGCTTTCTGAATCACTGAGCCTTAAGGTATTTATGTGCACTAACAGCAAAGCACCTCACAAAAAGAAAAAATGCTGAAGAACATTACTGTATTACTGAATGCACCAGGGACAATATTATTTCCGGAAAAAGGCCAGTGTATGTGAAAAAGTAACATCAAGAAGATGTATCTGTGATGATGCTGGAGCAGTAATAGCTATGGCAACTATACTTTTTCACTACTACTCTGCATTCATGTTGCAAACAAATCTGCAGGACAGGCTTACAAGATTGGATATATCTTTATTTCATTAACGGAAAAATTGAACACAGGATTATTATTATTTTTCTTTAAAAGCTATGACAAGCTTACGAAAAAGGGTGGGAAGAGAAGTAAAATTTGCTTTCCTGTCTGGCTGTTTTACATATAAAAATTTCAACATTTGTCCTTGGAGGCATTAAAAGGCATTCCATCTTAGCAGTTCTTCAGTGGTTAAGGGAGAGGGGGAAGAAAAGTAAAGTGCTTTCTAATACATAGCCCTAAAAAGGAGAAAAAGATCCCAGAATGACTTTCCTCCATTTTCATTACCAAAAACCTATGTCTAATTTCTACACATAGTGCTAAGTAGTAATATTTTTAAACCATCATTCATTCCTACAGTAACATCCCCTGATATTACAAGCAGTTAATTATGTTGTTGCCGTGTGGCATAGTGTGGTTTATTTATGGAAGGCGATAAACATTTAATGAAATAATCTTTAAATACATGAACAAAATAAAAACTGCCGTTCTGTCCCTCTGGTCTTTCCTCATGGTCTATGCAAAGAAAATGCAGTATTAGCAGATATCTGCCGAAAACTATAGAAATACAATGCTCTCGGTAAAGAAATGTAGTATCATTTTATGGCAAAGAGAAGTCTGCCTGAGGTATTAATTAAAATTATTTTCTTAAAAGACAACATATAAAGATATACTTGGTATAATTTGATTTGACATAAATAGATTATAATTTACTAGGGATCCAAAACAGAATAGATGACTTCGTACTTACTTTGATCACTTCTGAACTACAACACATGACAACTCTGTCATGAAGTAACTGCCCCTGACTGTCATCAAGAACCCCCTTGTAAGGGAAAGAACCTGAGAAAAGATGGCCAAAAAGCTCTGAATTGTTTCACTGGAAACTGCAAAATGAGCATTCTATAATGGTTTGACATGCTAAGCAACCACTTTGCTGAGCCCAGTGCTGGCACAGCATATCCTGATCTGATTAACCCATTTCAAAAGGCGTATGAAAACCCTGAAGAACTCAAAGGAAGACCACAAAAATGATTTGGTCTAAAAAGCAATCCCTATAAAACGAATTTGAAAGTGTCCTACCTAGCAAAGACAGTGTTGAGAGATTACTTAATCACTGCACATAGCTAAGTTAAATGAGGATTTTGAACTTTGCTATCAAGAACACTACAAGACCCAAAAGCTGCATGATGAAGTCAAAAAAATTCAGCCTCACAGGTAGAAATAATGTCCTTGAAGTTAAGTGTGCTGACAGATTACAAGAGGAGTGATATAACTCACCATTATTTGCTCTGCGGTCTCTGAAATGAAGCAGTTTCATGGGTAAGAGGTACCCGGGGGACAATCAGACCAGGTGGAACAGCAGCCCCTGCTAACTTTTCCCTTAACCCAGGAATGACCAGATATGCTCTGAGCTTTATTTTCCTGCCACTACCTGAAGCCCTGAGCAGGGGATGGACACTGGAGATAAACCTGAGGGGGTGTTCTGTGATGCCATGGAGAATCCATTTTATTGCACAGCCTGCTGGCATGTGGCTGCTCAGATCATCAGCATGAATGTAATAGACAGATTTCAGCAAGAATCCCGGTGGGTTTTTTTCCTGCCTTCCCACGGATCATTTGGGGATACCTCACCTCCTCAGTTTGCTGCAAGCACAGAAGCTGTGAAGGCTGGTGGTATCTCAGTCTCTCTTGTGCTCTGTTTATTGCATGTAACTGTTAATCTCTACAGGATTTAAATGCATTAGTGCAACCCAAATTTACAAAGTTAATAGCCCATGATGTTGACGAGACATGCAAGAATATTTTGAAGACATACAGAGGGTAGGACTTGGAAGAAACAAGGCTGGAAGCCTCTGAGAGAGCTGCAGGGGTGCCAGGATGCAGCCGGCGCACCCCCGGAGCCAAAGCTGTACAGGGGACAGCTTTCTCCTTCCCGCGAGAGTAACACACCGCTCCACAGTGCTCTCGGGATGCTACTGCCCCTGAATATTTTTGTTTCTAATCTATTTGGGAGAAAGGGTTTAACACCCGCATATTATCACAAATCTTTTGCTTTAAATTTGTGGATCCAGCGCCGAAAGGCAGGCTGCTTCAGATATCTGTGTCTGGGTTTGTTCTGATCGCTAGTCCAGAGCCATTGCTAGTGAAAGGCTTATGCTTGTACTTGAACTGATACCCCTGCTAAACACTCCTCGTCTTCTTTCCTAAAGGAAAGAAACTTCAGCTTTTCTTCTCGACACAGTAATCTTTTCCCTATCATATCAACAGCTAAAAGTTATGCCTTTTAGTCTCATCATTGCTCATGTACCCTCACAGAAGCAATACAATACATCAGACTAAAGCTGCTGGGGTTAGAGGTTTACACTTGGCTTTTGAAGGCTGTGATTCCAAACTTTCAAATAACACAATATTTATAGCTTTTCCTAGGCTCATAACAGTGGCTACTAAAACACTCACATAAAAGAAAATGAAAATACAAGTATAACATGGCTTCCACATCTGATCTTTTTCATCTAGCAAACTCAGGTATCATATACTTAGTTCCACCCACTGAAATATTCAACTTTAATTTATTTTGCTTAAATGTTGCAGGCTATAAATAAACCTTAAAATTATTGCAGCTGTGCTCTGATTTCTTAACAGTGCTTTTTCACATAACTAAATACACTAACTTTCGGAGTTCAGTTCAGCACACCTTAAAAATGCTGCTTTTAGCATAGCATAGCTAAGCATATTTACACCTGAACTGATTGAAACCTTTTGTTTACTTCCTCTGATTTGTCTTGGCAATACACAAGTCAAATTTTAAATTGGAGTCTTCGCTGATTCTGTTCCCAAAGCCTTGGCTTCTATCTTAATATATTTCTTCTGGTCTGTGCAAAATATTACAATCTAACCAGCATACAGTAACACTTTTTTACATTCTGAAGGTGGTACAGCATAGATTGTGAAGATATGACATTTAGTGAGAGTATATGAACTTTATAGAACTATCACCACACACATCAAGTATCATTCTGAGGCTGTTGAACTGCAAACTGGCTTAAAAAGCGTCAGCTCATACGCTGTGAGCTTCAGCATGTCTCTTACAATACAAGAAATTTTAAGAGCAGACAAAGGGTATTTGTGTCCAAATGCACCTACATTTTTTTTTACCATCATCAGTGGCTATCATACTTCCAAATTTAAAAGTATGACAGTATAAAGATACAGTGTTTGGCAGCATCTGATAGAATAACTAGGTATATCTATACATCTATTCAAACTTCTTTGCGGCTTATAAAATAATATGGACTGTACTACATAAATATGATTTTAGTTCTAACACAAATATGGAAAGAGCCTTTGCAGAGATTTACAGGGTTAACACAGGGTAGTGCACTTACCAAGATGTGTGTTCATCATCTTCGCGCAATATTTGCACATGGCTTCCAAATCATTTAGTTGGCCTTGTAGAAACGAAATCTGGGCCTCCAATTCCTCCTCCTGCAATTAAGAGGTTATTAGCATTAAAAAGCACCCTTTAATGATACACAATAAAATTGGTAAGCTAACCATTGACATGCTTAGACATCTTCTAATTTTTCCTATTCCTTTGTTCTTGAGAAAATTTTGGAAATGGAGAGAATCACCTCTTAGCAGATTTATTACAGGAATTTTAAATTCTTTTATCATTTCATGGAAATAGGGTTTGGTTTTCCTGTTTCAGAGTTTATTAATACTACTCTTTTTCCTTCTAAAGAGTCAAACAAAAATGTGCCTACACTGATCCATGAAAGGTTAACAATTCGTGCTTATTTCACAGATTATCTACCTGGTTTTGCTTGTGCACACACAGTACCACAGCAATAGCTGAAAAAATTCACCAAATGAGAAGAATTCTCATTTCAGGCAGAGTAATTTCCACAGCAATTCCTTTGAAATCTCAACAAAATTCCATTTTTTAAAATGTCAAGGCATATATTTCATAAGACCTAATTCCATACCTCAAAGATGTGTTATTGCCGTATATTTCATGCTCTATCTGTACAAAAAACTTACACTTCTATGCTCAGCCAACTGCACTTCCACAATGTCTTACATAATACTTAGGTGAAAACTATTTTCAACTCACATACTATAAAGTGGTTACTCTAAATTATCAAGTTACGTTTAAATAATATGCATCAAGTGTAATTTAAAATATTAATTTAAAAAAAATCATTATTTTAAGGCCCAGGAGAAGGATTATCATCGAGCCACATGCCCTGTCTGAGCAATGGGAACTACTTCAGCTAAGAATTCCTCTTTGATCTCCTTTGTTTGCTGGTTTACAAATGTATCCAGTCTTGACTTTGAAGAAAATACTTCAGAGAAAGCTCACCAGTCCTTCGGAAAAATTCTTTCAAGGCTTAGCCACATATAGTATTAAGCAGGTTTTGTTCGTTTGTTAAAGTATGCGATTGAATTCAAGCAGATAAAGGCAAAGTAACTTTTTAGCCCCCTGTTTTTGTTAGGAGTTTTGAAGTTTTATCATACTCTTGTTCGATGGAGATTGCTGAACATTCAAGTGTGAATTTCATTTCAAATGAAAAAAATTCAAAACTGACCAGCAATGATAAAGAGAATGAATCCATCTCGATCTAAAGGTGCAAGTGATCTTAATCTCCATCAGAAACTGAGTCAGAGCCATAAAAAGGAAATTTTGCTCTAATATAGCACAGATCCAAATGGAACTAATAAATAAAAATAAATTTAACAGTAGCATTTTGCAGGATCTGCCAATATCAGTTTTTCCCTACATGCTTTTTCCTCACACAATCTACAGATATTAAACATTTTTTCTCTGCCATTTCCTTAAATTAATATACCTTCACCTTATTTTACTCAACCTTATACTTTGACCACTTAAGCCTCCAAGGGATTGATTTTATATCGGCAATTTATAGTTGCTAAAAGACTAACCTCTTTCAAAATCTACTGTTCCGTCACAGTCTCTACAAGCATGTCTGCATTTCTTTTTCTATTCAAGCTATTTCCCTGCAGAAGAACTTTTCCCAGTACATATAGCTAAAAACTGCAAGAAATCATCTACCATGAATTTTAAATTGTCAGCGCACTGCAAGTGCAGCTGTGAGATAGGGAAAGGTGACAATATTTGAGTATTTTACTATAAAATAACACAAATTCAAAAATTGTTAAGCCAGTAATTGAAACCCAGTTTATCTGCTGCAAGTGAATAAGCAAGTTTAACTTCCGGTAGTAAATATTCCCAAGTTTGTAAGACTATTTTTTCTTGTTCATGGATCAGAACTGCAGTAAATCGATGTTAAAATGCTTTTGGATAGCTCTGTCCACTTGGGCAGATTCTGAAACTAACCTCTTCAACTGTACAACAGAACCTCTTCATTTCGCAAGTGTAAACTATATCCACCGCTCTTTCGGCTTGCTAGGATCCAGGACGGGGAGCAGAAACGTTCAGCAGACCCAGCACTCCCCAAGGAGGGTGCTGAGGCTGGGAACTCACAGGCAGTGCAGGAGGTTGCCTGGCAAGTGGGGAACCTTGCACCAGGCAGAGTGAAGGCACCTGGAGCTCCTGACTGACCTGGCACCCTCAGGAAGGGCACCAAGGAGCGCTGCCAGGGGGATGTGCAGGACAGTTAACTTGGCACACGAGACAACCAGATGTGCTGTTTGCACAGGAAGACAACACCCAAACGGTGATGACTTGCTACAAGACATAGCCCCTGCCCTTGCTGTCACCGGCAGTGCTGTGGCAACTTCTGTGCAGATGGAGCCCTGGAGGGATATTTGCTCTGTTGTAGTTGCCGCAGCAGCAGGTGAGGAGCTGCAAGAAGAGGCAAGTGGGTTTTGCTGCAACAAAACAACAAACAGGTGACCATCGGGATCTTTCAAGGTGTAAAAGCTTATATGACAAGCAGGAAAGACGCAACTGGTGCAAGATGCAGTGGGAAGAAGACATGCACTCCTAAGGGGGTGAGAACTGGAAGGCTGTGACTTCTGGCAGAAGGAGGGCTGCCCAGGGGTGCAGGGCCCAGGCAACAGAGGGGAAGAACAAGCTCCCTCAGAGGAAGAATCCGGGTTGGACATGCTATCAGAGCACTACCAAGAGAAAGCAATGAGTGACAGTGAGCGGGTGGTGAGTCTTGCAGCCAGACCCATCAGCTAGGGAGGTCTGCTGCTTGCCCGGAGCCTCACTTTGTGCTGCTGCAGAAAGACTCTTTGGGATCACCTAATGTTCTGACGTTTTTCTGCTTATTCAAGAATACACCTATGACACGGTGATGTGAAACCATTTCAGTTTAAAAGTGACTGTAGGGTTCTTGGGCAACAGTGAAGGGTACAGGATTCCTGGTGGTGTTCCTCTTTAATTCTATGGCAAAAGGCAAAAGCCTGGATAGCAGCAGATGTATCCAGTGGCCCACATACGGCTACATACTTGATGGCACTAGCTGGGCTTCAACTATTTTGCTTGTTGCACCAAATTTGATGAGAAAAGACAACTTAGAGAACAGGTCCACCTGGCAAAGAGATAGTAAAACATTATGAATAGACTTGCTAATCTAGTAGGGAGGACTTTGTCCGTCATAGAACAGGGACCTAAACCAGACATACATGAGGAAGCAACACATATGGAGAAGGTATGCAGAAAGTCCACTTGGTTGAGTGAGAGCTTCTTAATGAACTAAAATGGAAAAAGCAAACATGGAGATGGAAATGGTGGAAATGGAGAGCATGTATGTGGAAAGAATGACAGGAAATAAAGGACAAGTGCACAGTCATTGCTTGGGCAGAGAAACAAAACTAGAAGGACAAAACCCAGCTGGAGCTAAAATTAATGGGGGACATTAATGGGTAATAAAAAGGAATTTTACAAGTATGAGAACAGAAAAAGGAGGTTCAAAGAACATGTAGGTCTATTGCTTACTAGGGCAGACAATGACAGATGATACAGAAAAAGCTGCAGCACTCCCTACCATTTCTGCCTCTTGCTTTTTAGGCAAAGTGTGCTCCAGAGCTCTGCATGTACAGTTTGGGAAGGAGAGGGATATCTAAGAGTTGGGAGGCAATAGGTTGGTGAACACCTGAAGAAGCAGCATGTGTCCAGATACAAAGGGCCACATGGGACACATCCACAGGTGCAGAAAGAGCTGATAATGTGTTCGCAACACCACCAGCTATTACCCGTGAAAAATCACTGCTATTACAGGACATCCTTGATGACTGGAGAAAGACTAAAAGAAAAGTGAGACGGAGGATCTAAGAATCTATATGATGGTTGGCCTCACCTTAGTCCTTGGGAAAATCGTGGAGCATGTCCTCTTGGAATCAATTTCCAACATGTGAAGGAGAAGATAATAATCAAGAAAAGTCAACAAGGATTTACCGAGAGTAAATCATGCTTGACCAATCTAGTTGCCTGCTATGGTGAAATGACTGGCCATGCAGATGAAGGGAGAGGACTGAATGAAACATAATCAAATACATTTTAACTTTAGTTAGGCTTTTGACACTTATTTCCAAAAGCATCACCATTTATAATACGAGGAAGTATGGAGTGAGTGAAAGGACGTAGGTGGGCTAAAAATTGGTCAGATTCCCAAGCTCAAAGAGTAGAGTCAATGGCTTAATGTCCAGTTGCTGGCTGGAAATGAGCACAGTAACCAATGGACTGTTATGAAGATACTGTTCAGAATCTTCATCAACAGCCCATATGAGGAGACAGAACGTACACTCAGCAGATCTTCAGATGATGCAAAATTTGGAGGTGTGGCTGTCATGCTGTTTGGTAGAACTTCAAGTCACAAACATGATAAGACATTGGAAGCCTAGGCAAAATAAACTTTTTTGAGGTTTCTGTTTTAGAAACTTCAAGAAGTGCAAAATTCTGCATCTGGGAGAAAAAGCCCAATGTACCGGGGCAGACAGGGAAGGAATTGCTGTGCTTCAGGCCTTCTGAATAAAGATCTGGAGGCTGGAGCGACTGCTGAGCTGACTATAAACTAATAAATTTTTCTTATCACAAAAAATGTAGACAGTGCCCTGGGCTACATTAGGAGTAACACGCCATTAGACCCATGAAAGTCATTACTCCCCTCTACTCAGTGCTTGTGAGCCCTCTGAATAATATTTTGGGCCTCCAGTTCAAGAAGGATGTTGAGAAACTGGAGAGGGTTCAGTGCAGGGCTACTGTGATGGTTACAGTAGGACAGGTAGTGAGAGCTGGACTTGTTTATTTTAGCAAAGAGGAGGCTAAGAGGGATCTGCTGGGAGCCTGCAACTACATGGAGCTACAAAGATGATGTAACCAAACTCTTCCCAGCAGTGACAGATAATATAGAAGGGACCATGGCCCCAAAATGCCCCTTGGAAGGTTCAAATTGGTCATTAGAAAAATGTTCTTCATTAGAAGAGCAGTGTAGCACTGGAAGAGGTTACTCATAGAAGTGGTTGAGTTTCTATTCAAAGTCACTGACCTGATCCAATGTTAGTTCTTGTCCTGCTTCAAGCAGCAGCCTGAGCAGAGGTCACTTGTAATCAACATTTCTAAGACTAATCTTTCCACAGTATCTTTCTAAAATGGTACTGCAAATTATGAATGTTTTCACATTTTGTAAAGGTAAGCAGTTAAAATCACGAAGTCCCTCAGAAAAAAAAGGACTTTTTTTTCAGTATTCTAAAGTAAAATTATTTAATAGTAATAGATGAAACAACTGATTTGGAGCCAGTATTGTGCAGATACTCTTGATCCTCGTCCAGACAGTATTCAGTGCACTTTTCTCTAAGTGCCAACTTTTGTGTTTTATTGTGCAGAGACAGTGAGTACCCTAGATACCATTTTTATTCTGTGTACAAATTGTAGTGCTGATTTGATCCCTCTTATGCATGAACAGAGACTTATAAATTCTTTGACCAGACCAAATGTAAGTCAAGAGAAAAACATTGTGGTCTACGCTTCCTTGAGAAACCAACTTTTCGGCTGATCTGACACACACAGTAACAGAAATATCTGAAACGTGATTCGAGTTCATTCAGCCACGGCTCTTAAAGGTTAACCAGTTGACCACAAAACAAAAATCAATCATTTAAATAACTAGCGGAAGTCAAAAATCAATATCAGCTTAGCAAACAACATGTCCTAAAAAGCATATAAGCTCAAAATTTTCCAATATTGGGAGCTGCATTATGAGGAAGAAAAACAAATCAAGCAGCAAATCAAACAAAGGAATCACTGCATCAGACAACGGAGATGAAGATGTGCAAATTTAATGATGCAATCTTGTAGAAAAATAAGTCAATAACACTTTCTGAAAATTTAGTCTCAGGGTCCTCAAAAAATGTTTTCCACACCTTCAACATGCCAGATGATGTAAAGCCTTACTGATGATCAGTGACATCTTGAATTGAATATCAGAGTAAAAAGGAAGTAGATTATTTGTGATGCCACATTGATTTACATTTCACTGACAATATAAAGCAGGCTAGTATTTATGTCTCCAGTTAAAGCAAGACTCTATCCAAGTACCTCCTCATACAGGTCTCCAACTATTTTCCTTGTTGTGCCAAGACCAAATTTGCAAAAAAATTGACTTACATTAATGTTCCTCATATTTGTCTTTCTTCTTATAATCCAGAGCTTTGCTTACATTGCTACATTTCCTTTTTTTCTTTTGCCTTGAAAGCTAATTCCTTTCATGATTAATTATTTGCTGTTTCTTTGCTATATTTTTCCCCAGTCTATACAGTTCTGGTGCTCTCCATTTGTCCAAAGCTCACTCTTCCTTTTTTATTACTTTTCCTTTCATCTATCATCTCACCTTTACAGAGATGGCCACAGAAATAAATTTTTTATATCTTTCCTTCTCTCCTGAGCTCATAATGAGATCAGTAATGCCTCTACCATATCCCGTTTTTCATCAAATTTTACTGTTTCAGAAAAACAGCTGTGACTAACTGAAAGTGGTCAGCACCTTCACAAAGAGATTACAGAAAGTTTTACAGTTTTGACATTGCAATCCTATCCTTTTACAGCTCATCACTTTATAAGCTGCGATACAGTTTGCAGACATGGGTAAAGGCACTGAAATTTAGCATCCTACACAAGCCAAGGTCTCACGAAATATAGTTTTGGCAGAAGCCACTCTTTCTCAACCTTGTTTATAGCAGTTAAAACACGTTTTCTTCCAAATACACGACATGTAGCTTAACAGAGAAGTATAAGGGTTGGAAAACACAGAATATGAATGCACAAAACCAGGACTGTAACTTCTTTCTTTCATGCTAACATTTAGTTTTCAGTCTTACTGTTCAGGAAATTAAAGAAAAATTGTATTTTTGCCTTTTTACTCATGTAGAAACTCAAGGAAGAGTAAACTGTTGTCAAAGGCTTACAACAATGTATGTCCAAGCACTTCATTCACAAACTCTCGGAATGGCAAAACTCCATCTTAAAGCCAAATCCTTCTGAATATGAATTAACTTGGCAGCACCACCATGTGTTAAGTGCAGTGGAAGAGAAACTACTTTCAAAGAGAAGAATATTTAGAAGTATTTAAGGTGTTTAAGCAATAATACTGCAATTAAAACCACCAAAAAGTGACAGAACTAGTGTTGGAGGAATGGCCCTGTCTTCCTGGTATCACATCTGATGCTGTGCAATGATGGGTAGGGTGAAGCATAATGAAAAAAGTGTGGTTTGTTTTTTTTTCTTTTTTTTGGTGTAGTTAGTAGCTACTTTTCCTGTATTAATCTGCCCAGTCACATTTTCAATTCTTTCAGTATTCACAGTAAGAGCACTAAGGAAAAAATCCCCTGAGCTCTTGGAAAATTGGCAGAGCAAATTAGAAAATAATTCTCATGAGATATTGAAACATTTAGAGGCAAATAATGGGAAAAATGAGATTGATATAGGGAAATCCTGAAGCCAGGGACTTGCTAAGGGTCTTGGCAGTACTTCGGTGCTTATTTATAAAATATACACAGAGTATATCTTTTGGATATTGGTAGCATTTTACATGTCAAACAAGATTCAGATGCATGGCATAAATTGCTTTCTCATTTAATTTTATGCAAACTTCCCTGGAGTAGAAACCAGTGCTTTCTGTTTCCATTTTGTGAGAATTTATGTAGTTTTCATTTTCTAATCTAACAATTAAATACAAGATTTAACCTTTTAATCTTGAACCACTGACAGCTGAATGTTGGTTGACACCACCATAATTTTTTTATGATCTATGCCAGCCACAGAATAGTCTACAGCATATGCTGACGTTTAAACCATAAACCACTGTTTTTGAACAATGAATTACATACAGTGGAATTTGAAACAAAATTTAAATGTATCTAATTTACTAATTCAACTTCTCTATTATTTACTTGTATCACTCATGGGCACTCACCAGTACCAAGACCTTGCTCCGCTGGGTGCCGTACACACATAAAGGAAAAAACGTGCTTCTCTAAAGGACTTAACAGTGTAAGCCAAGAGGCAACAGATGGCTACAGGCACACATATGGGGAGGACATGGGAACAATATGGCTATTAGTCAGTATTAGAGATAGGGCTTCAGCATGTTAGCAACCAAACTGTTGTCATTGGAAAGGTGGAATTTTTAGGAGAGTTTTCATAAGGTGTCCACTTTGCAGATGTTCAGAGAAAGTTTTTTCTATGTGGAAGGGGCTATGAAATTATTAGATGCAAGTTCACCACGCATATCAGGGTCAGGGATGGAATATGTATTGTCACTTTTACGTTGAGAATTTTGCTACTTGTGAATTGTTTGCACAAATTGGAATTATTTCAGATATTAATACATTACCCTGGGAGGACACAAAGAAGTTCAGATAGTGCCTTCAAGTATTAATTCCTGCAGAAGTAGAGGTTATGTATTGATTTCCTGTGCTGAACCTGACAATATTTGTGTCCCTGTGCTAGCTCAAGTATCCCCACGCTTAATGTATTTCCAAATACACCTTATTCATGTGTTGTTTTCTTCATATTTTCATGACTGCCAGTTTTTTATTATTTTGAATATACTTTTAGTAATGTTGGACATTTTAAGCATAGTATTTTCAGATAAATCCTACAAACATGTATTTTGTTCCTTTGGACTGTGTGCACAGTGAACTTGAGCAATGTTTTTATTTTATACCATTTAAATTCCCACTCATGTTTTGGTTTTACACCATATTAACTCAGGCTGCTTCTATAATCCCTTTCTCTCTCGATTTCCCCGTGCAGTGCTAGCAGGCATAGCTGCTCAGAGTAGGACTTTATACTTGCTAATAGTTACATACTTATTTCAGTGCTTTCCTAGATCAGGATCCTTAAAGCACAAACAGGTTTTCTGTCAGGTTAATAAAGGAAATTGTGTAGTTATCCACATTAGAGGAGGACAAGGGGAACACAAAACCTATAGAAACATAACCTTTCTTTTTCTCTCTGTTCTCCTCTGCCTGGATTATTACTTTGAACTCTTGCTTTCCAACATGGCAGTTTTGCTCTCTGGTAGTACTGTACTCAGAATCCACCACGGTACATAAGAGTAAGCACAAATGACTTAGGTAAAAAGTAATCCTAAAAGTCTAGGTTCAAAATGCAGTGCCATCAAAGTTAAAACATTTCAGGGTATGATGCAACCTCTGCTCAAAGAATTAAATTCAGAAGAATTGCTTATTTTAAAACCTGAAGGAGAACGGTCACTGCATAATCTTGAGTGAAGATATGTGTCCGTGACAACATTCTGGAAGGGGTAAGGGAATGGAATTCAGAAAAACAAGAAAACGAAATGAAGGATGAGAGGAAGGTCAACAAAATATTCATTGTGACTCCTAGGAGCCAAGCTAAATCAGGTTATGTACCAATGCTACAAAAAAACATTATCTGGTTCAGAGGGCTCTGATCGAAAACAAGTATCAAAAACAAGAAAGGAATTTTATAATACAGATAAAAATGTTCAACTAGGATGAGACCAAGAAAAATTTGCCAATAAATTAAAATGCTAGAAGGCATTCAGCTGCAAAGGCACATATTTTTGGGCACTAGTACAATCCTGACTTCCTCTGTGTGGTTTCAGTAACAAGGCAGAGAGGGATGGCATCACACACTGCTTTCCCAAGCTATGCACATGTAAACAGAACCAACAGATTATTGGTAAAGGATTAAATGAATAAATAAACATTTCAACTTTTCTGTGCTCAAAACTCCATAAAACATCAAACAAAACCAAACAAAACTGAAAGGGTTGAAACTCTGATTCAGAATAGCCAGTGACCCAAGAACTCTCTTCCAACATTCAAATTTCCAACCCTCAAGAGTTAGCACTGTTCAAGGAGAACCATACTTTTTGAATGCAAGACAAAATATGTTTTTCTTACCCTTTCAAAAATTGAAAATGGGTGAAATACATATATATGTGTATTTTAATGCATTATGCATCTGCAGCTTTTCTGAAACGTAAGGAATATGAATTTACGGTCAGGTATTTCTCATCTTCTTCTGAACTAGAATAACTCTTTGTCCCTCTTCCTTGCCCTCTGGTTTTATGAGGTCAGCACAGTAAAAAATATTTATTTACAATCAATATTATTTATAATCTCTACTAAGAAGATTAGTGACTTTGAGGCAAAATATCTGTTTCATTGTGCTGATGTAGAATTATCTATTTATTTGATTTATTGTCTCTTAAAACAAAGCTAAAAAATCTACATAGTGACGTTTGAAAGAAAGTGAAAGATGGAGCCGCAGAGGGTCTCCCTAGCCCCCTGACAGAGCCATTTCATTTCAATTAAAATCCTGAAAATAGCTGAAACTCTGGCTCACAGCTTCTAAACACCAGGTCCTGCTGTTGAATTTCCATCTTAAACAGTTCTAAGTCAATTTGACAGTGCCGTGCTGTTGGAGTCAGCCTAGATTGCCACTTCTCACCTTGCCTGGAGACGTTAGCGGCAAAGGACCATGTGCTTGGACATTTTCCAAAGCAGCTCCCACTGTCAAACCTATTACTGGAACAGCTTCCAGGTGCACCAGCTTCTGTGTCGCAGAACTGGGAACCAGCACCTGTGCTACTGGGGCACGAGCAGGGCTTTTTTCCATCTACCCTGGGTGTATTTTCCTCTTAAAAATACCTTGCTCCTGTGATCAGATAATCTCTCCTTAGCATGAAGATGGAGGAGGATAAACATGAATAATGGAAGAAGCTCTTGCCTAGAGACAAAGAAAGGAGGGATGGAAATAGACCTCTTCTTCAAGCAGCCACAAGATGTGTGGGACTTATCTACCTGCTGCCTGCACAAGTCCAGCTGCTGGCACAGCTCTACGGGACTGTGGAGACAGTTCAAAAAACAAAAAAACATGAAAAGCTGGAAGATGTACAGAATGCAAAACGTTTTGCATAACTGATCGTGGATGGGTAGGCACTGAACAGCTGAGAAAACTGGTAGTGTTTCGCTTGGTAAGGGGATAGAAAAGAACTGAAAGAGCTGTAGGGTAATAGAAATTATCCCTTTGAACAGAAATGCTGATAAAAGGTTTATCTCAGTGCTGCTATTGACACTGTTGACTTAACCATATTGGAATATCTCTTCACAAATAATAAAACCGAGCTATTAATTTAAATGGTATGACTGTAAGTATTTTAGAAATAGCTATAAATAAACACATATGCGAATGAGAATCCCATTTCCTCCGTTATATTTCAGTATCACATCTGATGGGCTTTCTGCCTGTCTGGTACACACATTGCTGAATAGGCCCACGAGGGCAAATGTAACAGAAATGTGAGCAGAGGAAATAAAATGCTTCATTTTACGATTTTAGAGCTTTCTGAAACAATGCAGTAAGTATTCTGAATGCATATGGATATGCACATGGAATGATTAATACATAGGTACTCTGCAATGAAGAAAGCTCATGCTCCATGCTTCAATATTTTATTACAGAAGTATTTGGTTGAATGTTATTGAAATGGTTGAGTTGGTGTGACATACTTATATAATTATGCTTCTTAATTTTGCTGCCTGAAAAAGCATTTTAACATAAACACACTTTGACGTATACAATCCTTTATGAAGGACTCTCAAAGTTTAAGTCATACTCATTAATACTTTTTAAGCATAAGTTGCAAAAAAGTTTCACTAACCCTTTCTCCGTTCAGGCTGTGTGTATTTGACCTTTGATTTGGTTCCTGACATGACTGAGGATGCAGAGAGAGCAAGATCTTATTATTCAGGGTTTTTAGAATCTCTGATTACATTGTTCAGAGTTTAAGGAGGCTAAAACTTAAGTACAGTGATTACGCAGGGACTGTAAATATACACCATTTGTACTACATTGTTAAAAGACCAGAAACACAAGTTTTGTTGTTTTTATAGGGAATGATTTGATTTAACCAAACACAGACAAAAGTACGAATGAAGCTATTAAACACATACCTACAATTTATTTCAGTGGGAAAAAAATCTCCCCAAACAGAAATCCTTTCTGTTCAAGAAAAGCTCCAACTAAAACAACACCCTGATTTAGAGCAATATTTCTCATCCATGTCCATGTTTTTGTTGAGAGTTCAGTACAAGTCCCTCAGCTCTTCAGAGAAATGCAATTTTGTGGTGTTTTCTTAAAAGAGCAGGATGAAGGGATGAGATTTCCACTGAAGAGGAAAAAAGGGCAGCTCAAACCACCAACAAAGATCCTCAGATACATTTTCCTTTGCCACTGGATGCTGAAACATTAACTTCATAATTACTGTATGGAAAGAGGATGCACAGAGCAAGTCCTGGACCTGCTGCTGGTCGCACGATTGCTGAGGAGTGAAGGAACACACTTCTTGGCTCCTAAGTCACTTTGAACCTTTTGTAGACATTGCCAATATCTCATTCACTCATGATTTGGCTGTTTTTTGATTTCTCCCTCACAGTTTTAAAGGGCTGCCCAATAACTTCAGAAGTTCTTACTGCCTCCTTTCAAGTGATATCACTCTAATGTGCTTCTGTGCAGAAGTTAATGGCAAGTGTGATTCAACTGCAAGTATCTGAATCTCTTGTACCACAGAAAGACAACAGTTTACATTTTTAAAATCTTCCAAATGGCCCCACAGATCTGCTCTGTGTACGTGTTTATCGCTCCTAACACGACACAAAAAGCACTGCAGAGCCACTTGGAATTTTATTTTATTTTATTTTATTTTATTTTATATTTTATTTTATTTTATTTTATTTTTTTTTCCTCTCTGGGAAACTAAGGNTAATTTTTATTTTATTTTATTTTATTTTATTTTATTTTATTTTATTTTATTTTATTTTATTATTTTTTTTTCCTAAGCAATTAACTTCTTGTTCTTATCACAGTACGGTTTCTTTTTTTCCTGAAATGAATCACTCCAAAAAATATAAGGAGCATTAGGACTCAAAGCTGCCACTCATGCATACAGCTGTCGCTTTACTAATTTATATGAAACCTATAAGTATTTCTAATAAAATACTTTAAAAGGCAGCTTATTTTCCCTTGCACTTTTCTCAGCTCTTTCATTTGTGTCACAGCATGTTGTGGGAGCCTGAGGAAGGTAACAGGGAAAAAAAAATCACATTTCCAAAATATCTCATAGGTTTTTCTATGAACTCTGTTCACATGACCTGGCAGCATCTCAAATTTAATGTTCTTTTCATCTCTCCTTAAAATTACACAAGCACTGAAGTACTAAAGTTGCATTTTTCAGGCGTCTGAATTGGCCTATCACATCAGAATAAGGAAGACAAATGTCCTGTAGTATTAACTGCAGTTAAAATATTAAGGCACTGAAGTTCATTAAACCTAATGACACTGAGAACAATCATCATGTCTTTAACTTTAGGCCTAAAAAATCCAACATACTGATCAAGGAATTGGCTGTTGAACACAGACGCTAACTTATTCTGGGCACATTTTATGATGCTTAACTAAAACAGGATATTTCATCATAGCATGCGTATTTCCAAATAAATGTTTGGCATTGGTAAGTATGGACTGACAAGTATTTTGCTTAAAACCTTTTGAAGAGGTTTTAAAAATAATGGTTAGGGAAAATTTACATGGGAATAAAAAAAGGTCTCAAGATGTGCACCATGCACAAAAGACAAGCTCTTCTTCAAAGGAATTTTTGCATGTACGATTTTTTTTTGGTGTGGTTGTGTAGTATTTATTATGTTTTTGATTTTTGTATGCCACTTCTACTTGAGCAAAACTGTCAGGTTTGTATGCCTAAAATCAGGTTCCTAAATCAGTAGAGCAGATGCCTATTTAATTGAAAATAATGGTGTATATTAATTTTCTAACCTGTGGGGGTACTCATAACTAACTTCAAATCAGTCAGACTAGCTATGTAAATCACAGACAGTAACAGTTGTTTCTACCTGCTTGTGGGGACAATAGCATATGTTGTCAAATTTGATTTAATTAAAAAGTCTGAGCAATCAAAATCAGCATGATGCATGACACTTCTCCTCAGGATTTTTTATTGCTAAGAAACGAGAATTCTAATTGACCATGTTGGTAAATTATTTTAGTAAAGAAAATAAACCACTTCAGATATTCCTTAAAAATGTTTCCTTCTCGGAAATTTTTTAACTAACATTTTCCAAGCGGATAATTTGATTTTTCTTAACTTGAAATCTTTTATCTAGAAATTTACTTATTAAAATACACAGTTTCTCTAAATAAAAACTTTACTTTCAGCCCAAACTATCTTTGTCCTGTTTTTTTTTTTTAATGTAAGTTTTTAAAATGTTTATATTGTTCGATTCAAAACCCCCTCTCTGGCACACCTCAGTGGCTGAAAGCAATTTACAGAATATTCTGCCAGAAATTGAGACTGGCCAACCATATTTGCCAAAATTAAGGTTTGCGCAGCTTTGCTATTTGTCAAAAAGACTGTCCTTGATGGTTGCTGGAGATGTAAATGGAACATAATGAGGACTTTATTCCAGCAAGGCTGACCCAACCAGATGGCAACAGCCACTGGAGTGCATGGGAAGACAGCTGCAGAAACTGCAGCCTAAGTTCTTCTTGTCAGAAAAACTTAGTGCTAGAGCTAGGTTATGGTTGGACTTGATGATCCTGAGGGTCTCTTCCAACTGAAACGATTCTATGAAAGCCACAAACTACACAAAGAGGTAGGGAACCATCTCACTGCTGAGCACAAAACAGACTTTCAGACACATTTGGTGAGCCTCATGTTAACATACAGCTGAGCACCACTCAATAGTAACACGAAAAACATGAGGCTGTCGTGAGTTGCCAAAACATGATCTGATGCTATAGATTCACTTCCTTAACTAAATAAAAAAGGGGACATCTGTTTCTCACAACAGCAGAGAAAAGTCATTCCATTGATCTTCATATGTGAGAGGAAAAAAAAGATCTAGAAGACTATAATGCAAATGTTACTACCTTAAGAAGTCCTCAATTTGAGAAATGTACACATCCTATTCCTGGTGGCAATGAATCAAGTTAACTACCAACTTTGATTACAACTGCCCCAGAGAAAGTCCAGATTGTTGGACAGGCTTTAGGAAAGAAAGAATTTAGACAAGTCGAGTCGCACGGCGGTTTATCCTGTCACAGAACCACAGAGTGGTTGAGGTCGGAAGGTGCTTCTGGAGGTCTTGTCCAACCCCTGCTCAAGATGAGTCACCTACAGCCAGTTTCCTCACACTGAAAAAGTGTTTCCAAATGTTCAGACAGATCATCCTGTGTTGTAGTTTGTGCCCATTGCCTCTGGACCTGTCACTGGGCAACACTGAGAAGAACCTGGCTGTGTCTCCTTTATACCCTCCATTCAGATACTTATTGACTTTGACAAGATCCCCCAGAGCTTTCTCTTTTCCAGGCTGAACAGGAGACATTCTCCAGTCTCTTAATCATCTCGGTGGCCCTTTCCTGGACTCTCCAGTATGTCCATGTCTCCCTTGTACTAGGGAACCCAGCACTGGACACAATGCTACAGGTGCCACCTGTGGCGATGACATTTCTCTTCATCCCATGACAGCATTACAGTAATGTCCTCTGGGCTGTGAAAATCACTTTTTTTGTTGGTTTTTTTTTTTTTACTTCTTGTTGAAAGATGTATTTTTATGTACATATTTCATTTCCACTTTGCTTGGGAAGGGCATTAATTAGAAGTACAAAGATGACGGGGAAATGGATTGTCTTTCATCCATCACACCGAGAATGACTGATTTTAAAAGTACCTTTCCATAAAGTGATTGATGCATGGCCATGTTCCAAAAAAGGTAATTTCCCCAATACTTAACAACAAAATCTGTATAATTATTAGAGACAAATGTAAAAGTATAAACCAGTTCGGTTTTACAAAGAAAACAAAGATGTGAACTGATTTTTCTTCAAGCTGTCTTTTGCCTCCAGAAAACAGCTGTAAATGAAGTGACTATGAGACTGGAGTATTCTGATGCAACTATTTTGGGATCTCAGGATGAACTCTTAGGGATTTTCTTCCCTACATGGAAAACCAGGTATCGTGAAATCCACAGGAAAACAAAAACCAAGCATCGTCTTGAGCAACAGAAAAGAGATTTTAATAAACCTTTGCCTCTTGCAGCTGCTACAAATTCCTTTTCCCAGTATCAAAGGTCAGTCAAAAACTGAATGTAATGAAATAGATCTTGGCAGCCTAAAACACTTTCTAACTGCTTAATCATAAAATGCTACAATATGAAGTATATATCACAGTCAAAGAATTATTTTGAAAAATCTATGCTCTGCTTGGCTTATTGTGATTACCAGTCTACTGAAAATTATCATAAGGACTACAAATCCACTCCAAAAAATACTTCTTTGTCCAAAATCCTTGAAAAAAAAGTAATAAAATACCACAAATTTGGGAAGTTATTTACCTGAAAAACATGTTAATTGTTAATGGATTCTTATTGAGTATGAAGACTACAATAGAAAATTTTTCTAAGTGTCCTATTAGAGAACTAAGGTGGAATTATGCTTACACTCTACTAGTGCAAAAAGCCCAGTTCTGGCCTGAACAATAACTGAAAACAAAAGCTTGATTTAGATCTTGTTAAACCACATAAAAAGAAAAATTCAGTATTGGTATATTTATTTTTCTTCAACTCATGGCAAGCAGAGTGATATTAAGTTGTTTTAGCTTTAAATTCAATTCAATGTCTTAAATGAACACAAACCAAAATTATAGCTTCAGTTTGACTAACCACAAAACACCGCTTTTCTTTAGGCAACATTAAAGCATGTGGAACAAGAACCAAACCCTCTCTTTCAGTGAACAAAAACTGAACAAAGTTGTGCATTTCATTAGGACATTTTAAATTGCAAACTTAAAATATGATGTGACTTAATAAAGATTCTGCTGTTTAAAGACAAAAATGCTGAAATGCTCAGATTAAACTTCTGCACACTATTTACCTCTGAACATCTGAAGAACGCTGTTATACAGAAATACTGCTATTACATTTCCTATTTATTGAAATCAATAGGAAGTTAAATGAGCATACATTTGTGAAAATGGAATGAGAGAACTACTATGCCTTCATGTTACAAAAAATACAACTTTTCCCATCTACTATATAGCTGGTTATTAATTAACACAAAGACAATGGGATATGTGAATATAAAATAAAGAAGAAACCTCATGCTCCATGGCATATGAGGTTTACCAATGCAGTGCTCTTAAAATATCTTTGATGGGATGAGAATTTCTTTGGAGCACACCCATGGTATGAGCCGATTTTCTGGGATGAAAACAATCTGCTTAAATAATAGTATCTTGTGGCCAAATGGAAGGTCAGGGCTGTGCGAGAAATAGAAGTGTGACTGCAGACTACAGATGCTACAGACACTGGGAAACCTCTGACGTATTAAGGAACTTCAGGGACAACAGATGGACACGTTTGGATCTGCTGAGCATTTGTGCTCCCCACTGAACTGTTCATTAACTGCAGGATTACACCAAAAGTCTAACAAAGCAAATGAACTTACAGGACTACTCTTTCTCAGAGGCAATGGGCGCTTTCACGGTTTCATTGCAGGTAGGATTATGGGATGGAAGCCATAATGGAGACAGAAACAGTTGAAATAGCGTATTTCTGCTTTTACCCCTAATATGTGCTTAGGGAAACATTTTCAACTGCAAGTGCTTAATGAATGGAAGAAACTATTTGCTCTAACAAGTAATGCACTGTGACATTAAAATAGCTCTAAAAGTTAAAGAACTCACCGATTCTTTTCTGCTCATGGTTTTGCTTTGGGAACGGGAGCGGGAGATTGTACTGAAAAAGGAATCCTTCTTTGATGCAGATAACGGTGGAGATCCTGTAAATTCACGTCCTCCAGGCAAGCTTTCTATGCTTGGGGATGAGCTGATGTTTTTAGAATTTTGGCCTGTAAAGCAAGTATAAAGTAATACAGGAATTAACCAACAGGCAATTTCTTTTCCCTGTAAATATTTATTTGTCTTAGCCATCATTCTCCGAGGTTCACAGATAGATCAACACAAAATGAAATGTTGAAGTATGTCAGCATGCACTGTGAGACTGAAGGACTGTTCTGACACATCCAGAAATTAATTTTTGTATGAGAGAAAACCAGAAAAACTTAGTGTATATATACATACAAGCACATACTATATAGTGTGTATATATATGCTAAACAATATATATACACTTATATAAAAATACTGTGTCAGTATATATAGTCTGTTATATCCATAGACTGAGGACCTTCTCTTCCCTGTGTGGCATAATGAGCAAAAGTACCATCTCATAAGAAAAAAAAAATCTAGTATCAACACTGCAATGGAAACCCTTTTTCTCTTGACAAACAGAAAATAAAACTTGGCAAAGAAAGCTAAGAACAAGAACATCAGATTCCAATAATGAGTTGGACATTGAACATCTAGATGAGGATATCTAGACTTACAACAGGAAAAAGCAAGGTAAGTTTCGGAAAGAACGTAAGTTCTCATGCTTCAGTTCTCCACCTAACAGATATTTTGATGAAGACTACTCAGTATTTACTTATTGATATTTCAGGCAGCTTTTCAAAAGAATCCAGTGATGTGCACTGCCTTAGCGAAGACATCTGGGTAGATGCCTGGGCTGTTTCACCAGGACATTGTACGCAGTCAGGCAGCCATTTGTTCCAGTCGAGGCCCACAAAGTGTTTTGAAATAATTAATTTAAAATTTTATTTTGAATAGCTCCAGAAGAAAAAACAATATGTCAGTTTTCATTAGGACAGATACTAGTTTTAAAAAATGCTTCAGTGAGCTTTATGAGGAAGTCAATCCAGTGTGACATGATGCAATTCTAGAATTTTCCATTCTGAAAAAATATAAAAGCACATAAAACGAAGGTTCTAGAATTCTTCCTTTTTCTTGTTTTGCTGGCTATTCTGATGAGTCTGTTGATTTTCTTCTTTCTTCCTTTCCTGTGCTTCTGGTGTGCATTTCCTGCTACCATCTAGAGCATCAAGAAAGATCCTCTGAAACGAAATCATTCAGACGTCACAGGTACAGCTTCATCTCCCCTGCAAGACTCTGATCGTATTTGAAACCACCTCTCTCGCAGATGCCAGTGGTTCATCCTTCTTTACTCTGAGCTGCTTCCACTCTCTCTGCCAGTTTTACTCCCGATATGCCACATATTATTAGACAGACCTTACAACGTAGCTCGTATTTTGTCATTGTGGATGCACTACCAATTCTGAAAATACAAAAATGACTCCTTTTATGAAATGGGTTAACCTCCCCTTCATTGTGCACTGTGGTCTTCCCCATGATACAGGTTTCTAGAGAAGTAAAAACTAAAAGACCAAGAAATGAAAGAAAAAAGAGGCCGAAAAGGTTGCAGAAAACACAGAAAGAAATTCAGATTTAGATACAGAAGGAGACCAGCTCTGTTGAGATCAAACATTTTAAACAAAAGGAAACAACTAGTAAAACCTACTCATACAGAAACACCTTAACTTAATTCAGTCATTTAAGATCTAGAACGGTGACTGTCCTGGAAGCGCTGTGGCAGTCAGCGGTGCCGCTCTTGGCCACCTATTTTTCTGTTTCTTCCTGGCCCACCTCTAGTCCCTTACCACCTACCACTTTAGACTGAATGGCTTCATTAAAGTGCAGGAGATGGAAGCTATAGATCTCACTTAATTTTTGTCTTCACATTTTATAGAGCAACGGGATACACATTGACCAAGTGAACATGAATCTCAGATTCCGTAAATAATTCAAGAAGTAGAAAAGGAGAAAACACTGCCTGGCAAACGTCAGCCATAATTCATTCACAAGGAAGACTTCTGAATACTTCTAATTTTACAATAAAGTCATGTCACTTGGCAACACCATTATCCTTATAGTTGCCTTTATGTAAGAAGGAGACTTTCCATGCATTGCGTACTGGCATTTTACAATGGAAGTGTGGTTTTACAGTAGATAAAACTTAAAATAGTTTTGGAACACATGAAATTACACATTTCAGCAAATCAAGTATTTACAAAAGAAATTCACGCAGCTAAGCCAGAGCAGCCAATATAGATGCTAAACATAAAAGTATCTATTTGGTGGACAGAATAAACTACAACGAAAAAGTATTTTATTATGTGCAAATCAGACTAAATAGGTCCTCTTTCCCATCCCAATAATAAGAAGATATTTTCCACATAGGCTCAAGACTAAAGAAAAAAAAAGTTAAACAGGGAGCACTGTATGTTTTCCACATACCTCCACTGCATGGCCTGCACTTAACCCACTTCACCTGCAAAGAAGCAGATAATGTGGTAAAATTTCACTGATAACATTAAGAGAGGGACACTAAATATATCTGAGGTAACTATGCACATGAAATAATATAGCTTCGTAAAATGATGGAAATATCTGTTTTAAGGATATTTGTTCCTACATTCTTTCTTTCACGTATAAGGAAAAAAAGAAGTCCAAAATATAATACGAAACTGAAAAGACAGAGAAGCAGCCTTATGGCCACCACTTTGCTTACTAAGAAGCTACAGTTCCAAAGACGGATCACTGTTTTGAGGAATGGAATACGCAATTAGCATAACCAAGCAAGAGAAGAAATATGTATAGCTGGGATTTTGTGGACAGAACGATACAACTATTCTAAAAGGGAATTTGCTTAAATAACACCAAGAGCTTTGACTAATCTGGTTCTTATGGCTTATGGCCTATAAAATATAATTAAGATAAAAGCAATGGAAGATGTAATGAAGCAAAGATAGAGATGCAGTAAAACAGAAGTGATAAAAATACTATTTTTGTATGTTTGACACCCCAATAAGAAGAAAGCTTGGGAGGCACCTGATTCTAATGCATGAATAAGCAAATCTGATAAAATTATTATCAGGAAACACTAAACTTTTACTCTGACTCTAACCTTGTGAACAGCACTGTGACATGTATTATTTGGGGATTTGATTAAGAATTAAGCAAGACAGAAAGAACAGCATTTATGTATAATTACAGTGTGTTGCAAGTCATAGAGTTCTTGGACCGTAATAGGCTCTTCCAATTTCCAGAGAAGTCATCATTTTTACAACTGGACATAACAAGAACGCTGAAAGACAAGTCACACCAATCACATTTTGCTTGATGTAACAAAAAAGCCACCTATCATTTTCCCAGCACAGAAGTTTAGTGAAGCTGCTGCAAGAACAGTTAACTGAAGTTATCGTGATGCTTTTGAAGCCTTTCAAATGTATTTTGCGTGCATCGATTTCTGTGGCATTAAGAACCTTCCCGTAACTTTGGACATAACACTGCAGCACCAATGCAGAGATTTCAGGCTCTTGGGAGGATTGCAGAAAATGTCATTTGTATCCTCTCTGTGTGTATCTCACTGATTCTGCATCTTTTTCAATAACCAGTGTGATACGTTCTCACTCAACAGCTTAACAAGAGGGTTACTTGACAGAGCTTCTAATTTTGGATTATTCCTCAGAAAAAAAAGAAAAAAGAAGAGAACTCTTACCTCTCTTACTCTCCATGTACAATCAAATTGTATAAAGTGATGCAACAAACTACAG
Source organism: Pampusana beccarii (assembly GCA_013399365.1). Taxonomy (NCBI): domain Eukaryota; kingdom Metazoa; phylum Chordata; class Aves; order Columbiformes; family Columbidae; genus Pampusana; species Pampusana beccarii. The sequence goes on along the minus strand of VWYH01000199.1, from coordinate 21,101 downwards.
TTAATAACTAGCCAAACTCATCTCCTTCTTTAGCAGCTTAATCGGCAACCCGAGAACATCACTGAATCAAACCTCATTTTCCTCTGCTCATTCTATCAATCTCAGATAAATACATTATGCCTCCTCGAAAGAAGATTAGAGAAACCTAATCTCTGACCATCTAAATGTATACCAGGAGGTCCTAAAGCCTACAAGAAACAGGCTGAAGAAACCCCAAACACAGAAACCCAATAGATGCTTATGAGGCACACAGAACAAACAGCTAAAGATCCCTGACGTAAGCAGTAGTCAGAGCACATTACTGAGTAGGATGTTTCAAAAAAAAATATATATGCACACTAAAATGCATAAATAGTTCCTAGCAACAAGGCACAGCATTTAATACACTAAAAATACATCAGAAAAGGAGCAGCGTTACCTCCGTCTGCTGGCATCTAACTGGATCACTACTTGCCTGTTGCTAATGAGTGCTGGGTTACATCAAAACCATCTGGAAAATACATGGATATCATAGTGGGAAAAGGGACCAAACTGTTGGTATTGTTGGCAGGGCAGAGGGTGGAGACATCCAAACGTCTTGAAAAGAAGCTGGAAAGTTTAAATGTAACGTGATCGATAATAAGGATTCATAATAAACTAAAAGAGGATGGTGAGAGTGGAGAAGACTTACAAGGAAAGAAAAGCAAGCTGCAGGTTTTACCAAGTTTGAGTTAAGTTGTAAGGGAGATAACCATGAACTTTGGAGGTCACTACTAAAACATATGAAAAATCAGAGGAAGATGCACAAAAGACATAAAAACCTGATGGCTCCTTCTGTTTGGCCCCTACAAAGGAAAAGAATAGCTTTCAGAGTTATAAAGAGAACAAGGACTAAGATACAAAGAAGAACAGAAGTAAGGCACGATCTATAATTCAAAACCATTTAGATCTGCTCATCTATTACTCTGTATTTGCAATGGTCGGGACGCAGAGTATGAAAATCTGCAAAAAGCATGATATGAGTTTTATAAAACTTTTAAACTTCAGATAAATTAGTTTCCTTTTTTCTCCTGCACTGAGACTGGAACAAAGGCTTCCAGCACTTTTAAAATTTATTCAAACCATCTCACCACACAAATCCGTACGCTTATTATTTCAGGCCAAGGCAGGTAAGCTCCTCTTCAGTCAAGTGCCTTAAAGCAGATGTTCAGCTCAAAATACTTGCCTCGAATAGAGCAACAGGGAAGTAACGCAACTAAAAGAGACATTGATGGTCCAACTGCCCCACATGACATAGCGTGAAATGGACTACGAAGTACAAGGCAAACACACATTTTTAACGAAGACGGATGCGACTGAAGAGCCACACACAGCACAGCCAGGGAGTGATGGAGCGGAGCTGCTGTTTCTCTCTCTCTACCCAACAGTGCCACTCGGTGGATGGACCAGGGTGGGGAATGGAGATGCCACGAATGGAAAAACCCACGGGGGTGGCCAGGGCAGTGGGCACGGAAAGCCCGAGGGCAGCCCTACCTGGGAGGGCAGGGGGGTGCTGCGGGGGGCCCGGCAGCCCCCCATCGCTGCCGGCGGCTGCCTCGCCTGGGGAAGGAACCACAGCGTTAGAGGGTCGCCCCAAACCCATGCAATCCACCCAAGGGAAGAGCCGCGACTTTGGGGTTTCTAGCTGGAAGACCCTGCCTTGAACACAAATGGCGTTGTAAGAGCAGGCGGAAAGAAACGGGGAGTTTTAATAATCGGTGCATTATGTGCTGTGTTCAGACGCGAGCAGAAAAAACAGTGTTTTTAAGACTGGTTATATTAAAATCTGAACTAACACAAACAATCAAAACCATTTTGTTTCTTGTATTTCACACTGATAATGTCATTCTGCTAGTTTGGGAGCAGCTCACTGTCAATAAAATGTCATAATTTCATAAAGAATATATATATATTTATTTTTTAAAGAAAAAAGCATTTGTTAGTCAGTATTTTATTTCTTTCACTTTTATTCAGTTCTGCTATCAGTAAGGACAACTTCTTTTTCCTTCTGAAAAAGCATACTCGTTTTCTAGACATAGTTCATAAATAATTCTAAATACGGAGATCATTTCTTTAGGGCATATTCAGTGACTATGGAAATTCTGTTCGTGTTACAATAAATACTGCAGAAGTATCAGCTCATAAAACAAACAGTAGTCTGGAAATTCTTTAAATAGCTGATCACGGTTTTGGCAGAACTTCATCTTCAAACTGGTCCTCTAACATGTCCTTGTGATATGGCAACATTGAAATCAAACGCCTTTTGGGCTTCAGTGTGAAATGACCTAGAAGAAAAACTGTATCTGGCACTATCAGCGAAAGAGAAATGCTTTTTTTTCTGGTAACACACTGCTTTTCAGTATTCAAAGAGTATCCAATTTCTGAACGCTCAAGAATCAACTGGAACACAAGGTGCAACAATTCTGGGTTTTTTTCTTTGTTTTTTCATTATCAATATTTGTGTCTTTCAAGACAACAAACTCAACTGACAATCCAATGAAGTCGAGATTTGAATTCAACTTTTGTCCCAATGGATTCCTTCATTGTGTAGGATCAAGTGAATATTTTAATCCCTTTTCTATTAGCAGACTACCTTGCATAACTAATCAGTAATGATACCCAATCTTCTTCTGAGGTGAAGACAGGCTGAACGTGATTAATATATTATTAGGAGGAACTGAATTTCCAAATAGGTGCCTGGATACTTTGTTCAACTGTGATTTGTAATGTTGAACACTCACCTGGAATTTTCTTTCCTTTTTTTTAACCAATATTAGTCAGCTGTTTTTCTGTTTACATTATCTAAATTATATTATTATTATTATTATTATTTTTTCTTAAAGAAATTCAGCAAGTACCGAAACTTCAGAGTGAGAAAGAATTGCTATTGATTGCAGAAACCAGCCATCCCTCCTCTAGAGCACAGCACAAGCTACCCCTGGAGGTAGCAGCACGAATGGCACCTGTCACTGCTGCTGGTTTGTGCTCGGGAACTCTGCCCAAGCAGAGCTGTTGAAGCTGGGATACCATCATTTTGCCAGTCCTGCAAGATATCTTGTTAGCAAAGGACTTCACATTTAATAAGAAAAAAGCAGATCAGGCAATTAATTTAATATCTTCAAACTTATCACCCTCTACATATTAATTTAAGTCATCGGCATTGAGCACTCAAAACCTAAAAGGACTAATACGACATGAAAAAAAAAGGATAACTTCTTTTATGCCTTGATGCCTGTCAGATTTACAGCATTTCGGTCTGGTATATGTGTGAGTGTTAGATCAACTGGAAGTGCAAATGTCTATCAATGTAAATGCTAAATCTGAGCCTCTGCCTACCTCAGCTAAACAACCAAGCTGCTGGAGGCTGGGGAGAGCTGAAAACACAGTGAAGAACAGGAACTTAAGACAATTAGTGACAGCTAGTTAGTAACTTGGGAGCCTTATAGTAACAGACCATGCCAAGTAGGTTTTAGATACTCAAAACCTAGAGAAGAACCCAGAGTTCAGAAAAAAAAAAACAAACCAAAAAAACCCCACCAAAAAAAAGCAGTGCAGGAGGTAAAAAGGCACTTAAAAAGCTCAGCACAAACTGAAGGAGTGAAATAAGACCTTCTCAGGGCATGGATAAATCCTAAATCCTAATGCCTGGGATAGAAATACCCACAACTTCTCAGAGCTGCAGAGAGTGCCCTCAGTCCCCGGAGATGCTGATACAAAGGTATCTGCATCATGCTCCCAAAGGGTCTTTTTAGCCTGTCTCTGCCACAGTGTCATAGCAAATAGAGATTTTTTTCTTTTTTTTTTTTTTGCTAAGCTATTCCTACATTTAAACTTACTTCAGAGAGAATTCACTGGGCAGCCTCTATAAGACTTTGTATTTCCTTTGTCATTTTGGCTTTCTCTTTAAAAACATAAATTATGGCACTTGCAAATGTAGGTAGCTGCTGTCATTTGAAATTTCTATCCAACTACAGGCAATATACTGATAACAGTACAGGTCTGGAACAAGAAGCATGGCATTAATATGTAAAACAAAACTCACTCTCAACTCAACGGATTAAAATAAAAGTATTACATATTTACATTTTGTTGACTCTAAATTACTTCTGCAAGTGTTGTACCAAATATGGATAAACAGAATAGGATGAGTGGAAGCTGCAGGTACGGAAGTGTTGCAGTATGTTTAATTTCCTCTTCCCATGAAAATGCTTTGTGACCTACATCATAAATTTGCATAATTTCTTCATAACTTTCTCAAATCTCCATGTTCCTGTTGATAGAGAAATATGTGCGCAGCTTGTATATGACAGTGACCAAAAATAACTACAACTTTTTATTCTGATACCTGTACGGAAAGTGTTAGGTGCATTTCTGGATGATGCAACATGTTAGTTGGCACATGTAAGTGTAAATAGGGTGGTCCTTGACCGTCTAGATCAAAATTAAGCTACAATTTGATCCCATCTATAGAAGCTGCTTCAAATTGTACACGTTTTTTATATTAGGCAGGGAAATAAAATAACCAACTGAGGACTACTTTTCAACCAAAAGGTAAAAAAAGAACAATGTGATATGAGAACTATAGAAAGCTTTTTTAAAAAAGCAAACAAAAGAGCCTCTCCAAAATTGTGGAGATGATTTTGTTCCATGCCTAATTTTACTTCCATTGTTCCGAACAGGATTAGCACCAAGGATTCGCTACGTTTCAGTTTCACATTTGCACTGTAAGCCCCTTGCTGGAGCGATTTCTGAGATTATTCTATGATTCCGAGAGAGGCTGCGTATCTGGATATCGCCACACGTCTCGCTTTTACCTTTGCCCAGCTGAATCGGCATGCTTTCCGACTTCATCATCCTCTGCTGCTGGACCTGGTGCTGGTGGTGGTGCTGATGATGGTGGTGGTGCTGGGGGGGCTCCACCGCGCTCCTGCCGGCCATGGCGGGGGGAGCACAGCCGCCCCCCCCGGCGGGAGCACCCCCCGCCCCGCCTGAAGCCATGGCCGGAGCGATGAGTTTTCGGCCAAAATTCAGTAAGCTGTTGGAGACCTTGTTAATGTTGAGTGGGGCAGCCTTAGCGCTGGCGCTGGAAAAGGAAGAGGAGAGATCATCACACCCTTGCCAACGGCTTGGACGGGTACAGCGACGCATGCATTTTTCTCTGAAAATGGGAGAAAAAAAAGCAAGATTTGAACAGTACAGAGAGGGTGTCCTGGCACAGTTGTAGTGGAATACACACAGGAACCACAGGGACTGCACGTGGTGCGAGTTTTTCCCAACCAGGAGCGGACAAATTGTTTTGGCCCTTTCTTCTCGAAAAACGAAGGCTAACCACAGACAACCAAGTTTGTACCAATTTTCTTAATTTGCCTTTTTAAATGAAAAAAAAAAAAAAAAGAGATTGACAAAATGCAATCCAGGCTCTAAAGCATCAAAAACTTTATAAAACTGACTTTTTTGCACTACTTATTCAAAGACTGCTTTAATATTTACTTCTGCTAGATTAAGTTATCTTAAATGTTTAAAATAACTCAAACCCAAACATTTCTTTCAACAAGCAAAACTAACACTAGACTTTACTTTCAGATTGGCAGAGTTAGGTGTCTCTTGCTTTTACTTCACCTTCTGCCCAGCCCAGCCATTTCAAGTCAAGTACTTTTTAATGGGAATCCTGATTTCTAAAGTGATTTTGACTGAAGAATGGCTTCAGGATATAACACATATACTGGATCACGATCCTTATCATTGTTCCTTTTCATTTTTAACTACAGTGGCTATTTAATTCACTTCAGTTACATGCAACATTAAGAACGAGGCAATTGTCGAATCATTTAATCTGCCTAAAATAAAGAGGCAAAGAAGCTTCTAATTCCCAGTAGAAGTGTTCATATAATCAGCAAAGCCATTCCTATTTGTTCATGCAATATTTTCCTGTTTTATATAATTAATGCTTGAAATACCCTTCACAGAAAAATATCACAATCACAGAGAACTTTCCACTCCTGAGGTTTTATTTTACTGATCTGTACTTCAGGGATATAAATAGCTGCCTTTAAAAAATTTAAAAAAATACATGTAATTAAAAACAATACAATCATTATACTGAGGAAAAAAATAGTTTTGCAATGTTTTGGAGATGTTTAACTAAAAATAAACTACAAATGAATTAATATGGGTGACTTGTAACTCATGCAGGCACCTGGAAATGTAATTTTTAATTTGCTTTTCATATAATTTCCCTATTTTTCTCCAGATGCTTTTTTTTAGAATACATAATATAAATGCATGCACACATATAGAACATATCCAGAAAACAACAACAGCTGAGTTGTTTAGACTCAGAATAGATACAGTTAAAATGAGAGAAAGCAGAAGAAAGTATATGAGCCTGCACGCTTGCAAGATATAGCCCCGAGCTGTATGGGGCCCTTCTGCCATACACTGGTGATGAAGAAAGACAGTACGTAGCGTTTTTTAGGAGGAACAGCAGGGCAGACACTGGCACAAAGCGCTGCTTCCCAATTTATGGAAGCTGGAAAGGTATGATTGCTGAATAACGATTACAGAATGTTTCTGTGTCTCCCCATTGACTGCTGCTGGTAACACAAAAAGTCTTTCTGCAGCCACCTGAGAATGACTGACAAAGTCACTGTAATTCAGCATCTTCAGAACTATAAAATACTCTCGCAGGAGTTCCTAATTGTTTCAAAAGCAAACTGAATAGGTCCCAAAGATTTAAAAAGGAAGGACGTGGTAAAATGTTTATTACTATTAAATTTTACTCTTTTACTATCTAGTAGATTCAGTCACTAATCAGTTCCCTAAGGTACTGCAGAGACATGTAAGGAAAAAAAGATTTTTTTTTTCTATTCCATCGGATATATGAGGCATCAGAACAGTCAGCACAGGGCCTTTTGTTTAATGTCTTCTCCATTCTAGAAAGGAAACCAAGATTGTAGCTTTGAAGGTGGAAGAAGAAATGCCAAATGTTGGCTTAGGAGGTGTCAATCAGTTATCAACAGTTTGTAACGAATCTAATAACATCACTGGTTTCAGGGGTCTTACCAGTAATAACCTGATTGAGATTCAGAATCCAAACTTGAGTATACTTGGCATATTATTTTCCCCCAGTCTACTGAAATTAATCACCAAGATTGAGGTGGTATATCACTCATCGACCTGAAACATCACCTTACAAAGAAGATAATGGCTTGCACACTGAGTCCTAGGTGTGTGTTGTCTCTGGGTCTAGAGCCTTGACAGTCAGTTAAAAAAACTCTTGACTTTGCACAAGGAATGGTATTTACTGGAAGTAAATATTTTTCTCTGACAGCAACCTGAGCGAGAAAGCCACTGGATGCTTTGAGCTAACTGCATCACTGGAATCGTGATGGTCCAAAGATGCAGGAGACAAAGCTTATACAGAGCCTTGTGTATTTGTGTCCACTGACTTCTTTCTTTCTTCTTTTTTTTTTTTTTTCCCCAGCTCTATTTTGCTTAAGAAAAAGTATAAGTTTTCCTTCTACACTGTTAAATTTGTTGCTTTGACCTGTATGTAAAGCAGGAGAAGTTAGTTTATTTACATTTTTCAGATGGTTGGAAAGAGACTTTTTGAGAAACTTTGATTTACAGGAACAACAAACACTAAAAATCTTCTCTAAGCTGTTACGTCTGAAATACGATTTTAAAAAATGCTTTCAACAATCATGTGCAATACTGTTCTAGAATTATTTGAGAAGTAGAAAAGGATAGTTATCAGAGCTCCTAATACCTTTGTGTGGTTTGGCTCTGCTATGAACTGATGCTGCTATTGATCAGCGCAGAACACATATGGATAAATGAAAAATAAATAATAATGCTATCTAAATTTCTTGTCAAGAGGTGGTCTTAATAAATGTATTCTGAGGTAAAATTTATTGTGCACTTTCTCGAAATCACAGCTTCAGAAAATGAACAACAGCAAGGTGCTGGTTCTCTGGAGGAGGTAAGTTAAAACTGAGTTGAATTTCAGGAAAAGAAGAACAATGTATCTATTTCTTACAATTTAAATGTCTGATATATTAATGCAAAGGATGATTACAACCATTAAACATGGATCAATTCCTACATTTTAGCCATCTAAATGTACCAGACACGCACAACAATTACAAGAAAAATGCCGATTGATTATGTTGTAGAGTTATCAGCAGATGCATTTTAAAGGCATCAGTTTAAAAATATGAGTATCAAGGAGATGTGAATTCCACCCATCGAGCAAACAATTTTATTTCATCACAATAAGCATCATTGACCTTGACTGTGAATGGTATATTTTTAAACTAGCAATAGGAAGATGATTCAATCTCTGCAGTTTTCTACTAAGATGAAAATGTTTTGTTTTAACCAAGCTTTATTCAAAGGCCTTTCTCTCTCCAGTAAGTAGCCATTATGAGAGATGACAGACAAATATATGATCAGGATGGATTTTAAAGTTTTATATGTAATTAAATAAGCAATATATATTAAATATTTGCCAAGATATTTACATACATCATTGAGCTTGTGGAATTAGAGACGAAAGAGACCTGGTAGCTGATCTAATCCAAATCTCTGCTCACTGAGAAACATTGCCAGTTCTCTCTTTAGTCCAATCTTATACAGATTTACCACATTGGACCTGCTCTAAATGTTCCTGTGTTGTGATAAATTTATCCCAGTTATTCCTCTATCTGATCTATTCTGAACAGTTTCTCCTCTTTGGTGTGCATCCCGTATATATGTGCGAAACGAGTTTATATTCCTACACAGATTTAATGGACATTTGTTTCCTTAGGATTTAGGTTTCCAACAGATGTCATTAATGTTTGGACTTTATGATTTATTTACTTTGCAAAATCCTCGAAATGTTTATTTTTGAATTTTCAAATAACATATTTTTCACATTAAGGAATTTCTTGAGAACATTTTTTGAAATAATAAATAAGTAAAAACATTAAGAAAATGCAATATAATGCAGTAACTTTTGACACCCTCAACTTTAAAGGCTGGTTTTAAAAAAGACAAAAGCTCTTGCAGTCACTCAGCTTTAACTTCTGCTCCTTTCTCCAATTTTTAGAGCTTTTTAATCCACTCCATTTTTAATTTTAGGTAGCTTTTAATGTAACTGATTTAAACAGAATTTGAGTGGATCAGCACTCACAGGGTACAGCTGGGGCCACCTGTAAGCCAAGAAACTGCTCGTGATGTATAATTTGAAGCAAGACATTGTGTCCTGTGCTGGTTTGTCCCACCAGCATCCACCAGCAACGGGCACCCACCTTGTGGCCACCTGGTCAGGACACAGACACCTCTACACTCGTGACTACCAGATAAAATGGCCTTGACAAGGAATTTAAGCAGAATCGATATGAACTCTTAAACAAGGGAGGACTGCTGCAAAAAGGCTTAGTAAAAATGACTTAAAATTGCATTTACATTAATTTAGTTTAACTTCCACAGCTTCTGGTTCTACAGGGATACTCCAGATTGCAATTAGATGCATTATCGAAAGTAGTTTGGCTACAGAACTCACATTGGCAATGTTTTACCACTTGCATTTAGTATACACGTCACTGCATATGGATGTCCATAGCCTTAAAAATACGACAGCGAGCTCACTACAACGCTATCTGTCAAACTTCCATCTTTTATGTAATAATAGGCAAGGTAAGGATTCTAAATAAATGTCAAGAAACAAACACATGCGCTTCTAATACTGCTTCCGCAATTCCCGTTTGGGATAAAAGCAATTTATGAAACATTTTGCTTGTGTAAAGTCTTAGTTCAGTGAACACACATTCAGAAATAGCTTACCGGGTTTTGTTCATCAAGTCCGCTCCACGTGCTTTGTAATAATCTAAATTTTGTTGGAACTGGTGGGTCACTGGTCTTGGATTTCTCTAAAAAAACCAAACAAAAACAACAAAAAAGAAAACATTAAAATAGAAAATAAATAATACATATTTAAAAAAAATAATATCTTACTGGAATGTTCTGTGACCTCTGGAGCAGATACAAGAAGAATGCTCATTAATGAAGATTAGAAATTTAAACAAAAATTTTGTTTCCCAGGGTCTCGGTTTGTCAAGTCAGTGATGCCAGCTACATAAAAGCAAAGTCTTAAAATACTTAAAATAAAATCGTGTCACCAGTAATTTCACTCCATGCTTACAGAAATTAGTTTTCTGACACACAGCAACGAAGCTGTTTGCTGTAGTGGTAACATTTCTAATCAAATCAGTAATTCTTGGACAAGTTCAGATACTGATCTGACTGCTTCCTTTAGCTCACGTATACAATTTTACCACATCCAAGCTAAAGCAGTATGTTTTTAAAGAAAATGGTAATAGTAAGGAGAAACTATAGCTATCATTTTGAACTCAATGCAACACTAGGAGTTTCTCGGTTAAGCGAAGGTTTAAATTTAGAGACAAACTGAGCACTGCCACTAGATGGCACACGGAGCCTTTCTTTTTCTCTAAATTTCACCCTGCTCGAAACAGAGGCCGCGAATAAAGAACCGTTCTCCTATAATAAAAGGTAGATAATTAATATTGAAACCACAAGCCACTTGTTAGTCTCCACCTCTGCCACGATGAAACTATTTCACTGAAGCACGCTGCGTTCAGTAGTTCTGAAATAGTCCTTTTTGGATCTAATAATCCACTGAACATTGATTAAGTGTAGACCACAGTGTATGCATCAAGTATCTTGATCAAATGTGTCCTGAATGACATTATTTGGGGGGAGGGAAGTAAGTATTTTTAAGTAAAAAACACTTGCATACAGATGTAGCCAAAACAACACAGAGGTACAGAGAGGCCCTTTTAATATGTGTGTGTATATATATATATATATATGTATATATATATAAATTAGAAGATAAATGGCTTAAAATAAGGCTGTTGCCTTATATTCTTGATCCGCCTTTTTAAGTCCTGCTGGTAGTAAATACAGTTTTAACGAACTACACCATGACCTTTCCGAAATAGTCACTCACACGTGAGAGTACATTATATTTTTGACTGAGTCAGTCTTCAACTCTCCAGATTTCATTACAGTCTGGGGTATCCACAGCCTTATCCTCGCATTTTCCCCATAACTGCAGATAACCCTCCTTCCTTGGAAACCTTCTTATTTTTGGAGAAGGATATAGGAGTTGAACTTTAAAGACCAAAATATTGCATGGGCACAAAAGGAGAGAGGAAGATTTAAAGAGGTGGTAGATTGATATCAAAGGCCAGGGTGATTTCTGGGCTCAAACTTAAGGCTGGGAATTTCCAGATTGTTTCATGCAGTCAGATTTAATCTTGTAAGAAATGTCTCATTTTCTCTCTTTGGAAACACATTAAACATTTAAAAAATATATCCTGTTTGTAATGTTTACTAAAAAATGAAACAACTAAAAGCTATTAGACAAGCATTAAAAAAATCCTCATCTATCCTACCACCCACATTGTAATGGCCGCTCTACATTCTTCTTCTCCTGTTATAAAAACAATATTTGCATAACTCTACCCATTCATATGGCTTGTAAGTCAGTCCTCATCAACTGACAGCAATAACAATGAATCAGCTTTAGTTACTATTGCTTGAGTTTGGTAATTCAATGCATTTCTATGATAATCAAATCCAAACTGACGTGATGAGGGTAACTGATGGTTCTGGGACTATTATGCGAGTAATCTAACAGTGTAACTTTTCTCCCATTAATTAAATAACTTTGTTTTTTACGTGTCTTGATGACCAAGGTGGACAAATAAGAGATGGTTAAAATAACAGGCACTTCCAGGTCATAAGGCAGTCCTTTGAAAAATTCACGTTATCATATGCTAGCCACTTCTGCAATTTGTTTCCAATAACTCAGTATATATTTTAAACATAGCAAAACCAATGAAATTTCTTTTCCACCACCCAATAAATAAAGGATTATTGCACATTGCTTCTGAATAAAAAAAAAAGAGAGAAAGATCATGTGGAATGGTATCTTGAAACATATTTATGCAGAAGTGACAAGCAATTCAAGACACGAAAGGCTGATCTACTATCTAAGCACTTAAAGCCATTAATAGGAATAATGATCTAAGTCGAACATATGAATGAGGCTCAAGCATTACTTTCACTGGGGCCTATTTAAATTCCTATGAGGTTTAAGGTATCAAAGGAAGAAGCAGTTTAAAGTACTATTACATGCAGTGAAAAAAAAAGCCCCCAGAAAAAATGTTGTTGAAAAAACAACATTAGAAATGCAAGACAGTAAATACCAAGGGTTATTGCTGCACCTCCTTTTTGTAACACTACAGAGATATCCTTTTGGAAAATTCCATTATTCCGTTATTTAAAAAAGACACTCTGACATACATGTTAGCAGACAATGCCTGCGAAGTATTACCACAGAAATTTTAAATCCTTCTGAAAACTGCACTTCAGACAGCAAAAAATACGGTTTTATGAACATTATGATCTTTATGTGGAGATGTCCTTTAAATTTAATTTTTGTAAAGTAAGAAGCAGAAAGGAAAACCTGCATAGTTACAGTGTCCTCTCCTCAGGAATTTTAAACTAACTCCCCTCTCTAAGTATCCAATTCTAGCTATCCCCTATATTACATTCCATTTATTAGGACAGAAGACTAAACAAATTTATTTACAGCAAAACATAACGCCATTGCCTCAAATATTCACAGCAACCACGTATTTTTCCTACACAGTGCAATTTAGAATGATCCTACTCGCATTTTTAATTCCTTAAGCGAGTAAAGATTTTCCTTTCTCAATTTATGTAAGTATTTTGACTAGTACCTCAGATAAAACGTTTTGTTAAAAGGATAATAATGTTGTTAAAATGACAGAGAAATCAATGCTTCAAATTAGTGGTTTGTTGAATCTCCCTAACAAATTGTGTAAGGGTATTATACAGATTAACACATTCATTGTTTTCCCCTTCTAAGGAAAGAAAGTGCAGAAATCAGAGAGAAAAGCTGCCTGTGCCAATACTAGAAATCCCTCTTCCCCACACCCGTGTTGCAGGAGCAGCCTGCTGGTTTTATAAATCTTCTAATCTTAATTTCTAGCTAGAACGAGCTTAGTTTCAATTGGCAGAAAATGTCCAGTTTGCACTTTCAAAAGGACTATGAAAGGAATTCAGGTATCCACGCACACATAGAAACTGATGCGATTTTGGCCTTTGTCTCTTCAAAATGTATCAGCCACGGCGCAAAGGGAGGAGACGCCTTAAAATCTTTCAGGTCTCTCTGAGGTGCTCCTGCCTCTGAGCCCTCCCTTGCCTAAAAGACGCCCCCTCGCCCCTGCCATTTGCCTGGTGCAGCGCTGCCCCCTGCCCTGCCCTCCTGCTTCTGTCCCCGGTCACCACCAGACTGACTCACTCCCAGCCCCACGGCTGGCTGGAGGTTCCTGGGGACTCTCTCTTTGGCTTTATTCTCCCCCAGAAGTTATACCCATCCCTTGCTCTTTTCCTCAGGTGGGGGACTGAGGTCGTGGTCAGAACAACACCGAATGCAGCAGAGATGCCCTAAACTTGTCTAAACCGCTGGAAAGCTCTTAAAATTCCGACCAGCTAAGGATCGCGCTCCATACGCTCAAAGTTCCGTGTACAACCCTTTTCTCCCCGGCCTCTGGAGACACGTCGTGTAACGTCACCCACGGAATAGATGCGATGTAGCAAAGCACGCTCGCGTGTGGAAGAAGTCAACGGCAGACTGCTCTACAACGTACTAGGAAAACCAGGTTACTGCCGCAACGTAACGTTTCACCACCTGAACACACATTGTTTGCACAAGTTTACACGCAGGTGCAAGCAGAGGAATCTCTACAACACTTTTCTTCTTCTTTGTTGAGGTATTTCCTTCCCGCCACCACCCTCCCCCCCCCCGCTTTAGTATTAACAGAAAAAAAAAAACCCAAACAAATACAATCTTGTGCAAAATCTGAAGGTTCAGAATAAGATATAACAATGAAAAAAAGATTTTCAATATGTCTGATGAAAAATGAGACTTATTTTAGCAAACATGCTATTGCCTCAATGCCAAGGGAACAGCACTCGTCATTAGAGAAATGAATTGCTCAGCTGTTTATAAGCAAAAAGCTCTGGGGGAATTTCTCAAGGCCCAAACCACAAAGCATTGCAGGGTTACACAAACATATGTTGCAGGTGTTTTAGGGTAGACAGGTGGGAAAACCTCAGTTACTGAAAAATACTCCACTTAATAGATTGTATCTGAAACTAGATAACCTAAATGCAACAGAGAAAATACCAAACAGAACAGCAGCAGTGAATTATACACACACACAGCAATAGGCTTACCAAAATAATCATCTCACTAGTGCCAAATGGGATTTTTTAAAACTAGTTTTTTTTCAATATATTAAACAAATGCTGCCAAACATATATCTTTTTTCTAAACTAATAATATTTTAAGCCTAAACCAAAGAACAGGCTGAACTAAACATAGATTAAAAAGGGAAGCAAAATGATGCAGTGTTGTTCCTTGTATTTAAACAAATATTTTTAAGGAGCCAGCTTGCTTCTTATTCCCCTCTTCAGCTGACAGGGCAATATTGGATTTTCTCATAATTCTTGTACAGCCTAAGAAATTTTTGTATTAAAATGCTATTTTTTCCCCTTCCATTTGTTTCTAATGAAAGTTGGAGGAGCATATGGCCCTATATTCAGTAATGATTGGAAGGTCAGCAAAGGTTTACCTTTTCCTTCTAGATCACCTACACTTCTTTCTTCAATAAAGATGATACAAACATGGCAAGAATTTGGACTGGGAACAGAACTGAAATACAGCAGCTGAGATGTGGATAAGGAATACAGTTAGTTCAGATTGGCAGCATTTTTTTTATTAGGCTTTAATTACTAGTATGAAGTGCATACTAACGATCACCTAATAGCCTAGCTGCACTGAGAATTTCACCTTTCCTCTTTTTATTTTGTAAGGTATCTAAGCAGCTGTCTTCATGATCAGACTTATACAGGATAAGCTACGGCTTAACATTACACAAGCATACCACAATATTTTGTATACTAAACAACCTACCCACCCCAAACTCTAGAGCACCCAAAGCAAATGTTATTCCCCCAAAAAAACTTTACTTTCACCTTCTGATTTTCCTCCTCCCCAGTTACACCTTCTGCAGAAAAAACAACCTGCTGGAGAACAAAAGGTATTCCATCCACCTAAGAGCCACTCAGTTAAATACTTACTAAATAGAAAAAAAAACAACAGTGAGACATTAGAGGACATAATGTGCTATTGACAAGTCTAAAGTGGCTCAAGATCAATAGCAAAATATTATCAAAAATACAGGTTGATAGTCTGCCATCTATCAATCTCATGCATGCAAGTAGCACAATGCGAAGAGTATCCTGAACAGAACTAATAAAGAATTTCCTTTAATCAGAAGAGTCAGGAGATCTGTGCGCTAATACTGGCATTGGCAAAGGAACACCATAATCCTCAAACTGGGAATAATGCTTCCTGTTTACATATTTCAGAAAGATGCTGTGGGTCTCAATCGCAGAACTAGTTATTTACAATGCAATAACAGCATGAAGAATTATCATATTTAATTGTTTCTAAAGAAAATTAGGGAGTGCTTTATTATTTTTTTTTTTTTTCCTGAAACAACAAAAATTCCCAGAAAGAACTGAAATGGAAAGAAAATTCAGTTAATTGGGTCAAGGCAAAGAAGAAACCCCTGAACTCTGATCAAGCTGAAATTAACTCCAGTTTTGCTACATGACAACCCTCCATTCCCCTGGCAACTAGAAATTTCAGATACCAGGAAGATATTTTAAATACTGTGCATTATGGTCTGTTTTTAACTTCATACACACATGCTTTCTCTCACATGGACATTCTATGACAAGAGATGAAGAACTGAAAAAAATGACAAGTGAGATTGAAAAAAGCTTCAGTGACTTGACTGAAAGAAATTTCTAGTTGTATATTTTAGCTTCTTGTCCTAACCAATTAGAAAGCTTTTTTTTTTCATTTATAGTTTTACAGTGTATTGCATTTTAATAAGTAGATCAAATCCTACCAAATCAGCTTTTATCGATATTCCAGACAAAAAGACTCCGACCTGCCAACGTTCAAGTTCACAACCTGCATAAAATCCCCACTTTGCATCAACAGAAATCGCTTAAGTACCTTTTAAATCTGCCTCTTAATTTAGTCGCCTATTTTTCAGCTGAACCCTTGGTTTTAAGAAGTAAATTAACTAAATAGTGAGGCATAAATCTGACAGTGTTCAGCCCTACCCCGTGACAGATTTATGCTCTGGCATCTTGCAGCCCCGCACGGTTAGGAACAGGAGTTTTACAACATTGTGGAGGAAAGATCCAGCCTTTTGAAGGGAACACACAGCAAGCCTCGCTTTAAACCCCGGAATGCTCCAAATTATGAGATTTAAAATATGACATCTTTATGTACAGAAAAGCTACCACATTATGGTTTTATTGGCACTCGTTTTGGACAACCTGCATAACTCACTGATGGCTTTGTTGGTAATGCAGTTATCCAAAGCTTACGCTGATAAAACCCTTATAACCACACTCTACAGCATTATGTCTTCTCCAGATACATGCTTGTACACAAATCCCACACATCAAAGAAAAAAAGAGAGCATTTTAAGGTGCTATTTGGTTATTTCTGTTACGTGGAAAAGAAGCAGATTAATTTACGTTCCGTGTGTAAGGTGCTACGTAAACCACTTGAAGAAGGTTCCTAGGGGAGTGAAAAAGGCTCTTTCAAAGAGCCCCATGCACACACCACAGCAAAACGAATCTGAGGTGCAAGTCTTTTCCTCTAAAATGCAGAGAAAATAAGTTCCTGGTGCTTCAGGACAAGCAACTCCTTTCATTTTGGAATTCCAATAATGAGGGTACTGCAGAGCCATTTTGATCACTACTGCTCCTTAAAAAGACAGAGGACAAAGACATTATGTCTTCAAACCTAATTTTCTGTACGTTACCGCAAAGGATAAAATGTACCATTCCCACTTCTATCTTGAAAGTACTTTGCCCTTTCAGAGAAGCATTCCCTAATACAAATGTACTCAAATAGCTTAGTATACAACAATTAATACATTAATATTTACTACAAAGTATGTCAATACACCAGCAGTATATCTACATTTATATCAGAACAGACTGAACTTAAATTCCGTCATAATAGATTGGGTATGATTCGGTAGCTAATCACTCATACATTATTGAAAAGTTATGAATCTATTTTTATATAACTCACAGTTTGTGTTTTGCAAATTTTAGTCAAATAAATAAATTATTATACACAGAACTTTTGATTAGGTAGAATCAAAGTGCTTTAAGTGTTTAAGTGCTTCCTTTTGATAAACTACCTTGGAAACTAGAAGTGATTAATTGAATTGTCAGGTTGCACACAAGAACCACCACAATCACCTCACTCTAACACTGTTAAATACATTTTATTAGTGTAATTTTATAAATAACATCATTACTCTTTAGGAGAGGGTCAGCAGCTCTAAATGACTTTTTAAACACAAGTAAACCAATCATTTGAAAGCAACAGCCCCAAGAAATTCACAAGCAATAAATTTTATTGGTAGCTAAAGTAATTAAGAGCTTAAAGTGCTTCAGCTTCTTGCTTTAGCATCAAGTACAATCAGAATTGCTTTTACTTCGCTACTAAGTATATCAACTTGTTCAAAGAGAAAGCACAGTTTAAAGTCATGGCTTCCAATAATAACTTTCTCTTCATCTTGCCTCTCTAAAGTAGTACTTAACATGACAGAGCTTATGAATATCCAGTGAATATTATTGGGAGTGCTGATCAGCACAGGAGAATAATTCCTTCCCTATTTCTTAATTCTCGCCAATTGCCCCACACTAGCCTGAACACGATGTCGCTGTGTCTCTTGCCTTCTCTTTTTGATTAACAGGGAAGACACCGTGATAAAAGGCATAATGACAAAATCTGCAGAGAAGATTCAAAACTGCAAACACTTTTTTTTTCCCCCCCCTTGTGTTTGCACCATGTTACCTACTGCACAGCTTTGTCTTGGCTATGAGAGGTGTCATTGTTCAGGAAGCTTTGATTCGTTCTGTATTATTTCCCACTGTTTTCCTATTCGTTTAAACGTGATGACTGCTTAAGTTCCATTGATACAGTATTTGTGGGTTCTTAACCAAATAACTGGCCTGTGCATAATAACACTAAAGACAGAGCAATACTGGGAACTGGATCATGGTTGGCAATCTAAGAGACCAACTCCCTCCTTTGAGTGATGTCTACTGTGTTAACATATGATACTGAGGAATGAAAAGGACTTTGAAAGACTTTTCATTCGAAAAGTCTTGACTAGAAGACTAATCAACCACTTGCCAAGATTTTTTCCTGAAAATATTACTTGTGACATGCAGGATACTTGGAAGAAGATGACTATTTTATGGTGGGTTGATTAAACGGTTAACGTATCAGGGGAAATCGCAATGAACTTTGGGAGAGATGAGGAAGTTTTTATACTATGAGTACTGACCACAAAGCCTTTTTATATTTTAAAGTGAACAGGTGCACTGGGAATGAAGGTTTTGAAACAAATGTAGAAAAATGAAGAGGATTTTTAATTTATGGTACACTTACTATTTTTATGTGGTACTATGGCAACGTGGTTATTCCAAGTGATTTATCATTAAAATCAGAGCTGCTTGTCATACCTCATTCTATTAATGAAACACAATAACTGAATATTTAGAATAATAATTCTTAAAACAAAGCATGGCCTATCTCCTTGGGAAGTAAAAGTTTCTCATTTTAAGAACATGAACACAAACAAAGAACAAGTGATTATCTTGGATTTTACGTGTATAATATCTGCAATCCTTAGTTGTATAGGCCCACATTAAAAAGCTTACCATGTAGTTACAGAAAAAACACCAATTTATTAAAAGTGAGGTGTTTACATTACATCTAATGGTATTGTTTTCGCAAATGGAGAAGTTAGACCACCAAAATGCTGGGGTTCACTACAAAGAATTAAAAGTGGTTATAAAACCAGAAGTCAGTTCGAGGCCTGTGACATATTTTTGTTCATTAAAGTCTACCTACATTGCATTAAACTTCCAAGGTCTTAATTTTTTTCAGAAATTAAGGCAAATAGAAGTTCTCTGTGAATCACTGAAAGCAGATGAATTTATTTTTTGTTTCTCCTAATTCCTTTCCTCACAGTTGAAGAGGCACGTACTTGGCTTTTCTGGAAAAACTTGTTTCTTTTATCAGTCACACTCCTTGTCAAGGCAACTCTCTTTTTAAAGTGTAGGTGCAGCTCACGCTGCATTGGGTGACCCATTATCCCAGATTTCTGATATTTACTTTTCAAACACCCCGAAACCCTAATGTATAATTGTGAGTCTCCTGAAAGATCGGTCACATTCTTAATGACAGGAAAAAAAAAAAACCAACATAAAAAAAGAAGAAAGCAAAAAGTAAACGTTTGTTCAGGGCCTCGCTCCCCCTTGTTGATACCCCTCTAACAAAACGGACCGGGCGCCCCAGCAGTACCTCAGTGTGCAGGTACAAATTAATGAGCTGCTAATGCCCAAACCCTGTCAGATCCCAACTTCCGATTGGCTGCAATCTGGTCATTAAAGAGAGGTAATTAATGCCAGATTGCGCACACAATGCTAACAAACAAACAAAACAACCCCAAACCTGCTTTTCTCCTGCCACAAACAGCAAAACAAACAATACTGACATAACGGCAGGTTTCAAAGGACAGTTGCAGCTCTGCAGCGGCACCTCAGTTAATGAGTGTATAGAAAAGAATTTATCTGAAGAAGAAGAAAGTGAAACTCAACAGCCTTTCAGGCACATGAAACTAGCTTGGAGAATACTCTGAGATGGTGGCAGCTACCTAAGAAGAAAATTCAGCTGAAAACAAACGTACAAAGGCTTTGGTTCAAAATTTCAGTAATGTGTTTTTCTCTTGTCACTTATTGCTCAGATTGTGAAAAGTGTTAAAAGCTGGAATGCAGATTTCCTAGACTAATCACTATATCAGTGATCACGACCATATATTATTCTTTAGGTTTGCTGGCAGTCCCTCTAATTTCAGTCACGACGAACTAATATGACTCTTTGAAATGTCATGTATGCTTCATCATGGATTTAGTTAGAATTTAATATTATTGTACGACCATTTTCAATGTCAGCAAATAGCTTAAAATACAACGTTGAGAAAATATCAGCAGCAGTAACCAGAATATTATTAGCATAAATAACAAATGAATTCCCACCAACCAAGCACAACAACTTTCTTTTTTTGAATCGATGGCTTATGACAAAAGGTGTGTCCCGTGAATCAAGCTCCAAACCAGCTCGGCGCAACAAACAGTGTAACTTCCTATGTTAAAATACCTGAGAACAAACTTATTTTACAAAAATATGAAGAATAAATACAGTAAGCTTTCAGACAAAGGATGGTTGTCACGTTCTTAGCATGCAATGTAAAACTGTAATATTCTATGTAGTGCTTTAGTTTTCTAATAAGTCATTGTGATAAGGTTAACACTCAACACAGAACAACATACAAATAAGAACACCCAAAGATGAAAATTACTTTGCTTATGTTGCTGTATTAGAATTTTATTTGCTAAAGGGTGAAAACAGATTTGCAAAATTCACAGTTAACTTAAAACAATAGTTTTAAACCTTTTATTCCTAGCCCTGGCTGCCTTCAGGAAGGAAAGAACATCTGGTTATTTAAGGAACACAATATGTTCACATTTTCTATGACTTTTGTTTCTAATTGGGTTTTTAAATTTTTTTTTTTTTATTTGAACAACTCTAGTTAGAACTATGTTTTTTAATCACTTTATATTCTTCCACTGCCCTATCTCCATATCTCTATTTCTTAATTTCACAGCCTTTGCTTTGAAAATTAACAGTGCTCAGTGGTTTTGATAATGAAAAAATGAAGAAAATTGGCTACTTGTGGGATAGTAAATACATAGAGACACACCTTCAGTAAATGCTTTTGGATATACACCAAAAAACCCTTCTC
>VWYH01000197.1:212028-483832 GCA_013399365.1 Pampusana beccarii | reverse complement strand
TAAGACACTCTTAAAGTGCCTTGAGTTTTTCTATCTCGGCACCTTAAAGCTGGAAATACGAATGAACTCCTACACCATCCCTGATGGAAAGGCAAGGACTCAAGTAGCTCTGTTTCCTGGGTGTTGCCGGGGATATCTGAAGAGTGTTGTTTAGGATATGTGAAGAAACCTTTTGGTAAAGGGCTTGGGCAAGAGTAGTTGGGAGTCGCTCCGCTCCCAGCTGTGGTTTATTGTTCTGTATGGCACGTCCTTGCATGGGCTGGGAAAGGAGAACCCCAGCGTCAACACTTCTGTACTTCAGGAGAAGGACGAGTGTTGAGTGATCCTTACTGAAGGAAAGACACATTCTCCTGCAGCTTAACTATTGCAGAAGTGACATAATGAAGTTAAACATTAGGGCATGATCATTAGGGAAATTCATTAGAAACGCTTGGCTGTACGATGAATTCAGATGGAAGTTACGAACTATAACTCTTCAGTGTTATTGGAGGGAGGAAAATCTTATTACAGTGTTTTTGCTTTTTCACCGTATGAGCTGTAACTTCGGGGAGGTTGTACCAAAGGTAAACTTGGCCATTTTGCTCATGTGCCAGAGAAACAGGTCAATAGGTTGGGCAACGGGTCAATCAACTGGGTAAAATCCAGCATCTCCTCCAGAGGACAGAAAGTTACATAAACAGTAAAAGGAGACTGAGAAAGGCCTGTTTTAGGTATAAAGGAGTTGTCATTTGTGATCAGAACCAGGGTTACCTAAGTTCACTAGTGTGGCTTCTACTAGTTAGTTACCTCCCTGTTATACCTCATCTTAATCCCTAATAGGTCAAATCTGTTATATCACAACATTCACAAAGCAGATATGGGAAGGGGCAGTGGCACAAGTCTTTTGCGGAGCTGTAGCAAAAGACAAATGTCTTAGAGTTGTACTAAATAATGCTCCTGGCCTAGTTTTGAGGATGGTGCTCTGGGGTTGTGTGAAGATGCTGAGGAGCGGTAGCAGCAGCTCAGCAGCAGATGCCCTTTAGCATCGCACGATATAGCAAGAAAGGGCTTCACAACAGTAATGTTTATCCCCCAAACAGGAAATATTGGGAAAGCACAGAAATCGTTTGGGAACTTTGAGTTTGCGCTGGCATTCTGTGGTGCTGTTGATTGATATACCTGTTGGGTTTGGTACACACTGGTAGTCCTGGTGTCCCCTACCCGGATGTGGGTACGTTCCAGCTCAGTAGCAAGAGAGTTTGTGCAGGCAGGATGGCAAACAATGCCTGCTTGTGTTGACCGCGGCTTGTTAAAATGCTTCTTTGGAGGCTGTGTCACGACGTTGGAATGTGATTCAGTCTGAAAGACACAGCAGTGTTTTAAAGGGGCATCATGCAGGTCCCGCTAGGCTGCCGGGCATCGCGCTCGTGCTCCCTGCGCACGCCGCAGAAACGCGGTCCTTCCAGCCTCTCTTTGCAGGTGTTGTTTTCTGAAGCTCTTCTTTTGCTCTCTTGTGGGGTTTATCCACTCTTATCTACCTTTCCCTTGAAAAGCAGCATCTGAAAATTCGATGCTGCAGGTAGCTGAGAACTTACCTGTGCAAGAAAGAAATTGTTCCATGACTCCCGTTGAGTACAGTGCTCCTGGTAGCACACTCTGAGATTGCTCTTACATACTGGAGAGCTGTGTGTATCTGGGCTAACATTCAGTGGGGTTAGTAGGATGGTTTAATTAATATGGTTGGATGGGGAATTTAGAGATGCTGGAAAGTTGTCTTGTGCCAGACTGAGTGAAAATCCTGAAAAAAGTTGTGTGCTGACAGACTAAATGGAAAAAACGTTAGGTTTTGCTCATTTGAAATGTTTTGGTTTGTCATCTTTATGAAAAAGTGAGAAAAGCAAAAAAATCAAAATGAAATATTTCAGTTTAACAACTGCACAGAAAGCTCTTTTGAACAAAAAGCAAATGTCTTCGGTGACTGTTCAAGCAGCATGCTTTGATTATTTCCAGTTTTTTTACCCCCAATATATTTTGTTTTCCCTTGAATCTGGAAATTTAGTGACACCAAACTGTTCCTAGAAAAAAACGTTTTGGTTTAGATGAATCCAAGTTTTTCAACAACAACATATTTTGTGAGAAAATTCCCTGCTGCTTCTTCTCATCAATAAAGTTGATGAGTTTAACCAGTCTCATGGCTGGCTAGGGACAAAAAGATCCCCCGGTCAGGGAAGTGGATAAATAACTTGGCACAAAGTCCTTCTCTGTTGACTCAGTTTACTTTGTGGACCTGGGCGTGATTGTCATAATAAATTAAAGCATAACATTCCTATTTGTCACTTCACCACTTCCTTTTGCTGCCTTCCAACATGTGGTAAAACCATTAGATTTAACACGGAGAGAAAGGACCAGATGAGGGGAGGAGGAGGACACCAGAACGAAGGGGAGAGAGGTGAAGACTCGCGGGGTGAAGGCATCACTGAAGCAGACACAGCACCAGGGGTGTAATTATGGGGGCACAGTCCAAATAAAGCCATCAGGGTTTATCATCCTTGGAGGAAGAAAAGGAGACGCTGGTTCTTCTAGGAGTCACTAACAGCCACCCAACAAATTCATAGGGTGGCCCAAAAGCTAAGAGTAGAGAAAGGCTCCTCTCAGTGACGCCCTGTCCCAATATTTTAATTAGTCCCGTACTTAACTGCTCACGTGAGGCGTTCCCTGCTGCCTCTTCGGTTCCGCACGGCCTCTCTCCGCTGCTCCTTGCTGATTTCCTCCAGCAACAGGAGGATGTGTTCAGATCAGGGCCCTGGCTGACAAGGTGTGAACAGATTCACGGCCCTCCCGTCCCGTCCCGTCCCACCTGGCGGCACAGGAACGGGCTCTCCGGGAATCCCCCGCCGAACCTGAGCCCCTCCACAAACAAAGCTCTCCAGCTCTGAGCAAGAGCAGAGGTCAAATTCAGAAACAGGGAAGGGCGGGTGTGTGTATGTATGGGCGGTGGGAAGCTCGGAAGAATGCGAGTTTGGGATTTGAAAGCGTCGCACTCCTGAATTATGGTTATTTATTGTCATGATAGTGCCTAGAGGCCCCAGTCTCGTTGTGCTGCGGACTTCACAGACATATAATGAAGAGACAGTCCTTGCCTTGAAGATGAATGAGGAAAAGCTCCCTGAAGGGGGCTGGGAGCAGGTGTGACATGTATCCATCAGGCCGATGGAGCCTGCTTGTCCATGGACACAAATGTGAGAGACACAGCGAGAGGAGGAGAAAGCTGGATGCCAATTTTCATCATCCTGGCTCTAAACAGGGGGTTTGATTCTTTTTTTTTTTCTTTAAATTATTTTTATCCTCACCTTTTTTCTTCATTAATGATTATTCACAAGCAAGATACGAATTAACAAAGAAGTTTTAGTGACGCTGAGAGACGTGATTCAATAATTCACGGCATCTTTAAGCAAGGTATTTCTGCTTAGACTTTTTTTAAAGGCAATCTGATACCTATAAAAATCTATCTTTTTTATCTTTTGGTGCTTCAGTTTTACTAAGCTTAAGCAAGTAAGGAAGGAAATTAATAAAGAAATAAGTTTTTACGTGAGCAGCGGGTTCAGTGCATCCTGGTTTCCCCATGGACTTGTGCCTCTTGTCTTAGAGCTCGGATGACTTGTGACATCTCTGTCCTTGCTATGTCCTCCACCACGCTGGCGCTGGGCAAGGTATAAAACATATTGTTCAGAGCTTTTGGGTAGGGACCCACTGCAGGGAAGCTGCTGAGTTTTTATTGCTTTTCCTTCATTTGGGAAGCTCATTGGAAACCCCTGCCACTCCGTCAGATTTGTCCAAGGTTGGACCATGAAATTATTTGTTCAGGAGGGAGATCAGCAAATGTACTGGCGACACAAGCACAGAAGACGTGATTTTTTGGGGGGGGGAATAGGGTTAGAACTGGAGATCACTTACTTTATAGCAGCTTCCTGGAAACCTAGGGGTAAATCTGAGGAACGCTGGGCTTCTTAAGAGTTTATGAAATAAATGCTCTGAAGCTCATAAAAGAGGGGAATAGAGCACTCTGCATGTCCATGGGACACGGTGGTTCTTGAGTACTTTACGGAGAAAAAAGAGCAGGAGAGACATGTATAATTTCTTGTCTTTAAGTTCTTAGAACAATCACCAACAAGAAGAAACTTAGCTATTCTTAGTTGCATCTAGGGGCTATGCATAATCTTTCCTGCTGAATTATGGAATATGATAGCTTTTATTAAATCCATTACAATTACAGTCTCTCTGCTGCACAGGTTTAGAATATGGAATAAGTAGGGTGCATAATTTCAAATAAATATTTAAGATTTTGATGCGTGATACAATTTTAGACTCTTAGGAGATAGAATTATATTTAGCTAGGGCTGTTTTCTTTCAATTCACACAAATTTTCCCTATCCAACTACTTCGTAGTGTTGATACTTTAAAAAAATCTTCGTACTGGGGAAAAGATTGTGACTGCTGCAGTTTTGGCCAAGGTTTTGTCTGTACTGGTGACTTGGGACTTCTCTAAAGTAGCTGGATATATAAAGTCAGAAAGATTTCTTTTTTTTTGAAGTTGGGACTAATCTTAGGATGCCCACAGCTAGAAAAAATTGTTCATAAAAATTTTGACAAAAAAATGAGGAAACACAAAATTTGGACAAATTTTCTTGAATGGAGAAGGAGCAAGTGTATGTTATTCCAGAATTTGGGTGGTGTATCTTTGCAGGGGGCACAGGAGCAATAGGAGCAGGGGAGATGGGGACACGGCTGTGCCCTGAGCCTCCAGCAAGCAGCTGCTCTTGGGTTGTGCCGAGCTCGTGGCCTTTGTCCTCTGTGGTACCGGCAGCACCAGGGGCATCTGGATGAGGTTGAGGTTGGATATTGGGAACAATTTCACCCCAGAAAGGGCTGTGGGGCGTTGGAACAGGCTGCCCAGGGCAGTGGTGGAGTCACCATCCCTGGAGGGGTTGGACAGACGGAGATGAGGTTCTCAGGGACATGGGGCGGTGTTCGGGCTGGGTTAACGGTTGGACTCCATGATCTTGAGGGTCTCTTCCAACCAGAATCATTCTATAATTCTTGAACTGGGGTGAATGGAAGCTCCTTTCCTCGTCCTTGCTGCATCCTTACCCGGGCAGGTTGTGTCTACAGGCACATAGGAGTGGTGATGTCCCCTCGGCAGCGCTGCTCTGCGCCCATCCGTGTGTCGCTAAAAGTTTTTTGCTGGTGGCCTTGGCTGTTCGAGCTGACAGCTCTTTGCTGGCTATTCAGCAGGGCTTGAGTAATCTAGTTTCAATCTGTTGCTGAAACTTGTTTACTAAAGAAATAGCGTGGGAGGTTACAAGCATGCTGCTCCTTGTGGTAGGTGCTTCACAAAACCCACTCGTGGCAGGAATACCTGATCCCCAAAGTAGGAAGGACAATGAGGAGAAACTCCCGGAGGAAACAGGCCGGGGTAGCTCCCTGTTCCCCTTGCAGGTTGCCCAGACCATCGACACTGGAGCTCTTGAAGAGCATCTGACCCCATTGCTTCTTCATTAAGCAAGGATGGAAATTTCTGAGCGTGAGAGCAGGAGGAAAACCCCTCCGTATGACTCTGTTCTTCCTTTGTCTGCCCCACACCTGCTCCCTTTGCTCTTCCCTGCTCCCCACCCGCCCTTCGGGAGGATGCTCTAGGTGTTGGCTTTGACTTGGCTGCCAATACTCCGCGGAGATGTGTTAATGATGACTGGCGGGTTTTAAAAGCGCCGTTTCAACACCTTGCTGTCACCACACCTCATACTTCAGCGGCTTAGCACATGTTCCAAGGTGTTTAAAGAGCTTCCTGTGCAGCCCTTTTCCAGGCACTAACCTCTTGCCAGCAGCAGTAGCAGCTCCTGACCGCACTTTTCTGGCTGCGACCTTGTTAGTATTTGCCTACGACATGTAAATGAGCAGCGCGGTCGTTAGCTAGCGAGATGTGTAATGTTTTCCATTGTGTGGAAGGCTCTGAGCTGACAAGACCGGAGCCTGTGTTCCAAAGTCTAAAGCAGTTGGCAGGTTTCTCAGTACCAGTTTTTTTATGCCCCCGAGTGGGTTATGGAGCGGAAAAGGGGGTGGAGAGGGAGGAATATGTGTGGTGGGGGGAGAGTTAGCGGGAGAGAAGGGCCATTTGCAAGCCACCAGCTTTGAACGTAACTCGCATGGGCCTTGTGGTGGTGCTGAAGGGCCTGTTGTGCGCCCGTGATTGACTCTGGCCTTAATGCTGCTTGCCACTTACCAGCACTTGTCTTTGCTCATTAGCAGGGGGATTGTGGGCAAATATTTAGATATTCAAGAGAGGAAATGTTAATCTTTGCAGTGTTCACTGAATATTTAAATGAGGCAGCAGGCGGTTTTGCTCGGTGTTTGACCTAGACTTAGAGCGCTGAGGAAACGCTGGAGTCTTGGGCTGAATTTATGGTCTGGCACCTCCCTGCTCTTGGGGTTCAAGTCACGCAGTGAAGTTCAGGCCGCTTTGCAAAAGGCTGTGCAATCAGTCTGCAAAGCCCTACTACTTATACACGGCATGGAAGCTTTGGTCTGGCCAGTTTTAAACACATTGAAGTGCAATCCCCATGAAGTCAGAACAATGTTGGCCATGTTGCAGACGCTCTGCTCTGTAGGCAGGAGGTGGCCTCACAGTGAAGGCTGAAGATAGTGGCGACTGATGGTTGCTGGTAGGCTCAGGGTGCTCCTTTCAGTAGAAAAAGAGAAAAATACAGATGTTCTCTTGAGGTTTGGACAAGCAGATCTCCCAAATAAAAGTATGAACATGTCTGGAGATGAACAGGTATTCATGCTGGTGTCCTGATGTCTCTCCTGTTGACCTGGTAGATGGTGAATAGACCACCCATCTCCTTGGAATGGGAAATGGACTCTGGTGGGGTCAGTCTGCACTGACAAACTTCAAACAGGTAATGAGAAATGTCTTGTATCACACGTTATTACCCAGAACTTTTCTCTAAATTTGCTTAATTTGGGTTTACATCCTTTTTCATTGCTACATTCTGGGATTATTCTAGACAACGAACGTGGAAGCAGTAAGATCTAATTTGAAGAAGTTGCAACTTTGTAGGAAATTAATATTGAATTTGCAGTTCCTGATACCTGCACTCAAATCTTGATTATTTTGTATCAGAATGAGGTCAGGAATACTTTGTGCACAATGTATATCTTGTTTGAATTTGGGCTATTTAATATCCACAGTAGTTCCTTACAGAAAAGCTCTGGACTAGGAATTATTTATAGGAGTAATTTCAATGGATAAGGTTAAAAGAGAATTGTGTCTGTATACATCATAACAGATGCAGGGCCAAGAGGAGTAAATCTTATGGCTGCTTATTTAATCCATGTTTTAAGGGAGCATGACCTAAGCTGAGCACAGAATCACAGAATTTCAGGAATTGGAAGGGACCTTGAAAGCTCATCCAGTGCAATCCCCCGGAGCAGGAACACCCAGCTGAGGTCACACAGAAGGTGTCCAGGCGGGTTTGAATGGCTGCACAGAAGGAGACTCCACAACCTCCCTGGGCAGCCTGGTCTAGTGTTCTGTTACCCTCACTGGGAAGAAGTTTCTTCTCATATTTCAGTGGAACCTCCTGTGTTCCAGTTTGCACCCATTGCCCCTTGTCCTGTCACTGGTTGTCACCGAGAAGAGCCTGGCTCCATCCTCCTGACACTGCCCCTTTCCATATTGATCCCCATGAATGAGGTCACCCCTCAGTCTCCTCTTCTCCAAGCTCCAGAGCCCCAGCTCCCTCAGCCTTTCCTCACACGGCAGATGCTCCACTCCCTTCAGCATCTTGGTGGCTGCGCTGGGCTCTCTGCAGCAGTTCCCTGTCCTTCTGGAACTGAGGGGCCAAAACTGGACACAATATTCCAGATGTGGTCTCACCAGGGCAGAGCAGAGGGGCAGGAGAACCTCTCTGACCTACTGACCACCCCCTTCTCATCCACCCCAGGTCCCATTGGCCTTCCTGGCCACAAGGGCCCGGTGCTGGCTCATGGGCACCCTGCTGTCCCCAGGACCCCCAGCTCCCTTTCCCCTACACTGCTCTCTAATAGGTCATTCCCCAACCTATACTGGAGCCTGGGGTTGTTCCTGCCCAGATGTAAGAGTGCAGATCATTTGTGGGAGCATCCCTGGCTTTGCACTCTCTGAGGGCTGTTCTCCAGCTGCTCTTTTAAGCCATCTGATTTTGAAATGATGTTAGATGTAAGGAAATAAAAGCATGTTTAACTGGGGCTTGTGCCAAAGATGCAGTATAATGTATCTCTAGGTGGAAACAGGCTCCACGTCTCCATCCATCGCCTCTTTTGCTGGAGCATCTGCCTTGACAGGTGTCTGTAGAATTGATGGCAAACTCTAGTGGGTTGTGCTCAACGAAGTTCAAAGCAGCAGCAATAATCCTGATAACACGGCAAGTCAGAGAGCTGTAGGATTTCCTAAATAAAGGCTAATGGGGATTTGAATTCGAACATTGTGCCTCTTCTCCGTGTTTTTCCCTGCAGCTGAAGGTGTGTGTTCCGGGTGCTGGTGCCGGACTGACCAGTTCAGTGCAGAAAGCAGAGGGGCCTCTGTCCCTTCGCGGGACAGGCTGCACAAATCACCATCTCTGTCACTTGTTCAGTTCCCCCTGCGATAATTAAAAAGATGAAAGTCATTCTCTAATAGTCTCGGGAAGCTGGTGTGAAACAGGCCCACAGATGTCATCGCTGACACCTACAGAAGCTTGTCTGATGAAAACTTGTCATTGCTGTTGATTGGGACGGGCAGTAACGAGCAGTAGGACAGATCAGCAGAAAGGTCAGCGCTGTGTTGGCTTGAAGAGCTGTTTGCAGAGGCAGGGATGTGTTCTGTACTGGCGCAGCTATTCTTTGTTAAGTGAAGAAAAGCAATACCCTGTGCTCTCTTTAGCCCTCACTGCTGACCTCCCAACAGGAATGATTGTGCTGACTTCTACACAGCAGTGCATTTTAGTCTATGTGGATGGGGTCTCCTGTCCCCCGGGTTGTTCCTGTCCCGTTCTTTCATTACATTATGCTCTTGTTGGTTCATTAATTTTGAGAGGTTTTGTTCTTTCCTTCATCCCCAACCAAAACCAGAAAGAAAGCAGGCAGTTCATGATTCTTGGTTGCATGCGGCAGGAAGAAAATATTTAATTCACTTTTCATTGTGAACTTGAAAGGGATGTCGTCAAGTCATTTGGATTTTCCCACAAAGTGTTGCAACCGATTGAGGAGTGTCTTTTTGGTGTGGTAGATGCCAAGCTCCGGAGAGGAAAACGCCAGTGAAGCGGTGCCAGCTGGTTGGGATCCCACACTGCGTTCCCAAAGCCAAGGTCATGGCATCAGCAGGGCTGGCGTGACAGTGGGAGCAAAACCACCCAAGGGTCCTAACTGCAGGTTCCCTTTGGAGCAGCCTCTGCAAGAGGGAGAACAGGAGGTGGGGGGGGTAAAAAAAAGTTTTCCCAAGTAGAAAGTGTTGAAAAAAATGCCCAGTGAAGCAAGTTGTTGATGAAATGTGCGGTTGTGTGTAAATCAGAAGACTCTGGGGAACGGTCAGTCTCAGTGAGATATTTGAGCAGGAGAAAAATCTAAATCTTTAATTTTTACATGTAGTAAATGGTAAATGTTGACAGTGTTGAAACATGATATTTTGATAATAATTCCGTTTCGTTTTTTTATGACACGGTAAATTTCTAAGTCTAAGGTATGCATATTTCATTCATATATATTGTGTTTATTATTAAATCAATATTAAATCAAATAAAACCAGAACTGTTGATATCAAAAGCTTTAAACTCTTCCAGACAAGCTGTCATTCCCCCCACGCTGTTGGATCTTGGGTAATTCTGAATTTTGAGTTTCATGAGTTTTGAGATTCAGTGCAGTTAAGCAGTTTATTTCTTCGATTATGAAAATTCCTACAAAAGCTACTTCTAGACCAGTTTTAATAGGGCCGTGCTTTGGAAGCATTTTGACTGTGGAGACACAGTTTTATATTTCATTGCATTTTAGAAGGACAGGAGGACCTGCCTGCAGAAAACCCTTGTTTTTTGGCGTGGGCCCGTTCCCGAAGGGATGTTCCCTGCAGCATGGGGCACGTTCGCTGGGCTCCCAGCCCGTCGGGTGTGTCTGAAGGGCTTTCTAGTAACGGGAAAGGTTTTTGTTCTGCCAGCGAGGAGCACGAGGGCGATGAGCTCACAACCGTCTGCATCCATCTGTTCGGGTTTGTGTGACAGCAGAATCAGCTCAAGGGATTTTGAGGTTGTCGGAGAAGTCGGAGGGACTCAAAAATGGTCCAAAGTGTGGCTTAAGCATCTTCCGTCGGCCTTACTTATTTTTTCTTGAATTAATATTCAACTTTGTAACTTCTAAAAGTTTCAAGTTGGGTGGTGTTTTTCATTTTTGGCAGACTTTTTGCAGTCGAGAGAAGGCAGGATTGGGACGACAGCCCCGCTGAGCTGCACAATGAAGTGCTGCGTGTCCTCTCGGGAATTACTGACTCCTGGGCTATATTTCAGTACCTGGTAACTAGAAAGGGTTTTGTGGTCAGAAAGCCATTGATGTTTGCTTCAGAGGTAGGAGTTATTGGCAGATGCCCAATAAGAGGCAGAACAATTTTATCATCTGTCAAGGAGACAGGATGGTGGGTTTCAGGACTGCTGCCTCGTTTTATAATGTAAATGCCCATGTCTGTTAATTCTTTTCTTAATTAGCTGTATCAGTCTGGGTCTGTTGCTTTTGTTCGGTGCTGTGTTTTATCTGCAACTGGCTCTTTTCTTTTTCGGAAAGCAGAAGATGTGAGGAGCAGCTCTTGGAGTCAGTCTTTATTGACTGCCTGTGCGGTTCCTGGTTACCCTGACCCGTGTCAGGAGACTGCGCCCAGGCAATAACTCGTCTGTCACAAGAATTCCTGCGTGGATCTGCTGATCACACAGACCCAGCAGCTTCCATTGCTGAGCGGAGATGAAGAACGAAAGGGGCTTTTCTGCTCCATTTTTTCCTCTGCTCTTTTCTCAGGCCACCCAGGTCTGTTCTCACTCTGTAAAACAGAGCCTGGTGCTGCGTTTCTGCTGAGATTTTGTTTAGAGCACATGCAGAAGGGCCGATTCATCGCCTCTTTTCTCCTTTGACGTCAGTGATGTCAGCACGGTTGGCCCTGACCTACGTGGGGTTTAGGGTGAGGAGCAACCAGCCCTTTTCCTTTGGAAACCAAAGGGGAATGTCTCCTGGTGCGAATGGCTCCCTGCCCCAGTTCATACTGGGTGCTCAGGCTGAGGTGTGGTGTTCCTCACCCGGTGCGTCACTGGTATTTAAAACCGTGGAGTGATGCAACCTCTTGCAATGTTCAGGCCTTAGAAGATATTATCGGGACA
The DNA here is from genome assembly GCA_013399365.1 of Pampusana beccarii. Classification (NCBI taxonomy): domain Eukaryota; kingdom Metazoa; phylum Chordata; class Aves; order Columbiformes; family Columbidae; genus Pampusana; species Pampusana beccarii. Next base: position 472,433 of record VWYH01000197.1, on the reverse strand, counting down.
AACGGAGACCGTAGAACTCAGGCCCTGACAGGCAAATAGCAATCCTGATCATCTTCTGAAATGCAGTTAATTGTGTGCCTGCATACACACCCTGGTAATTAATACGTAGTCTCTAAAATATCAACTTTTACAGATACTGGCAAATTGACCCTGAATGGTCTCTCAACCCGATTAAAAATGACCTTGGGTCTCTGATTCACGAACTGTTCATAGCTGGGAGTGGATCCATGAACAGATTTAGGTGTAGAAATGTCGGGTCTCCAAGAACTAACCTAGAAATAACTGTCGCAAGAGATCTTATCGGCTCTTTGATTCTTACCCTTGTTTTTTTGTGGGTTTTTTTTACTTTTACAAATCTCACTGAATCGGTTAGAAGGATCCCAGGAAGATAACAGCAACTGTGCGGTTGGCACGAGTGGCGTGGGCGCTGATGGCCCAGCCGTGTTTGTGGCGTCGCACAGCTGGCACAGCTGGCTGGCACAGCTGGCTCTCACACGTTGAGCTGAACCACCGTACCGGCCAGGACATGTTTGGCCAGGCCTGTGGCTGTCTGCCGGACATTCAGCAGCCCTGGCTCCCTCTAACCCTGCGTCACCACATTCCTTTCTCTTTTTTTATGCTGAGATCGTGCTGTGTCTGTCTGTCTTTCCCCAGCCTCAAACTTCTCTGTCTGTCTGTCCCAGACATCACTGTAGTGTGCATTATTCCCAAATATGAATTCTTTTCTTCTGATAATTGTCAGAGAGATGAACGTTTTTTTTCCAGTTATTTTTCTCTCCATGCCCACTTTTCATCATGTTGCCCTCGCTGCTTTCCTTTAGCAATACAGTTCTCCTTTTTCCCATCTCTCTCATGATGTGAGCACATTACTCCCGTTAAAGCTAATGGCTTTTACCTGCTAATGGGAGAACTGTCCTCTTCCACCCTTTGCTCTTTGGCAGCCCCTGAACTTCGCTATTTCCTGTGATGTTTCAGAAGTCTGGAAACTCCTTTGGCAAGTACCCGAGCAGCTCAGGACTCTCGCCCGCTTTGTGTGTTTGAGCGAACAGTCACAGGTCCTCTTGCGATTCTAACACCCCCACACTTTTACAGTTAAGTCCTGTAAACCTTGCAGAATTTTTACCGAACATCTAGCTACAAAGCAAGTTTTATGAGCCGTATTATGAGTATGAAGCAGGTTTTATTGGGGAGGAATGTGTCAGGGGAAAATCTGCAGGGAAGGTTTCCCAGCTGTGGGATGACACTGGCTTAGGGACGTGGTTTAGTGCTAGGTTTAGGTTATGGTTGGACCCGATGATCTTAAGGGTCTCTTCCAACCGAAATGATTCTACGAATGCACACTGCATCCTATTTTCAGTGGGCATAGGGTACAGCTCTCACCACCCAGGCTGACTTCAGTCCCCTGTGTATTGGGGAGGGTTGTGTAAACCGCTGCCAACCTGTATTCAGCATCACAATTTCTTGATTTTGTGACTGCTCCTTCTGCAGAAGGGCGCTAACTTATTTTGTTTTCATCAGAACACTTTGTAACTGCTACACCAGGCTGGCAGACACACAATAAAACTGTGAGCAGACCTGGCGATGTCTTTGGCATGGATTTTCCAATGGCTTCTTGTTGTGCCAAGGAGTCAAGAAGCCTGGAGGAGACGGCTGAAGCCCGGGCTATGGGGCAAAGAGGCGCTGGGACCGCCACCCTGCGAGGACAAGGCATTCCAGGGGCTGCTGGACAGACAGCTGTAGGAAGCAGGTGAGTTTAAACGCGTCGTTTTACAGCAAGGGCAGTAAATGAGTGAGGGCCAATGGATAAGAACTAGCCTGGCATTTGGAAGATGCAGGCTCTGTCTCCAAGTCTGCCAGTGAGCTGCTGCACGATGTTGGTTTGATCTTTCCATGCTGTGTTTTGGCTTCTTTAATAATGTCGAGACATTTGTGATTTTCTAGTGCGTGCGTGTCTCTGCTGTGTTCAGTACAGGGCTCTTGTCTGAGACGTTTCAGGCTGTAGTTGTGTATTGTTCAGACCTCTAACGTTAAGGTCACCAATTCCAAGGAACCAAATGAGAGCTAAAGCTGAGAAGTGGGTGCTCAGCCTGACTTTTCATCCTCTTCTCTGCTCAGCAGCTTTTAGTTTCTTTGAATAATTTTGACAGCAAATTGGTAGCCGGTGTAGCTGTTTGAAGGAGGAAAAACCTACCTGATCCTCCTGCTTCCCCTATTTCTGCATCTTATGAAAGATGAACAGGTTTTGCATTCTTTTAAATACTTTCTCAAAGTAGAAGCCCTGGAGAGGCAGCCTTCACTGGTACTGGCTCATTGAAAGTAGGTGGTGTCTACTCCAGAAACATCAAATTAGGCAAGTGAGAGATGATCGCTACACACTGTTTTGTGATAATAAAGTCTCCAGAGAAGGGAAAAAACAGCTCAATTTCCTAACTGCCTTTGAATTCAGAAGGCAGCAAAATGGTTTTGGTTTTTTGAGAAAGAGAGAGGCCAGCTTTAACGTTGTCTCTGAAAGTGAAGATATGTTTCTCTGTTGATATTTTTTCTTCTTTTATGTGATATATTTGTATGGAGTTTTGGCTTACTTTATTTACATATATTACAACCTCCCTACCCAGTAAACAAGAGATGCCCAGCTAAGCAAACAAGCCCGAGGGTGACGGGAGAGGGAGAGAGAAAGGAGAAGAATAGCGAGAGGGAGAGGAAAAGAGAGGTGGCAATAGGAAAAGGGTAAACAGACAAGCACTAATTAAGGCCTTCATCACAAGCAGGGAGATGTGCGAGGCTGACAGTCAGTCAAGCAGATAAGGGGAGATGAGTTAAAATCTAGCCCCAGGTTTGGAAGGCCCCGGGGCCCTGGCAGACAAGAGCACAGTGAACAACAGGAAGCCACTGAAAGGTCATTTGCATGAAATGATGTTCAGGATCTTTGCTTTTGTTGTTGCCCTGATGGCTTTAACCCGTTCCTGGCCCAGGAGACACGCTTGCAGAAAAGACACGTGCAGCCAGTCTCTGTCCATGGCTTGAAGGCTTCTCGTGGTGGCCTTTAAAGAAGCCGTTCTCCAGGGAGAGAGAGCTTGGGTTGCCCACTGAAAGGAAGGGGAGCTGAAATTCCCCGGCAAGGGATGCGATCGCTCTCTAGCAGAGCATAAAATGGAGAAAACATCAGAATGGGAGACTCCAGGCACGAAACAAGCCACAAGCTTGCCAAGGTGAGGGAAGGTGCAGTGACATTCAGGTGTTGTCGACTTTGGGTTTTGTTCTTCTTTCCGAGAGCTCTGGACACAAATCTTAGGAGTTTCCATTGTGGGGCAACGTCAGAATCTGGCGTCACTTGCCCTTGCTGCGGCCTCACAACCATGTCATGACTATCAGGAGCATTGTGCAGGTGGCTCCTGTCTGCCCCTTCAGCTGGAATTAAAAATATATCCAAATTTTTAGTGCTTAGGAAAGAACGGGCAAATCGTAGTTGCAGCCTCTTCTCCCTGAGCTACTTTAGGAAACAAGATCTTGCTCACATCTCCAAGGGAATTCTGACACTATAATTATTATTATATGTTCTCAATGTGCTTAGGCATTTAGACAGATTGTAATTCTTAGTGACACGGCAAGAGAAATGAACGCAGAAGTGCTCACCATGCTGTGATAGTCAGACAGCCTAGCACACTTTTTCCTTCCCCCATTTCTGTGTAGACCTTTGGGAAGTCACAGCCGTCACTCTTCCGCTTTTCCTTCTGAAACACAAAAACTGGTTATAGCGGAGTCTAGTTGATTAACCAGGGGTCTGGACTGTTTGGACTTCTGGATTCTACTCCAAACCACTTCATTACTGTTTGACCTCCTCCGTCTCATGTCAGCTCGTAGTGAGTAATGTGTCTGTCTGCCACAGAAGGGCAATAAGCTTTACTTGCCTCCAAGAAAGGGGATGTTTGGAATTATTATCTCTGAGATTAGCAGAGTGCCCTCAGATCCTTGGCTGAAGGTGCCGATGAAGGCAGAGCAGCGGTTAAATGAGGAAAGCTCTGGAGTGGGTGGTCAGTCCTGACACGTCAGGTTTGGGGCCAAACCGTGCTGGGAATGCAGTGAGGTCTGGGGAGACGATGTCAAATCTCACAAGGAGAAGCTCCCTGAAGATTTCCAGTGGGGTGAGATCCATTCAGATCGTTCCCAGGTACAAACCTCTTCCAGTTCCGTATCCGTGCTGGAAAATTTGAACCTGAAGTCCATCTTAGACCGAGACCCAATGCATCTGGGCTGTTGTGGTTGGCCAGCTCTTGGGTTTTCCCACTAGAACCAGTGCTGTCCAGACCAGTGCACTCCCAGTTCAGCTACGGGGACTGGCTCCAGCCCAGCAGGAGCAGATCCCTTGTTCCGTGTGTGTTCACAGCTTTCCTGGGGCTGACGGTGCTCACGGGCACCTCGTGGGACTAATCTATTACTTCTAGGACACAAATCATCTTGATAATAGAGACATTTTTTGTTTAAAAGAAAATTTAAAAAAAGTTCCCAAACTTTTCTTCTGCATTCCACAGCGGGCTAGTATTACAGCCTGCTAGAATCCCATTTAGATAAATATTTTTAAAAGCTACTGTATGGAATCAGCGGAGATGATGGCGTGTAGGATTACAGGTAATTGTTCTGTGTTGTAAATACAGTGTCATGATTGTGAATGGACTTTTCTAACGCCGGAGCTATGAGCACATCTAAGAGCAGCAGAATACAGATAGCCTTTGGCTAACTGCTTAGTGCTCCTGCTCTCTGCAGAATTTTAAAAGGCCACTGTCATCAAGCAATTTTTCTTCTACTTCACTATATGTAATAGCTTTTTTTAAGAGCCTGGAAATGATTTTATTTGCCCTTTTACTCTGAACAAACAGCGGTTTCTTTTTTTTGGCCTAACATTCCATCACAAAGACAAACCCAAGCCCTGTTCAGTGTGTTTTTGCTCTAAATTCCACGTAATGTCAGTGCTAGCATCAGCCTAAGAGGAGGAGATTTCTAAAAGTGTGATTAATCTGTTCAACATATGACCTTGAAAGCTGAGCAAGTGGAAGGGAAATATTGATTATTAAAGGTGAGGTCTATGGTTTGGAAAGAAGCTTTATGTTGGTGTAGGAAGAGAGGTCAGTGAATTTTTATGTTGAGAGAAATCCTTTGCATGAAAGAAGAGCCCTTGTGCTCGTTTAATGAGGAAATATGTGTCATTCCATTCTGTGTTTTATGAGAATATGCTGCTGTTGAAAGACAACCCTGTAAAAGCCCTACAGTGTAATATCCGAAACTTATCCCGTACCTCAGGGCAAAAGGCAACCTGAAATTGCACATTTTCCTTCATGCCAGCAGATAGATGGCTCGGACTGAGGCGGCTGCACAGACCCTATAAAGCACGTGGAAGAAAAGTTGTCCTGCTGCTCCTCAGCCCCTGGATTGAGTTGTCTGGTGGAAGAGCGAGTCTGCGAAGGAGACGCAGCCCTGGCCTCCGGTGCAGCCCTGATCCCGCTCCAGAGAACACAGCACACAGGAGCAGCCTGACTGACTGAAGAGAGCGGTAAGTCCTGGTTCCAGCGGGGCTTTAAGTGACCTCGTGAGTGGAACTGAGCTAAACATCTGCCAACAGCGGCAGCAGAAACTGCAGAATGCTGGAGTATTCTGTCTTCTCTTTGCGGTTCGTCTTTAGTACCGAATGTGCCTAAAAACTTGGGATTCTAGGTCAGGGAGGAGAGGCAGCCAGATGTTTGTTCAGTCCAGAGGGTGGAATAGACCCTGATTGTGTTAAGAGGATACCGAGAAATTTCAGACTTCACATTTTTAAGCTCTTATTTGAAGACAAGGCCGGCCTCTGCTGTGCCAGCGTGGTGCGAACCGTGCCGAACGCTGTGGCGCAGGGTCAGGGAGGTTTTCTCACTGCGGGGAGCAGCTTGTGATTTCCCAAAGCCCAAGCAGGCGATTTTTCNTTTTTTTTTTTTTTTTTTCCTCCCCTTTCAGCCTGGGAAGGATGCAGCATCACAGACCTTGTCACCCGGAGCTTAGAGGACAGCAACCATATGCCTTCCGACCTCCCCTTGCTTTTCTAGGAAAGATTCAGCCTGCTGGGCATTTTCTATCAGAACGGTGAAGAGAGGAGGCTGGGATGTGGCCCGGGCTGGCTCTCTGGTGCTGTGCAGGGGTGGAGGGAAAGGGGGAGGGCGAGAAGGAGAGGAGGAGGGTGAGGAGACTGGGCTGCCAAAGAGGAGGAGGAGGGATGGAAGAGGGGCGAGATTGGCGGCTTCATGTGCACGAGGCTGGCCGGCGTCAGGACAGCTTGATGAGCCCGCGGGCTGCTATCTCTCGCCGTCGTTCTGATCGCAGTGATGGGCTTGTCTGGTGGCTTGGACACCAGCTTTCATTATCATGCTCTGCAACATTTGCAACGGCGGGGAAAGAAGGGAATAGAGGAGGTAGAGAAGCCCTGGAGTTACACACACAAATCAGAGACAGGAAAGACAGAGAAACAGCTTTGGCTCCAGGCTATTGATCTTGTTCTGTGACACTTGCTCGGTTCCCACTTAGTGCGCTTCTCTGCTGTCGAACCTTCCCGGTACGGCTACGGCAGCTCTCCATGAAAGAACAGTGAACCCAGAGTGGTAGCAAAGGGCTTAGCAACTCATGGGTTGACCCATTGATTTGAAGCCATTTTGGAATCAATCCCGTATGCTTGCAGCAGCACAAACCCTCTGACATGTCTCCGTGCTCACCCAGACACGCTTCCCTGTGCTTTTTACAGATGTGCACACGCATCCTCTTCATGGTTCTGTATTCATGCTCGTTACACGGGCTTCCAAATACTCAGGCTCACCTTTTCTCCTCCAGCCTCTCAGTGATCTTGTCTTTCTGTCCAGGTAAAGGAACCTGGAGGCAGAGCTGTCAGAAATGTCTGAGAATAGTGATGGTTTGCCGGGCCTGGCCCCTGGTGTTGCACTTTTATTACTAAGGCAATGGCTTTAACCTCAGTTGCACTGTAGGCAAAAATACCAGGACAATGATGTTATTCAGGCAACATCAGACTGTTCTTGTTTCTTTTTACCTCCATTGTAAGTTTATTCCCTATGAACTGGGCATTGCTGCCTGAGTCATGTGTGGCTGTTGCTGGCAACAGCAGTTTTGATCTTTTCCATGGTTTTTTTTGTTTGGTGTGGGATTTTGGGGGGTTTTATTATTATATTTTTAAACATAACCAACTGCCTGACCTAAGGGGAAGGCAAAGAAACTGCTGGTGGGCAAAGGAGTCAAATGTACCAGGATTGTCGCTGAATATCACAAGACTTTGTGGAAAAATTGCATGGCACTGTGCTGTGGCTGCCCATACTTTTTATCTTCTGAGGATCTCTGGGGTTATCAGACAGTTGCCTTCCCACCAGAATGGTTTTGGGCATGCAGGAGATCTGCTGAGTTGATGCCACTTTGCTGTTAGCATCATTTTCCTTTATTTAGCTCCTTCTACTAGAGCTTCTCCGCTCCTCATCTTGGAAGTTTAGTTCAACTGTAAGACCAGAAAGGAATTTTTGCGTGAATGCGATTTCTTGGTTACTGTCTCCCTTTCTGGCCTGAACACAGACATATGCACATGTATGCACAATGTACACATGCTCTTTATTGCACACATGTGCACAGTCAGTTCTGTATCGGGGATGCTGGAATGCCATGGCTGGTAGGAGCTGCTCACTGGATTAACTGGTAAATCCATCCGGAGCTCCCAGTGGGAGGGATGGGCAGGTTCAAGATGAATAATGGCTTGTCTGAAGCAGCAAAATGGATTATTTTATAAAAAAGAAGCGGGGGGAATACTGTTTTTCTCCATGTGGACATTTGCCTGAGATGGAGGGAAGTGGCTTCAAGAAGGTAAGGAAAGAAGAGATGGTTTTGGAAGAAGGAATGATTCTTACTGTGTTGTTCAATACAGTTGTCGATCCTTTCTCAGTGTGTTTAACTGCATCTGGTCTTCCTATTAAACTGTTCCTTTATTTCCTAAATCTTCGTTATGAACATGAAACCGTAAGGGGTGAGGCAGCTCCCCATCAGGTTTCCTAGTGACATGATGATGAGGGTTTTTTTCATTCCTCCTTGTCCTTCTTTTCTTGTGCGAGATGTAAACCGCTTCCAGAAACCCGCCTCAGGTCTGACCCTCGGGCTCGGCCGGTGCTTTGAGGCTGAAGCCTTGGGGTTGTGCAGTTTCCCTTCCCGTCCAGAGATTTGACATTGACTGATGGAGTAAAACCAGTCGCTTGTTTAAGAAGAGCTGTGTGGAGATCAGACAGCTTCATCTGGGATTCAGCAACAACTGCACTTCAGACCTACCTGTGCAAAGGAAGCGAACCAGCAGAAACCGAAATGCTGGCGAGAAGGGGGACCCTCTTTATGAGTATTGATAGGCGTGAACCAAGTTGCATTTGCTCATGTATTGCTTAGATAAGTGACTGAGGAAATAAAAATAGCTATTCCGCCCCCTGCCCTCATGCTATTGCATAATGTTTCCTACACAAAGCCAAACATGTTGTTATGAGAAGGGAAGAGCTTTTCCTTTTTCTCTCTGGTTGCCTTATCCATCTGCAGCGTTGCCAATTGTATTGCGGGCTTGCAAAATACGTGGCGTGCAAGCGTGTACTCTGCTGTGAAGTGCCGGATTCTGGAAGCATTTTGTTATAAGAGACACTCAGAGCCTCTGTTTCTTTTTGGGGGGGGTCTTCAGTTGCTTTGTTGTGTTTGCTTGGTTGTTTCTTTGTTGTTTTTTTTTAATTAAACTTTTGAACAGTAAGGTCATGTTTACAGGGAAAATGCTTTTGGAAGAATGGCCATCCTCAAGTCAAAATGTCATAGTATATTTCAGATAAAATGATTTTTTGAAGGCAGCTTAATGGCTTGCAAGGGTCTGCTGTGGGATGGGTGCTGTTAGGACGAGCACATGTAGCACCAGGGTTCCAGTCCTGGTTCTGCCTCAGATTTCGGGAATCTTGGACAAAGCACTTAGCTGTCCCTGTACCTCTAATTCTCTCATGTCTAAAATGCAGAAAACAATATCTAATTTATGTAACATGCTTAAAAATAACACAAAACTAGTATCATCTTGCTCAGTTCCCCTCGGCCTTTAGCGCAGTAACATGATGTGCTGTAACCTCAGTTTATCATTCTTTACTGTGAGCTTTTTGTCCGGTTCTTCTGTTACCTCTTCCAGAGGATTCCATCCTGCAACCTGTGCTTCTCCAGGGCCTGCATAAGCTGCTAACTAAATACCTCGGAAGAGAAAATAAAAAGCATGGCGTGTTTGGAAAATATTCAGGAAAGGATTCCGTACCCAGAATGACTTGGCTAAGGATCCCAGCTGATGGTGCTGGACTGGGATGGAAACAACCTGATTCCGAAATGGGAGCAGACAGGTTCTTTGCTGTGTTTGTTATCTCTTTGATGCACGCGCTAATAGCTTTGACTGTTAAAATGAGACATGGTTCTTGGTACTGAGCCATCTCGCTGGTCCCCACTCTCTTTCCTCCCAACTGCTGGGTTCATCTTACCTGATTCTTGTGATTGTGGTGGACTGGGGCGACGGGGGGATTTCCCACTTCAACCTGTGTCCTGTGTTAAAAGCATACAAGTAGGAAAAGAGTACAATCTATACACTTTGTGTGTAGGCTGTGGGATTTGAGGCTGCGCTAAGAGAAATCCAGTATGATAAGAGTTTGATAGTCTGGCAAACATGACTGAATTATCAGAAGATGATTCAGGGAGTCACCAGCATCGTCTGAAAACCACGGTGCTACAGAATCCTCTCCCACCTTGTTTTATGACTGCATCGTGCCTTGATGTCCTGTCTTAGTCACAGCCCCCATCCTGTTGTACGTGGCACTGTCACCCCGAACCTTAAGGCAGGAGTTTGTTTTCCGTCTTGCGTTAACGGCAGTATTGTGTCCAGAATGAAACCGTCTTTAAAAGAAAACAGCTGGGTGTCCAGCAGTTGAGGGCCAAGGCTCCTCCGGTGACAGCGGTGTTGTAAGAGGGTTGAGGAGTGCGGGGTGAGGTCCTGAGGGACCCCCTGCTTTGGTGCTGGGCTGGGAGCACGTTGTGCTCCACACACAGCACAGCTTGCGGAGCCCGGAGAGAGCTGCAGAGCAGACCTCTGGCCAAAAGTGTGCAATATGTAGCATAAAAGGGCCTACGTTCTGTAGAGATTCTTAGAACCAAGGCTAAGAGCTGTAATTAATAACAATAATAAAAATAATTCTGGTGCCAGTAAGCTGTGACCTGAAAAACAGAATAGCCGATGAGAAGTTGCGGTCTGATCTCTCCCCCTCCTCCTCCTTCTCTTCCACCCACATCTTGATGTTTATTTCACTTTCTTATTTTTCTTTTTTTTTTTTTTTTCCTGCTCTGGACATATCCTTGAATCCTGGCCATTCCCCCAGCTTATGGGATTCCCATTATGCACGCTTGATATTTAACAGCTTTGGCGTCTTCCATAGCTGGGAGTGAAAAGAGAAAAAACAGCTCAGAAATGTAATGGAGCAAAATCTGCATACTGAGCCCTGGTTCCATGTCCCTTTACACTGTTTACTTAGATCTTAAAAGCTACGAGCTGTGGCATGTACTCAGACTTCATCAGCCCATCCTGCCCTGATGCTGGCCTGGGAGACACTGCCAGCTCCCAGTTCCCCTCCGCAGCCACCTCATTAGACTGGGAGGATTTTGTGGTTCCCGTGCCCACCCCATTCCTTTTCCAGTCTCCTGTCTCAGCAGGGAGGGGGCTGGGGGCTGCTCCTGCATTTGCAGGGGCAGAATATATTGTATTCTCTTTGCGTTAATCAGAAATCCATGATTATGCCCAAAAGCTACATTTGCCTCTATGTGAATATCTACTTTATTTGCTGGGAAGGCTGTCCTGCATCTTTATCACAGGGCAAGATGTGGTCCGTACTGCGCAAATGGGATGAGGGGATCCTTCTCTCAGGAGATCTTAACTTCTCTAGCTGTACGTACGTGGATGTTTTTAAATTGTTATCATCTGTTTAATATCGTTATCAATGATCTGGACAAGGGCATCGAGTGCACCCTCAGTAAATTCACAGACAGTGTCAAGTTGGGTGGGAGTTTTGATCTGCTTGAGGGTAGGAATGCTCTACCGAGGGATCTGAACCAGATGGGCTGGGACCGGTTACGTGAGGTTTAACAAGGCCAAGTGCTGGGTCCTGCACTTGGGTCACAGCAACCCCATGAATGCTACAGGCTCAGGGAAGAGCAGCTGAAAAGTGCCTGGAGGAAAAGGACCTGGGGGTGTTGGTGACAGCGGCCGAACATGAGCCAGCGTGTGGCCAAGAGGCCACAGCATCCTGGCTGGGACCAGCACTGGTGTGGCCAGCGGGCCCAGGGCAGTGACCGAACCTGTGCTGGAACCTGGGGAGGAAAAACCTCGGATCCTGGGGACAGTTCTGGGCCCCTCATGCCCCTCATGCCCTGCCCAAGCACTGTGACCCTAGGAAAGGCTTGTGTCCTACGTTTTGGGATTCATCTATTTGGGAAGCCATCGCAGACCGTGGGTGTCAGGGCTGGGAGATCAGGATCTCTGGAGTTAACTCTCCTCTCACAGGATGGCTCTGAGCCCATTGAATGACTGGAGGCAGCTCCTGCGCTGAGTGAGTCTCCTGTTTAATGATGCCATGAAAAAGCAAAAACAAATAAGTATTATATTAAGTTCTTTCACACAAGCTGCTGCCAGACACTGTTGTCTGCTGGGACTGGAGAACCCCTACATACACAGATAAAATTACAGATTTCCATGCTGGAAGTAGGATGAGAATCGGGCTCGCTGGGTTAACCCCTTTTCCATAGTTGCACCTTTCAGTTTGGTAGATGTTAATGTATATATAACTCTCTGTACAGGCGGGTCAGCATATTCTTCAAGGGCCATTATCCGCTGCTCCCTACAGCGATAGGTACACAGCAGGGAGTTGCATCAAGGAAATGCATTAAGACGAATCAGCAAGAGAGAAGGGTACCTCTGGGCCAACTCCCTGCTTCTCAATTATTTATACTTCATAATTTCCAGCAAATCACTGGCTGTTTATTGGTGCTCATCTATAATTGAAGAGTTTCCTAGATCACTGGCCAGCTTTGCTTAAGATGGAGCTGGCCGTGCTTCTGAAAGCTGTTACGAAAAGCCCACAGGGAAAGGCAGGGTCTCAGGAGTGGCTGGTCATCCACTGAGGATACACCCTTTTAATTTTTGGCTTTTGTGGGCACCTGGGACTGGTAGCTTTCCAGCCTGTGGTTTACCATCTCCGTTTGACCGCACCACATCGTGTAGGGACTGCATGCTACAGCACTGAGATGACCCTGACCAGGAGGTATTTGAAGGATTCTGCCTTTCCAAGCCCTTGCGCATACAGTGTGCTGCTTGTTCTGCCAGAAAAGAAAAAACCCACACACCAAACCAAACCCAAATGGACGGTTTTGATATTCCTAAAATTCTTAAAGAGGCCATGAAAAAGGGAGCTACTGTTCTGAATTGAGATGAAAAGCCAAAGCCATGAAAACTTTCAAGAGCTTGAAATCTAAATGAAAAAAAAGAAATCAAGTGCATATTTATGCAGGGGACAGAGTTGGCTTTGCGTACTTTGGATGGCTCCTTCGTCAGGCCTGGCTGGTCTTTCTCCAATAACATTTGGACTCAGTTTTTCTCTTTTAATTTCAGAACAAAATTATTTTGGCTGAAGCAGTTGAACTTTTCTGTTTAGAAACACTAGAATGGGCTATTTTGATTTTTTTTTTTTTCCTGGTTTTATTTTCAAATAAAAAAATTATCTGGAACCAGCCATTTCAGTGTGAACAACTTCACATTTGAGCAACCAGAGAAGTCTAATGAAAAAATGTTTTGTTGAAATGTTCCCAACCAGCTCTATCCATCACTTCCTTTCACTACTACCCAATAAAAATAGCTCCCACATACCACTGTAGTCAGGAGTGCCATGTTACAGAAGAAGAAATAACTAAGCCAACAAAATGACTCACATTCCAAAGATAATATATAAGGTAGGGCCTGGCCAACTGGTTAGATTCAAATTAGAACCAGCCTCAGCCTTCCTGCTTGAAACGAACGATCACAAAATATGATCTGTTGTTATTTTTTGATGTTTATTCGTTTTGTTTTCTCACACTTCTATTCACGATCCCACTTTGGACTTAGTGGAAGTGGACATGCTCTTAATGCTGTAGAGGCTGCAATTTCTCCTCATTTTTAGGCTAACTAAAAGCAGGAAACACTAGGACTCTGGCAAGGGGATTTATTCTTGTAAAGAGGTTTTTTTCAGCTCTTTTTCACCAGATTGGAGTTTGGATACTCTGGTTAAGGTATGCATGAAGGTCTAGACCCTGCACAATTGGAGTTTTACACTACTGGATTTCTCTTTTTGAAGTGATGTATTTTGAAGTCGCCAGAACTACAGACCTCAGAGAAACCAGCTGATGTAATTCTGTGGGATGTGTTATGTATGACGATAAAGAAGTGGACCACTATGATCCCATATGTCCTTAGAGCTTAAAATATCTTTCTTTGTTTTAAACGTATAATTCAATGGCATAAAATTTTAATTTTATTATTGTTGTGAGGTACTGAACTAATACCCTGAAGTTTTTAGTTCGTTAGTTCTGTTGATCTTCACTAAAGCCCTCGTTCCAGCAGAATGAGTCCTTCATGTACTTACAACTTTTCAGCCAGGTTGGTAGTGCTTTTAGGAGCAGCTCATGGTTTAGGGTGAATGCATTTTAAAGCAATCTATAAATCTTTATGATCTTTGTTTTTCTTTCTCTTGCATGCATACTTGGCAAGGATTTTCAGTTTGCATCATTGAAAATTTGATTCACCTACGTACAATGGATGAGATTTGTCCACATCTGAAAAGCCAACATCAAGCCCTTTGCACCTTCTAAATCTTCAAAACAGGACTGAAACGGGATGTTATGGTTTGCCAAACTACTGCGCTGCCTTCCCCGAAGCTGAACAGAGTTTCAGCCAGGCAGAACGAAGAGTGTGATGGTGGAGGATGAATTACTGTGACCTTGCAATGTGCTGTGGAAGAAAAAGGTAATTTGGGGGCTGCAGTACTCATTTTTGCTTTCTTTTCTCCATGGCTTTGGTGCTTTAGGTGATTGCTTGGAGTATTGCATCCTGTTTTGGGTAACCTTTTATCAAAATTTGGAAGCTTAGAAGAAAGTAAATTAATGTTAAAGGTCTAAAGAGACCAACTTGTGGGGAAAGGTTTTGAGTTTAGTAGATGTAGTTTAGATGAGCAATATGCAGCACAGACAGAGTAGGAGGCCAGCGCTTGATGAGCATACACACAAAATAAACCGAAGAGTAATGATGAGTGGGCTGCTGGGAACAGTGACGAGGTGTGAAAAGGGGAGATTTTTGTGGCATGGATTTGTCTGCTGGAGAAGTCAGGGTATGAGTTGGGAATTTTCAGAGAGAGACTGGACAAAATCCTGGATGATGTAGTGGGCATGGCCACAGGGTCACACTGCGTGGGAGAAAGAGAAGTTCTCTGCCTCTGGCTTAGTTTTGTGATATCTCAGAAGAGCGTCGGGAATTGGGATAAGGGAAGCTTTGGGTGTTAGGTTAAGATCTGGGCTGCACTCGGTGGCAGTCGGTGTGTCAGGACAGCGCTGTCCCAGAAGTGTCCCTGCTGCTCGCGCTGCCATGGCAGATGGCAGAACGCCCATGCCCACCAGCCTGCAGACCAGCACAATGCGGCTGACTCCACTCCATCCCAGTTCCCTCTTGATGTTTGTCCGTCTGGCCTCTCCTCTTTTTTTCTGAAAAGAGAGTAAATCTCTGTTTTACACAGCCAGTGGTGGAGCAAATGCCTTCTCCTGACCCCAGGCTGCCAGCGCCTCACGCAGGGCGAGCGCATGTCCTGGGAGTGTGGGGCCTGAAGAGCCCCAGGCTGCTGCCACTGCCTTTTGGAAGGAAGGAATGGGAAAACAGCCCACTAAACACATGAGGGTTATCTTATTTGAGAGAGGAACAGACACGGTTCGAAGTGGCCGGAGTCCTGAGGTGCTACCATGTACGTGTGAGGGCCGAGAGGGCGGGAGGAGCAGTGCGGTTCAGGAAGAGACAGCCTGAAACTGGGACTGGGATCCTTTGCCTTGGATCTGAGTAAAGAAATCACAGAATCCCAGGCTGGTTGGGGTTGAAGGGACCTCTGGAGATCCCCCGCCCAACCCCTGCTCACAGGGTCACAGAGCAGATCACACAGGATCCCAGGCGGGTTTCAATGTCTCAGAGAAGGAGACTCCACACCCGCTCTGGGCAGCCTGGGCCAGGCTCTGGCACCTCCCAGCACACAAGTTTCTCCTCATGTTCACATGGACCCTCCTGTGTTTCAGTCTGTGCCCGTTGCCCCTCACCCTGGCGTTGGGCACCGCTGAACAGAGTCTGCTCCATCCTCTGACACCCACCCTGAGATATTGATCCCATCGATCAGATCCCTCTCAGCTTCTCTTCTCCAGCTCAACAGCCCCAGCTCTCTCAGTGTCTCCTCATCACAAAGATGCTCCAGACCCCTCAGCATCTTTGTGTCCCTCTGCTGGGCTCTCTCCCGTAATTCTTTGTCCTGACCTGGACACAGAACTCCAGATGCGGCCTCACCAGGGCAGAGTGGAATCCAGACAGGGTGAGGGCATGAAGCATTTCACAGGAGAGCTGTCAAAAAGGCTTTTGTGAAATGGACCTTCAAGTCTCACTGGTTTCGAATCAAGCCTGGAATCACCAGTGGTCACAACTGAGCACGAGGGGACTTGGTGGTGTTTGTTGCTTAGCTGTTACTAAAAATTTTTTCTGCTTGTGAGCTTGGTGTTTCCTGGGAATGGTCAGGAAGGCTGAAGTGACCAAGGCGGAACTTGGACGTTTGAGTGGGTGCTGGGAGTGCTGCTAAGTGGCCGTAGTTGGTTATGGTTGAGTCCCTCTTGTGAGCTCTGTAGTTACACCGGTGACTGTCCCAGGCCTGCGAACATACCACGAGGAGCAGACGCTTTGGAGACGCACTGGCTGGCCCTGAAGTGTCTGGCAGCATTTTGCTTTGCCCAGGTACAGGGGGGCTTTTCAACGCTGTTTTCAAATGTCCCTGGCAAATGTACTGATTACTGAAATGATCTGTGCTAGGAAATAAATAAATAAAAGACATAAGAACAGAAAATGCACCCTCCCAAGATAGCTTTTATGTAGCTAGAAAAGTGAGGTGGTTTCCTGTTCTAAATATTTAACATGATGTTTATGATGTGTCCTCTGGGGGAAGAGATGCTTGAAAGCTAATGTTTATGAAGTAAGTCTGGAGGGATGGAAAGGGGAGGGAAGGCACACTAACTACAAAAAAAACCCCCAGAACCTCAGGAGATGTCCTGATTTATGGCTTTACTTGCTGGAGAAAAACCTCTGTTTTGTTAAAAAGGTTGCAACTGATGGAAAGCAACTTCAACTCAGCTCCTTTTGAAACTAGAAACCTGTTCCCTCAGTCCAGACAGGATCTGAGTCGGGGCCAGCAGGGATCTTTTACCAGCTGCTGCCGCCGTGCTCTCGAGCCCTGCACAAGGCGTACGTGTCCACGCATCACGTGAGGGCTGGAGTGATGCTCTGATATTTAAGAAGCTGAGCTACGTTTCAGAAAGGAGGGGTGAGTTCAGTTTCCTACTCTGCCAAAGGCTTCTAGTGCGATGTTTTGGGTGTTTAATCTTCCTTTGTCTCTGTCCCCTGGCTGGGAATAGCAACAGTTTCCTGATTCACTGGAGACATTGAAAATAAATCACTTTATTGTTACGTACTTAAAAAATAAAAGCCTGGATAGCCAGTATTTCAGGAGGGATGACTGAAGTCCTTGTGAAGCACATTCTGAATGGATGGTAGTTTTCAACCTAGTTTATCAAAAGGAAACCCGTGCTTGGTTGGTTTTACCTTAGTATAATAATTCTGTATGTAAACTGCAGCAGTTCCGGACCAGCTTCATGTATGGCTTTGCCATTCCCGCCTCAGGGTGTGAATCTTTTGGGGGAAACCTGTAGATCAGGGAGATGGAAACACCAAGTGTTCCCACCGCTACTGAATTTCAGTAGTGCAAGTTACTGTGATTTTATATACCGACAATGTCTGATATAGGGTGTGTTTGAAGGTTAGTGCAGCTCCTTCAGATTTTCCGGTAACGTCTTCAGGGTCCTCAGCAGACCCTTGGTGATGTTTTCGGCACGTGCTTGGGACTGGCTGTAAGGTAAAAGTCAGAAATTTCCAACATCATCTTGTCTAAGATGAAACTCCCTGTGGCTTTAGCACTGGGCTTTGAAGGTTACAAAGAAGTCAAAGGCCAGGTAGAAGAATTCCGTGTCTTAATCGATACTTTAGGTTTCTTCAATGTGTTATGCTCAGACTGGCTGGAAGTCAGGCCATTTGTTTCAATTATTAAATACAGATTTATGACCTGTTGTTTTTCTTGGAAATAGAACCAGGCTTGGGACGAGTTTTCTCCTTGCAAACAACTGTTTGGCTGTAGTCAGCCCATGCAGGTAGAAACGTGTCCGTAGCATTTATGAACATCTAATTTCCTACTCCCTTTTCTCTCCGTCCTCATGACTCTGACCTTTCTCATCGAAGAGTGAGTTACACATCCCTTTTTCTGGGATTACTGCGTTTTGCACAGGACTAATCTGCATTCGATGGCTTTTCTTTGGCGTGCTATCAGCAAGCTCTTAAATAATTTTCCAGCAGAGAAAATCACTGCGCTGCAATAGTGACCACTGGGCAGTCGTGTTCTGGTGACAGGCAGGTCCGATTGCTCCAGCACGGGAGCATTTCAACCAGTGTTGGTAATAAAACATAATATTACTGTACTTCCTCACTCGATTAGCTGGTCTGCTATAACAACTGTATTCTGCCAGTAACAAGTATGGCTGTTATCCTTTTATTTAGATATTTGTTTATGACTGTTACTGAATAATTTTATAGTAGTTGAAAGAGTGATGGTTCAAAAGGCATTTGAACTTGGGTAGACTTCAGATGTTTTGAGTAAAATTTATCTAATGGTGAAAGCTACTAACGTGTGCTTTGTGTGCATCACGTTTACCTGTAGTAACACATTAAAAAAGCGGGACAGGGAGGCAATAGTTTGCTATTTCTGCCAGATAATCAGTGGGCCTATAGATGGAGGTGTGAAGAAGGTCCCTTCTTTAAACCTTGTTGATAATACACAGAAAAGACTTGTATATATGTGGCATTTAACTTTTTTTTAATACTCCCCTTTGCCCTGAAGTTGTGAATTAAATTTCTTAAATTTCCAACATGAGAAATTACTAAACATAAGAAAACCAGCAAATCCTTCCCCTCCCCACAACCCTACCATACGCACACCTCCAAAACCTCACGTATTACCTGAGCATCTGGAGCACTGGGCTGAGGGAAACATGTTTTTTAACTTTTTTTTAAACAAAAAAATCCCTAACTCTAATGTACAACCCCCTTCAGACCTGCCTCTAGGGAGAAACCCACCAATTACTATTTACTTTACCAACCTAGAGTGATTTGTGGACGCATGTAAGAATTATTTACGGTTTCATGCAGGAAAAACTTTCAGCTCCCTATTTGCCCTTGTAAGTAATGAGTTGCCTCAGGGGATCAAAGGTCAGATTTTGGTTTTAATGCCCACCTCCTTTTAAAAAATAAATAAAGCAATCTATGTGAAAAGAAGAAGAAAAAAACTAACAGTCTGAAAAGGCTCCGACTCCTGCTCCGCTTTGATGTTTTAGGTCTGGAAGGGATCATAAATTTGCTGGTGTGAGATAGAGTGATAATAAATGTAGCTTTTAACTGCTGGGGTTTTAGCTCACACAGCATCCATTATCACTGGCAACTGCAAAGGGAATGTACTTTTTATTCCGTGTTGCTCTTAGAAAGATAAATACTCACCCCACCATCCACTGACTTCCCGAAGCTCAAAGGTAACCTCTCCTTGTGATCGTTCCCCAACAACTTTCATTCTTGATCAAAGTTATTCAGTGGCATTGATAAGAGCCTGGAGGGGTCAGCTTGCCACTTAAATCGCCATTTCAGCTCTTAATTGGATATTTTCCTAGTAGTTTGAGGCGTGGGGAATAGCCAAGGAACAACTTGAAACACAAAACTCTTTTGGGGTTCAGAGTTTGAGGTTCCCAGCAGAGCTGGAAGCAGAACTGCCATTTGGTTTGAGAAGGACTTTTGCATCTGTGTTATCCAGATTCCTGCCAAACTCGTACCCTGGAGCAATTCCTTCTTATTTCTTGCTGACCAAGAGGCCGAAGGCAGCGCGGGGCCGCCTGCCTGCCCGCTCAGCACCTTCCTGCCGTCCCCGCGACCGGACTGAGCTCAGACGAGATGCACTATTGGAGATGACTGTAAAAACCCGATGGACGCTTTGTGCCGGTATGGAGCGGTGCTTCCAGTGCAACCGGCTTAGTCATGTCATAATATTTTAAAACTACGTTGTTAATAAATTATTTTAGCCACTTAAGTCTTAGATGCCTTTTAATGTCTTTTTACTGAATGCCAGCAAACTCATATTCCAACAATTTCCACAAGGACTTATTGATCATCTATAGATTTGGAATGAATTTTGCCAAATCAGTTTATCATCCCTATACATCTCTTTCTATTTGCTTTGCTGTGTTGAGTAAACACTTCAGCTCTTGTTTTTATTTTCCCTAGATCAGCAATTAAGTCATTTTTACTCAACTTACATCTATTATGGATCACTTCTGTTAGGAGTATCATTTATCATTATTCTTTTAAGTTCCACCATAGATTTGTTTCTTTGGTCTGCTGCAAAACTTAATGATTTTCCATATATTCTTTCAGGCCTCCAGTCTAAATGAGAATGTCATCTACTCTAAGTTCGTCGCTCTTAGAGCTTTTAGAAACTGTTAGAAAACTCTGGGAGTAGAACAAATACTGGACAGCACTTATTTAAATAACATTCCAAGGGTGTATTAAAAGACACTGACTTGATCTTTACTTGCAACTTGTATGCAGTTAATACTGTGCATGTTTTCATTTGTGATAACTCTTGTTCTTATTTAAGTGTTGTAAAAAGTTTTTTGTATCTTTATTAAAAATGCATATATCGGAGGTTACCTTTTCTTACTTGGCTATTCTATTGGAATAGAATATTCCAATCATGGAAATAAGCCTCTTTTAAAAAAAATTAGGGTCAAAGTGATGTATCATGTAGTCTGAATCCTTCTGCGAAGGAAGCCGGTCCATTTGAATCCATTTAGGTATAAGTAGCTGACACATATTCCAGAAGAGCGTCCAAACTTGCAAAAGTAGACAATGCACAGCATTTCATAGCAGTTTGTTGTAACAGTTAATTACTGTGACTTTCGGGCATTTCACTGTTAATTTGAATTATGTCTGGCTGTGGCTTCTGATCCATCTAACCCACCTGTGATTTTACTTTGAGCTACTGTAGTTTGTCTTTTCTGGTTCTCAGCTTTACTTCTGACTTTATCTTTGGGGCAGACCAAATTTTTGCGGAGTACATCAGTACTCAGTACAACAAATCCTTGTTTGGATTTCCTTGTTGTTGTTGTTGAGCCTGTGTCTTTGAGAACATCCAAGAATTACTTCTAAATGTTGTCTGTTCATCACAGGGACATTGGCTGCTCGTTCTGCCCATATTTTGTGCTCCTTTTTGGGTCCGTGCAGGTGGCCATGCCTGATACCTGAGGTGGTGTCTCACAGACCCTGGTTAAAAGGTAAGACATTTATTTCCCCAAAAGGTATTTAGAACCGATGGGTTGTGCGAGCTCAGGGAGGAGCCTGTGCCATTGCCTCAGCAAAGAGCCTGGAGGATTATCTTGGCTGGACCTCATTTTCTGACTACTAAAATTAGCTAAGATGAATCCTACTCTAGTTGCATACAGTTACCTGATTTCTATAGCCCTAGAAATGTTTTTATGGAAAATTCTGTCTTAGGCATGTGATTTTATTGAAAGAATCTTCTTCAAAATGGCCATTTTTAGCAGTTCGTTCTCAGTTCTCTTTTTTTTTGATTACCTGTCTGCTCAGACCAGCCCAACAGTCTGGGATACCGTGTGAGAAAGTTTGTGTGATTGTCAAACAAGAGAAAATGGACCGCCTGTTTGGTGAGTAATCTCACAGTGAAAAGGAGACCTAGATTTCAGTGACCACCTGGAACTGGGTCTGGCAAAATATCTTGGCATAATGTAAACTTGAGCTGGACTCCAGTGGCCGTGCAGGCCGGGCTCTAGATAAGGTCTGGTCTGTGATTAGAAACATCTGCTTCCCTGGGCTGGATCTTATCCATCCTCCTTGGCTCCCGGGGAGATGTTAGGCAAGTTCTGGATTCAGCACTACTTGTAAAATCTCTCAGGAGCCTCCTGCTGTTCTTCTGCACGCACCGGAACTGAAGTACATGGGGAAGATACAGATGCTCATCTTTACAGCTGCTGTTTCAACTTTGGTGCCAAGAACTGGCGAAGCTGAATGTTCAGGTGGGATGAACTGATGGTGACCTCACTGAACTGACACTTCAATGATTGTGATTAGGCAGTAAAATACAGAGAATATCAGGAAGTGGAAATGAGTTTCCTCAGCTACCCTGCAGTTGCCTTTTGAAAGGCAGTTGTATACGTGTTTTTACATTCCTGGGAGCTGGAAAACACTCTGCTCAGTAGAAGACTGCACATCTGAATGCAATGAAGTCATTATTGCTGTTGTAGCCGAGACAGTCTAAGGATTTGAGAGAGGCAGATTTTATGGGCAGGGGATATATTTTTTTCTTTTATTAAACCTAGTGAAATATTCAGAAAAGCAGTCGAAGTTTTGGGTGATCCCTTTCAAGTCATTTCCTATTTCAGGTAGGCTAGCCAAAGCTGGATACCAGCTTGAACACATATGCTGTCCCCTTTGGAAAAGAATTCCAAGAGTGAAAACCAAAGGATTCCTGGTTGGCCCTAGGAATGAATATCATATTAACATGCTGTTTCCTTTTGTTCTCAGTGTCTAAGACCTGTTCTCTCCATGCCCAAAATAATCACCATGGTGTGTTGGGTTGTTTTAAACGGGGCAACAG
This sequence comes from Pampusana beccarii, assembly GCA_013399365.1. Classification (NCBI taxonomy): domain Eukaryota; kingdom Metazoa; phylum Chordata; class Aves; order Columbiformes; family Columbidae; genus Pampusana; species Pampusana beccarii. Next base: position 450,303 of record VWYH01000197.1, on the reverse strand, counting down.
GGATAAGAAAATTTGAACATCAAAGCATTCGTGAATGAGGCTTATCTGTGGAGCAAAGGTGGAATGAACAGACACCAATGCATTTTGGAGAGTTAACCTCAAGGTCTGATAATCTGCAACACACAAAGATGCTGTTGGATTTCAGCAGTCAAATAGAGACAGAAAAAAAACCAACCAAACAAAAAACATTTAGCTAATCAGGATTACACCCAGCTAATGGAGAGAGGTTCTTTTTCCCCCCTTCCCTATCATCCCGGTCGATTCAAATTGATCCCAGTTCTGCTGAGCGAAAGCAGTCCTTCAAAGTTTATTCTGGTGTCAATTTTTATAGTTTCCCCCGCTGATCAATAGAATGCATAATCATTAAGGCAAAGTTTGTGAAAGCTAATCCTTCAATACGCATTTTATGAATGGCTCAGAGTCATGGCTCTAACCATTTGGATGTAAGTGGAACCTTTAATCAGGTGAGTGACAGGAGACAGTCAATAGGATTTGCTGAGATTGGATTCTGATTTTCTATACAGCTATGCAGAGTGAGCAAGAGAAAGGGGAATAGGGATGGCCAGAGGAACAGACATAGGCTCAAATGGAAGTTTCTCCTCTTTTATTATTTATAAAATGTGTTTCCAGTATTTTTAAAAAACACTTTGCACTTGCATATCATTTTTCACCTAGAGACCTCAAATGGGGACATTTGCTGATTAAACACTACATCATCTTTTTGTGAAGGTGAGTAACAATTCGTGCTACCTTAGTAAGAGCTCGCTGCACCAAGTTTTCCAAGTGCAATGCATCCATAGCTTCTCAGGAAGGTGAGAGAAAGCAGAGGCAGATGAAGTGAGTTATTATACGTTAGGTGTCATAGATCAGTGGCAGAGGAAAAAGGATCCTTGGAATCAGAATTATTTTGGTTTTGACCACTAGACACGTGGGTGTTATTGCAGATTTGGGCTTTTTTCTGTTTTTGACACATCCCGATCTCCTGAATTTGCGTGGGAGGGGGTGATTTGAATTGTACATACTAAGAAGAAGAGTAAGGAATTATCTAAATCAAGGAACTGGAAAATCAGAGAACGAGTGAGAAGATGAGCTGTTGTACAGAACTCATCACTGCTGTAGCTGACCAAAAAATACTTGGTGACATTAATATCTCTTCTTCTCTCCTTTTCTACCTTTTCAAACACAGTGAAATCAGAAGACCAAACATGCTGGCAAGACACTTTTTCTAGCAGCAGGAAATAGTTTTGCTTGGGCAAATAGCTTCTTTCTGCTGAAGGATCTGCCATAGAGTGCCAGGATGAGAAGAAACCAGCCAAGGGAGAATTTGTTTCCATTCAGTGCTGAAAAGCAAAGGGATAGGTTTTAATCTTGGTACAAAGACCAGTATGGCAATGCGATGCTCTGGGCGTTCAGCCCCAACACTTGTCTGTCACATTGGACAGTACATCGAGGCAGGAAAGCAAAGGTGCTGAAAAGCAAAGCTGGTGTTTCCATGTGCACTTTCCAGGAAGAACAGGATGACAAACCCAAATAATTACATGGTCAGTAAATTCCTTTGCAGCTGGCAGATTGAGAATTTGCTAAGGATTTTTGAAGGTAAATTTAAAATTTCAGTGAATCGCCTGCTCTAAACTGATACAGCTCCCTTGGCTTCTCTTGCTCTGCCTTAGCTGAAGAGTTGTCCTAGGGCTCATAAATCACCCTTTGGTGATTTAACAAATGTTTATAAAGCAGATTCTCATTTGGGTGATTGAGCAAAGTTGTCTTGAGCTTCATCAGCTGAGGACCTGGCACTATATCTATTACTTATCTATTATTAACACAAGCGGGCTGACGTGGCAGGTCTGGCAGGGGCTGTGCCCTGGCGCTCTGTACAACGAGCTTGGTGCATGTCATGCTCCTCACCTTCTGACATTGCTGTAGTGGGAAGCTGGTAGAAATGTTGGTTGTTGGGTTTTTTTTTAGCTGAATGTGTTTTCTTTATGTATTGCTGTTTCATAGTCCCCAGAGCATTTTGTCACTATGAGTAAACAGCAGCATGAGTAGATGGATAACAAGAAATACAGAAACTCTGCTTATGGCAGCGTCTTCAGGAATTCCGAAAAGACAGCCCTATGTGGGAAGTACACCACCACTTGCTAAGAGATGATCTCGGAATAGATCATGCCATGATAAACTCGAGGACTGTGGGGATTTTTGCCTCATGTGCTGTGGGGATATTGGCTCAACATGCTGGCACGGACCTGGAAATATGGCCTCAATGGTGTGAGATGTAGAGGTGCAGATGACGGTGGGTTCTGAAGGCTGTAACGGGGCAGCACGTCCGCTTCCCCATGGCACGGTCTCAAGGGGAAGTGTGTGATGGGTGAAAGCCCCTTGCCTCATAGAAAAGCTACTACCTGGTGACTGTTGGTAGTTTCACACCTAGATCTAGATCTGAACTTTGCTTCTCAGCCCCATTGCTAAAAGCTTACTTTTTGGCATTTTCTGTGAAATGCTTGCAAGACTCTGCCCTGCATTTCTTTTGAGTGACAAAGAAAGATATGGGGGCAGCTCCAAACTTGGAAATTATTAGTTGCTGAGATGTATTTCAAAGCTTTTGGTCTGACAAGAGCTAACCTTTGATCTGGTAAATGAGAATTTTACCCTTGAGAGGTGAGGGAAGGGGCGGAGAAGGGAGGATTGATAAATAGGGGAAGGGTGGAATGACTTGGGAAAGATCAGTGGGACCTGAGGGCTGCGTTTGTTGGTTCAAGCTCAGCTGGAAGGAGAGGCTGAGGAAGGCGGTAGAACGTCCTCCATGAGGGTCAGGAAAATACAAGTGAGCTTGTAGACTGTGAGAGTGCTTCAGCTTTCAGTCCTCTCCCATTCCCCTCTCCACCTTCTCTTGAATGCATTGGTCGGCCTTGCTGGGGCGACTGGGGAGTGGACACTGGGTGTTAGGAACTGGGAAGTGTTGTCCCGCTCGGTGGCTGCCCCGGGGTGTCCTGACCATGCAACTGTGGAGCACAAACATGGATCTTGTGGGAAGCTGTGTCTGGAGAGGTTTCGCTTTCGGAGAAGGCAGTGGTTGTGGTTGGGGATTTGGGGACCTCACTGGACCTTGTGTTCACGTTAACCTTGAAGATAGTGTTGCTGTGAGAATCGGAGGGCCAAGGCCGCTGGAGTTCACCCTGGCCTTGGCAGGACACAGCGTCAAAGCTGCTTTCCCAAGGTTATTTCTCCAAGAAGTCAGGAGAGTTATAAGAATCTCAGCTCACCCCAAAGCTGGAATGCTGTGTTTATGACACATTGATTTTTTTCCTCGTTTGTTGTCACTGCTTTTCCTTTTCTCGCGACTTAACACTGACCAAGAAGTTTTTCCATTACACCGAATGCTCCGTTTGCTGGTGGTCCCTTCCACAGGCCGAGGGGCTGTTACAGGCCCTGCTGAGATGTCTCTGTGAGCGATGACCCTGCTCCAGGCCCTCACCACCCACCCTTGCCTTTCACTATGGTAAATATTTTAGTACTCGTTGCAATCAATTGAGCCTCATCAATTGGAAATAGAGTGTAAATCACTGGGACTTTCACGTTCACCCCAGAAATCAATTTTCACACATTAGGGCTATTAGCTTATTGAGAACTGTGTGATAAATGGCTGCGGGCCATCGTGGAGCCGCACCTGCCAGCTCTACATTTTGCATCTCAAAGAGGGGGATGCCAAGGGAAGGAAGATCTCAGGTGGGCGGAGGGGTGCGGGGCAGGAGCCACACGGACCGTGCAGCCAGACAACCCGTGCCGGGAGATCAATAACATCTCCGAAGCACTAACTCATCCTCGCAGAGGCTGGAGACAGGAGGCGGCTCCGAGCCAAAGTTGTGGTTAGGCATCTGATTTTTTATTTTTTTTTTTTCTCTCACAAAGATGAACATAATTTGGGGAGGAAAGGTGAAATGTAGATTACAGACATTTAGTAAAACTAATGCAGTAATTTAAAAAAGAAGCTTTTTCCGTGAGTAAATGCCTTTCTTTCACACAGCAGCTGCAGACAGGGTGTAGAAATGCCGCTTCCTCCTGCTATCCCAGTGCTCCGCGTGGGTTGTTCCATTCGTCGCCAGTTGTGATATGGAGATAGCTGGGGTTTCTACGCACTCTGTAATTCCTTGAATTCTAATAGTGGCAGCTAATTAGCCTTTCGCTGAACAAACCTGGGAGAGGTAAAGGATCTGGTGGCCTGGCCAGATAAAGTGTACAGCACCCAGCAAGTTCTTCTGTGGCCATCTGGAAGACCTTGGTCTCTATTTCCAAGACAAGACATAAGTTATTCTGGTTAGTTACTACTGCCAATCAAAAATGTGGGTGACTCCAGGGATTTGGGGGCTCTCCAGTGATGTACTCTGTGTTTTTGTGCTTCGTAGTTTGGCGTTTTACTCATACAAGCCATCCCTGGAGCATGGACCACCATGCCCCATGGAGCTGAGGCAGCCATGCGTAGGTAAGGCAGTCTCTGGCTAGAGATCTTATTTCATCCCTGTACTTCTCCTAAAAACTTGTGTAAAGCATATGTTTGCCAGTGTTGGATATTTGTCTGTACAACAGTGAAAAAAAGGAAACCTGGAACAATAGATCACCAAATAGGTTGTGCAATAGCAATTGATTTTCTTACTGTGAATAGTGTGCATGTATATTCCTGCCATTCTAGGAATGAAAACCAGAGATACTTTAATAGATATAGAAGATCTGCATCATCAAAGGTTCTTTCTCAAGGTGAATGATGGGGGCTTAGAGGAAAAGTTTCTCCCTGCGAGGATCTGGAGGAGAGAGACTTGGGTGCTGCTTGGTCTGTGCATTTTGCCAAGGAAGCCCAGGACACTGGGGTGAGAGGAGACGTTTCCTCGCTCAGACGCTGCAAAACTTGCCTTGGCTTGGTCATTTTTAGCGGCAGTGCTATTGCGTGGGCTCGAACGGCATCAGGAGAACATCCCAAGAGCAACAGGCAGCCAGGAGAGCCAGCGCAGAACACAAAGATGTGCAGCGCTGCAGGGCTTGGCTTACACTTGCAGGCAGCTTTGACCTCCCCCCGGGATCCGCTGTTCTGGTGTTGATGCTTCATTGCCCCGTGTGCCTGTTTCCTTCTTGCTTTAAAAGACCAAACCGAGGGACTGAGAGTCCCGATCCATTTTCGGAGACTCTTTCCAGGCCAGCTGGAAGCAGGAGGCAATGACCTGCTCCCCGAAAAGTGCCAGCGTGGTTTGGCAGCTCTCACAGCAGCAGACAGCTGGCTTTAAAATGTTTGCACCTAAAAGCTCCTGTGCTTCATTCGGCCACATTTCTGGAACATTTTCCAGTCACTCCATCCAAAGTTTTGTCTTTCTTCTTCCTTACAAGTTTCATATCTAGCAACACGCCCCGTGCTGCGCAGACCTGTTGCTTAACTGATTCCCGGTATCTGGAGTTTCAGTCCGGCTGGCTGCGATCACAACTCCTGGGCAGGGGCTGCGTTACTTCTCTGACAGTCTTGGGCTCTCACCCTCAGCTAATTACTTTGATCCTTTACACTTTGTAAAAGTTCTTACAACACAAAATAAGTCCCCCCTGGCTTTAACCTTGTGACCTGACTGGCCCTTGTAAAAGGGAGGGAGAAAACACACAGTCCTGCGCGCCCAAACACACGTACTCACGCATGTGCCTATATACACATCCCCACAAACTGCCTAAAGCCTGTTCCTTTAATAGTTTCCTCCCAGGACTCCCACAAAAGAGCAAATAAAACTCCTTTTACAAGATAGCAGGGCAGCATGAAGGATCAACTTCACTAACAACAAGTTCTTTCTTCAGTTCATTTGTTTTAAACATACTTTTCCTCCAGATTTTGATCCTCCAAGTGCCTCTCCCTCCTCTTCCCTTCCCTTTCGAGGCTTCCATCGTTGTTCCTCCCGCCTGCCCTGCTGCCAGCAGCTTAATGGCTAAAACAAGCAGAGCATTTTTTTTCTGGATCTGCTTGTTCACAGGGAATAGCGTATGTGAACACATACTTTTAAGTTCCCTTTCCACAAACAGGGAATGTTTCTTCTTTCTTCTCCACAGGGCCCAGCTAAGAAATCCAGAGTAGAGGGGAAAGGTTCATATTTGTGAAGAACAATTAAATAGACCAGGGATCTTCAGTCTGCAAGGTGGCTGACGAGAGGGACAGTGGAGGTTTATAAAATCGTAAGTGGCCTGGAAAAATGTTGTTACTTTTTTACCTCAGCGACTGCAAAAAGCGGATTGAGTTCTTCACAAAATGTATATGTCCCTTTCCCTGGTAACCAGAGGTGGGGGAAGCATTTTGGGGCTTGTAATTTGGTGAACAGCATAAAGAAATTTAAATTTCTGTATGGTTTAGATTAAGCATGGAGAAACAAATCTGTATCTTACTCCTTTACTGGCTGACCTGTATTTATGAAACTTACACTCTTAATAATCTTGAGACTTCTTTCTCTCTGACATATTTGGTTAAGAATGCTCAACATTTTCTGAAGTTACTGTAAACCAAAAAATAGTGAAAGATGCATCCACATCATGATTCACAAGCTTTGCCTCTTAGAAAAACAGATATTAAAAAATAGAAACCTTAATTTATCAATAAACCCCACATTTGGATGCCTTTACCGTTTCCTCAGTTAAGCCAAAACTCAATTGTTTGAAGAGTTTTAGGCTTTCATTTATTTCTCCCTTCTTTCTAGTATTTTTTGCTTCCCATGCTTGACTTAGAACTCGTAAAGGAAGGAGTTTGGCAATAAAATCCTGCATAATCTGTCCTTCTTAACAGATCGCTTGCTTATGATAACGGAAGGATTTTCTAGGCTCAGATGAAACCAAGGGTGTCATCTCATGTTTTCTGGGAGCCAAGAAATGGATTCTGGGAACCTTGTTTGAGGAGAAAAGCACCAACCCTTTTGTTGAAAGGTCTGCAAAAGACTCTGCTCTTTGATTTTGCCCAGACACCAAGGTCTTGGACCTGAGGCAGTGAAAGAAACTTCCATAGAGCGGCTGCAGGATGACTGTGCGTAGGCAACAGCTGCACAGAAATGGGCTTTATATGTTCTTTAATGAGAAAAAACATGTATTGCAAATGCAAGCGGTTTCTGCAAGTCCATTTGACAATACCAATCCAAAAACAGAGGTTCTATTAGCACCCCACACGAAGTCCCCACGTGTCTGTTCTCCTCTTTGCACCACACAGGACAGTGTTGAGTTCAATCTGTGGAAACCGGTTCAACAAGTAGTGACACAATTCGAAAATGTCCGTGTTCGAAGCAACAGCGGATTTTGCTGATAGATTCAGCATTAAGACTTCGGGATCAAAATTATGAGCAAGGGACTATGAAGGACCAAGGGGGAATCTTGGTAGGATTTTCATACTCATTTCTCTTGCCCGTCTCTGAAGAAGATGGTTGTGTAGACAGGATCTCACACTTTTTGTCGTTGTTTATATACCACCTAGCACAAGGCTGCCCTTACTACTTAGGAATCTTTGGGATTTTTGTGCTGTGCCTTGACAATGCTCAGAGAAGAAACTACTCATGCAAGAGAAATACCAAGAAAGAACCTTCCCCAGCGCCCCTTCCCCTATGAAAGATTCCTTGTGGGTTTTCTCATACCCTCCAGGCTCATGAGCACAATTTTATCCCACGTCAAGGGACATTTGAATTTCCCGGCATTGAGGTTTTGCTCCGTTTTTGTCCAGGTCAACTTCCCACGTGCGTGAGTCTGAGTGGAGCCATTTGGAGGCTCTGGCTCCATAGGGTGCTCACCATGCCAAGGCTCTGACCACATCCAGATTGGAGCAGAGGGCTCTGAGATGGCCTCTCTTTCCCCAAGTTGCCTGCTTGTACTAAATACTGGGGCAGCTCTCTAAAATACTGAAGGAACAAAGCGTGCAAGGCAGTAAAATGAGGCAATTAAACCTATAAAACCAGGGTTTACAAGGGAATTTATAGTGTCAGAGGCTTTTTATAGCTTTTTTAGATTAGTTTAAATAAAAAGGGGGGAGAGAGAAAGAGAGAAAGAGAGAGGGAGGAAAAGAGGACCTGAAACTTGAGGAGACTTAAAAGTTCGGAGAGAGGCTTTTAGGAAGCACAGAGGGGTAATAATTAGAGGCACATTTTCCATTTCACTGTCTTGCAAATTGAAATTAAAGGAGGAAAAAAAAGGCATGCACGGAACAACAGGCAGTTTGCATTGCTTCCACTTCCTCCTAGTAGCGTTTGATTTTTCTATTGCTGTTCTTTTGCTTTCTGACCAAATGAAAGCATCTTGTCACCTGGGCAAAGGGACTAAAGGTGAAAGCATGATCTCAGGTAAGGTGTGAAATTTAGGTTTGGGTTTTTTCCCCTTCTGTTAGGCCAGCGCTTGCTTGGTGATAAAGTTCACCGTTCTCCTTGCAAATCTGGGAGCTCATGCTCAAGAGGTGAAGTGGAACCAGCACCCGGTTGAGGCAGATTGGCTCAGGTGAGGCAATAGGCCCTGTGTTTTAAAGAGTACTTCGTATTTCACTAGTTCCTCCAGCTTCCTTTAGCATTAAACATACACAATGTACACACACTGGTCAAGTTGGCTTGAGCTTGGCTTTGGTGTGCCTAGTTAGATGCATTCTTGGTTTTTTTCAGTTTCCATGTGGAACTAAAGAAAAGGTGATTCAGATCTCTCAAATCGTGCATCCTTCTCTCTGAATGTCCTTTATTCAGGCCTGATTTCCTCACCATCAGTAGAACACAGTGCTTTTAAAGTGATGTTTTTCCTTTTACTTTATTCCTATAATCATAGAATAGTTGCGGATGGATGGGACTGCTGGAGATCTTCTAGTCCAACGTGCTACCCAAAACAGGGTCAGCTGTATCAGGGTGCTCAGGACTTACCAGTAGAGACTAAGGTGAAGACAACAGGGTGTAACTTGGCCTTTTCCTTGTTCTTTTTCACCACGTCCCCTGCCCCACTCATCAGTGGGCCCACATTTTCCTGGATCTTCCTCTTGCTCCTGATGGACCTGTGGAAGCCCTTCACTTCCCTCACCGTATGAAACTCCAGACAGGCTTTGACTTTACTGACTCAATCCCAGCATCTCTATGGTCCTCCTGGGTCACCCAACTCTGCTTCTACCTCTTGAATTCTTCCTTTGTATCTTTGAGTTGTGTGAGGAGCTCCACGTTCATCCCTGCAGGCATCCTGCTGCCTTTGCTTCATGTCCTGCTTGTCGGGATGGGCCGTTCTTGTGTTTGGAGGAGGTGATCCTTGCAAATCAACCAGCTCTCCTAGACCCCTCTCTTCTCCAGAACTGTATCCCATGCAATTCTTCCAAATAGATCCTTACAAAGACCAAACTCTGCTCTCCTGAACTCCAAGGCTGTGATTCTGCTTTTTTGCCTTGTCGAATAACAATTTTAATCTCTTTAGAAGTGGTCCCAAAGTCCGTGCTCTGTGATGACGCGGACAATAGTCTCACCTTATACATATGGCCATTTCTTCCTTACGTGAAGGGGAAGTGTCTGCTGGCAATCTTGTTGTCATCACTGACTTACCTGCGTTTATGCCATTGGTAAAATTACCCTTTCCCTGGTGTTCCTGAGCTGTTGCCCACTGCAGTGCTGCTTCTGTGAAATACTTTGCTTCGTTCCTTCTCTTCACGCTGTTTTCTTTTCCAGGTAGCGTATGCTGTGTTTAGTACGGTATAGATCCTGGATGGTTGCTAGAATATGCAATTAGTAAATTGCTAATTAACTGTAGAGATGAATCATCCTTCTGCTGTGTAGCTTTTTGCATAAACCTATCTGTTCTCTAAGGCAATGTGAATAAAGGGCCCATCCTTTGAAAAATAAACTTAGAGCAAGACAGAAAGCAGCCGCCTGCCCTTCAGATCAGCCAAATAAGCTCATGTGGGGAGATTTTTGCTGGTGGAGAAGGTGCTGTAAGGGAAGTTTTCCACCGTCCTTGGTTTCTTGAGGGGAGGGTTGCTTATGGTAATATTTGGCCTTTCTGAGCTGATGCCTTCCATTTGTAACAAATATAAAATACAGGGTGAAGAGCAAGCAGGAGAGACAAAACCTGAAATGAGTGTGTACGTGCAACAGAGAAGATGAGGTGAAGGCAGATGAAGAGGAGCAAATTCGGATCTGTTACGGGCACATGGAGCTCCAAAGAGTTCTCTGGCCAATTTGCAAAAGGTACGAACGTTTCTGAATCGTAGCTCCACGTGACTTCTCATTTGAAAGAACGGTGAAAAGAGGAGGGCAATGAGACAAAATTACCTGTTTCTGATCAAATTTACATTGCGGTGATTATCTTCATTGGAGACATGATCATTTTATAATGAGATTAGAATCAAGCCCAGCATTTTTGAAGCTGAGCTTTAGTTTCTAAAATCTGCAAGCGTGTGCTATTGCAGTCACATGATAAATAGTTCTGAAATCAATATAGAAAGCTATTAAAAATGTGGTTTTGTCTCTGTCTAGTGTGTTACACTAAAATACATGTATCACTGTACACTCTCTTTCCCTCTGTCTCTGTATACGTATGTATGGGTGGAAATTTTAAAAGTACTCAGTATTGGTCAAACTGTCCTCAAAGGAAAATATAGCGTTGTCCTCAGATAGCATCACATGTTAGGTCAATGATGAGTGATTTTTAAAATGCTACCCTTAAGTATATATTTAAAGAGGAATCAGTAGAGCAAGAGTGAGTCCCTAAAGTTCTGTTTGAGGAATGGTGATGAGAGGGGGAAGATGGCCAGGCAGCGCTCACCATTTCATTCCTCCCAGTCCCGTACTGTTTGGGCATTTCTGTTGTGATTTCTTTTTTTGCAACCTGAAGAGCTGTTCAGGAAAGAAAGTGAGGCCGCAATGACTAGTTTATGTCTTCCATGTTATTGAGTGCACCAAGAAGCAATAAGCTGGCTGCATCAGGCTCTCAAAAAAATAGAGGAAAAAAAAAAAAGCTTCACATTTGCTTGTTGCTAAATACAACTTTTGGTAAGCACTGAAGTCAAACAAACAACCTTTATGAGTGAGAAGATCCATCTGCTATCACTGATCTTATAGATCGTTCTGTTCTCTGATACTTCAGTATTTTAAATAACATCTAATGGGCCAGAATGTACAAAGCAATCGATGTTTTTCGAACTCCACAGTCATCAGCTGCAGGTATCTGCTATCCCAGAGCTGTAGGCTTGGAGCCAGAGCCTCGGCTCATTTGAATCAATGTCAGCAGTTTACAACTTGCTCAGAACCTGGCCGCATATCCTTTTTAGAGAAAATTGTTGGCCAGCAAATAGTCTGTCTGTTCTAAAAAAAGATTTTTCATTGATACCATCAGGACACAGAGCCACGAGGCAAACATCGTTATGCTACTTGGGTGCTTGGGCGTGAGGTTGCTCTGACTCCTTCCGTGAGCCTCCTTGGGGTTCATCAGACCTTAGGAGAGAGGTGACCCAGCTCTGCCCAACAGAGCAAAAAGGAACTAGCAAAGAGAACAAAGCTCATACTTCACACGTGTTTATTTTTCTCTTTATGGTTTGCAAGACCAGAGCTCCCAGAGACCTCTGCTGGGAATCAGAGAATCATAGAATCATTCCGGTTGGAAGAAACTCTCAAGATCACCAAGTCCAACCCTAACCTGACNTCTGCTCCTGGTGCTTGTTCCTTGGGAGCAGAGCCCGACCCCCCCTGGCTCCAGCCTCAGGTTCTGCACCCTGATTGGGTGCTGGGCCATGCACTGATCTCAGTAGCCCTCCCCAAAATCGCTGTATCCTGGTGATGCCAAGTGTCTGCCCGCCTGTCTGTCCCATGGACTGTGGCAGCTCTGACCCGTCTTGGCTTGTGGACTCGTGGTGGCCAGGAGAGCACAAGGGTTGGCCTGTGCGCCTGACGGTCTGTCTCTGCTTCTCTCTTCTTCATTTGGTTGGCTCCATACGTTATATCTAATATCTTTAAAGAGCACAGTTTGAATGATGGAGCTTATAATTCCATCTCAGGAGTTCTGGTGACTTGAGTTTGGTTCTTGTGGTCTATGATGTCACCGGGATCCATCGATGGAGTCGTAGCCCCATAATTCACCACTGCCCTGTTATTTATCCCGTGCAATAAATGGCTGCAGTTTAATTACCAGAGTAAATTGCTGAAGCATCTTTGTGGAAACTATAATGTTACTGTACCAGTATCTATGGCAACAATGATTCAGTAGTGGTGGTTAGTACTGAGAAAACCAGTAACGCTTAGTCCTGTGCACCCAGCAAGAAAGGAGAATATACACTTCTTTTTGGCAAAATACATTTGCCGACCTATTTAATGCAATCCAAAGATGTCTCGTGGTTGTGGATATCCAGTTGGCATTTGAATAAGCATAGGGCTGTGATGCAGTTGACATAATAGAACTATTATTATTGTTGTTGTTATTATTATTTTCTTACTAAATAGATATTTATGAGAAAGTTTCGCTTTCCAAATCTTAAGTTTCCATTCAAGCCCCAGATTTTCTGGGTTCTCTGCTTTTTCCTTTTTTTTTCCTCCAAAAAAGTAAAATCTTCTAAGCTCTAACTCAAACCTCTCTGTTCTCTGATTTTAAGAAAAAAGTAAGACACTTTTCAAATACCTCTCCCCCTTCCCTTCTCCTTTACTCCTCCCCGCTTTCTGTATTCATTAATTTTCTTTTTGGGGAAGGAAATTAGGAGAAAAAGCATTCTCTGTTCATCTTCTTTCAATACCCTGTGAGCGCTTTAAATACTCAGCTCTTTTTTTCTCATTTCCTCTGTGGAGCAGCCCATGGTATCAGTGCCCTGACAGTCTGCTGCTTATGGTAAATGTCATTTTACAATGTAACTTTTTTTTTTAGCTAGAGGTTTATGATTTTCTACAAGGATCCATTGTTTTAAGCCACACAACCAACATGTGTTTCTTGAGATATCACTTACCTTTTAAAGCAAGTAGCAGTTGAGTTTGGGTCGTCAGCCTCGGATTCATACGGTTATTCTGTTCAGGTAACCTGATACAGCACCACGAGGTAAGAACAGAAAGGAAAGCCTTTTAATTTATGGTGGGTCTCAGTTCTAATCATGTAGTTGCTTAGAGTTGGGCTTTACCATGAATCATTTTTAATGACAGTTGGAGAGAAAAGGGATGAAAAGCAAATCTTACCTTTCTCATCACTGGCAGCTTTTCATAACTTAAATCAGACCTTTTTATGGCCTGGCCTTACGGTATGGGCATTATGCAAATGAAAGGCTAAACTGCAGGGCTGTCCAGCAGGAGAGCAAAGAGCCTTTTCTTCCTAGCACAAGATAGATCTTTACAGCAGCGGTTTCAACCTGGTCTTTAAACTGAGAGCAGGTTTTCAAGTTGTGGATTCCTAAGCATTGTCCATAGAGTCCCTCATAGGAAACGTGTATTTTGTCATAGGAAACTTGTCTTTCCTGGTGACCTTTCAGAAGGCCCTTAGAAGATTTCTAGGAATGTCCCTTGTCTGTGTGAGCCAAAGGGTGAAAAATTTAAAAGTTGGTGGCGAAAGCCTTCATGAATGTCACTCCATCCCTCCAGCATGCCTGGTGGCATCTGTGTGTAGAGAGCTTGGTGGGTTTGGGGGTCTCCAGTGAGTTGTTTTCTTTGGGGTACAAATTGTCGGCAGCAGTCAGCAAAGAAAAATATCTGAGAAAATTGCTTGTTTGGCATCAGCTTTCCAAGAGACCTCGTTTAAGGGGTCATCTTTTTCCAGCAGAGCCCATGGCTGCGCATTCGGTAATCAAAAAGCAGAACTTAAGGTTGGTCCACTGAGCACGGGCAGGAGAAGTCAGGGATGCTGATGTGGTGCCCAAAGATGCTCTCACTGCAACCAGAACTTAAATGGATCCTGGCAGTATCGTGCAATGCATCTGCATGGCCGGTTCCCATCAGCGCTAATGTGGCTTTCCAAAAGCTGATCTCTTTTCCTGGCATGGTGTGGTTAACTCCCCCATCTTTCGCGTGCTTGGTCTTTCAAGTCTTCAAGTTGCCGCATTCTTAGTGTGTTTGTACTGGCTGTGGCAAGACCCTACACCAGGTTGAAGCTTTTCAGTGCAACTGTGAAACCAAAAAAATACCTTTCTTGAACCCCACGTTGCCACGGACTTCTCTTGGCTTTTGTCATTCTTGCGTTTCTTCCACGACCTCCAACTTTGTCCTGTTCGGAGACATGTTTCTGACTTAGGTTGGCTGTATACTGTGTCCTTTCTGACACATTTTGACAAATTCAGTTTGATTTTGCCCTGGAGGTCTTTCTAGACTTAATTTTATTGTTGCAGAAGGTCATCAAAAGGGTAGTGCTATTTAAAGGCCAAACTGTGTCACATTTACTTATGGGGATAGTACTCTTCTTCTTGAAGATGTCCATTCATTTAAATGGAACTACACACGCAGTAACTGGCATCCGTTGTAAACTGAGGCATCGGAGCCTGCCTTACCCATCTCAGTGGACTACTCAAGAGAGTAAAAGTCAAGTCCTTAACATTGGTTTTCCAGCCCCTGTCATTACAAGGTGGCTTTCTGGCCCCCTCTAGTGACTGGCCACATAGACGTTTGTGAGTAAGACACAACCTTTTTGCAACCAGAAGCAGCCATTTTCACTCCAGCAGTGAATGGCTTAAAATTTAGAAGTGGCATTTACAATCCTGACAGAGTGGATTTGTTCCCCTTTGCTCACAGCCCTCTCCAGAGCATCATTTTTCTGACTTGGTGGGACTTCTTCTGGGGTTGGAAGCTGCTCACAGTTATTAAGGGTGAAGCAATCCATGCTGATATTAATGTAGTGGTGTGGCCCCAGTTGCGCTCCCAGTAGCCCGAAGGTTCATGTTCATTAAGGGAAGCTGGATGGTTTTGGTATTACAGCTACATTACTAAAGGAGCAGCCATGAGTTGACGGGGATATCAAAAAGGGCTGAAGTGTGAATTGAAATTTAGAACCTTTTACTGAATCACAATGAAACCTGGAATGCGAATTTGAGCTGATATTGAAAAGGCGTTTTCAAAAGCCTTTATTTTTCTTATTATTTTCATACTACTGGAACTGCAAAAGGGTATCTCATTTAAAATATTAATTAATAATTTTATACTTCTTCTGGCTCTGTGTTCGTGAGAAGCAGATACTTATCACATACCTGTCTCCTTGGGGGAGTGTGAAAGGAACTTTTGGAACAGGTTGTCTATTTTTGGGGTAATGAGGAGCAGGACAATTATTTATCCCAAGAAGCTGGTTGACAGCCTGGGGGTAGACCCGAAAGCGCCACAACACTTTAGGCTCTAGATGCTCTGAGATCCTTCAGAAACAACTCCCTTGATCTTTTAGTGGCCTGGTAAATGATTTATTCTGATCACCGATTCACAAAATTCCCCCTCAGCCACCCCATCAGATGAAATGAGCCTGCTGTGCAGCTCTCTGGCCTGTGTACGTACCTCGCTGATCACAACTCAGCAGACGAACTGCAACAACCCAGACCTTCCGCAGTGCTCCCAGAGCCTGCGAAACCTCCTCGCTCAGGAGCAGCCTCCGAGTCGGAGCTGCAATTTGAATTCCTCTGACAAACAGGGTGTCTGGAGCTGGATGGTTTGGATGGGCTTTTTTCCCCTCTCATGTTACGGAGCGTTGCAAACTGCAGTCGGGATGGATGCTGTTGAACGTGCTGCGATCCCCTCTGCTTCTCGCTCCTCGCGCCTGTCTGCTCTTTGGCAATCTGTTTCAATTCTCCTTCACCTCCGCACGGCCAGGGTCCCCCACATTACCCCGTGATTCATCTCTGTGGAATCCGGCAGTGCTGCCTCTCTGCTTCTACCCAGGTTGGCAAGAGGGTTATTAAAGCGTCGGAGATTAACCAGAACCTCCTTTGGTGAACACTTCTGCTGAGAGCACTCAATGCCAAATGTGTTATTGTACATGTGTATTCTGACACCACACTTCAATACCACACCCCGCATTTCTCTATACGCGTGGCTTTGAACACCTTTTCCAACTATGATCCTATTAGGGGATCCCTGACGCTTTGGGAATGTACGTGAGGATTGACTTCCAATAGAAGCGCGTTTGGATTGTCCTATTTCTATTTCTGAAGCCCTCTCAAGGAAGCTCGCTCTCTCTTCTCACCCCATCGCTTCCGATGGGACCGAGTCATCGCATTCGGTGCGCGCACAATGACACCTCAGAGACACTTGGGCTGTTCTCCTGTCTCACTTCCACTCTCTTCCAGGCTGGATGCACACCCTGGAGGTATGTGGTTTGTCTCAAGATATAAGACTTCCCCCCTCGAAAACTACATTACTTCAACAAGCCACAAAGGGCTGGCAAGAGGGAGAAGGATGCTCTTGTTAGTGCAGCTTCCCTCTGAGATCTCTGAACTCCGTGCAGCTGGAAACATATTCTCCCTCTCCTGAGCTCACATGTGTGCACAGACAGAATTTCACTGATGTGTAAGTACACAGATACTTGCTTACAGATGCACAAATACTTTTCCTTTGTTATACTCATGCATACATGCAGAGGCAGAAATTATCTTATTTGACTAAAACCCATGCAAACTTCAACCTGCTCATTTATACAAGCACATTAGTGCCCCAGTGCACATGCACCCTCTCTCTTGCAAACATGCATGCACAGATACAGGTGCATTTACACACCCTGCAAAGACATTGCAGAATTTGGAAGGAAAGACGAATAAACTGGGCCTTAAGTGACCTCTGGAGGTTTAGTCCAACCACCCGGTCCAAACAGGCTCAACACATAAACAGTTGCTCAGGGTTTTGTCAGTCAGATGTTTAAAATCTCCCGGGTCAGAAATGTGATGCCCCGTTGTTTTTTTTTTCGTGATTTCCAGGCAGAACCTTCACTCCTTCAATTTTTGACCTTTAGCTTATGTCTTTTGCTCCCCTGCCACACTCCTGAACAAAGAGCCTGAGTCCATCTTCCTATACCTACAGTATTATCAAGAACACTGCTCTTAGGTGCCCCCTAAACCTTGCACAGGGTGGACAAACTCCCTTCCCTCATCTTATCTTCATAGCTCCTGCGCTTCAGCCCCCCGAGACCACCTTGGTGGCTCTCTGTTGGACTGGTCCAAGTTTATCAGCATCTGCCTTGTACTTGTGGGCCCCCAGCTGGGTATAGACCCAGTCTAACAGCTGAGGGAGGAATAATGGTTTCCCTTGATCTGTGCTCCTGCTGGTGCAGCACCGTCTGCTGTTAGTTTCCATTGCTGCCGCGTACCTGTTGGCTGGGTGTCTGGATGCTCTGGGCTGGAATTGGACTGATAACAAAAGGATAAATAGGAAAAACAAGCCCTGAGCTTTGTCTCTTACCAGTCTGAGCTAAAATTCAGTGGATCCAAGATCTCAAGCAATTCCACGACCCTCTTTGGGAGATGGCAATCGTTGATCCAGCTTTGGGAGAACAGGGTACATGTGATGACCTACAAGATCTCTTGGAGGGCTTTTTTATAATTCTGTGATCATGACAATCTTTGCTCTTCTTTTTGGCCTTGGAGATCCACAGGACATTTTACCTTCCCTGTATTTAGAGGGATTCAGGCATTGGAACTTTCCTCCTTTTCCTGTGGCCAGTGTCCATACTGGTTGCCACCATAACTGCCCTGTCCAAGTCCCATCTTTCAGAAAGTGTATGAAATAGACATCCACAGTCACTGGCTCTGATGATCTGCCCAAGACAAACTTTTATTAGTTTTTATTATTTTATTAGTATTATTATTTATTAGCTTTTATTAATGCCAACACTCCCACAGTAACAGGGTCCCTAGTGGAGGTAATAGCTGTGCACTTAGAGCTTGTTCTGATTCAGCCACCTCATCTACAAATCACGGGTTTAAAACCTTGCAGCGCTTAATGCGTGGAAGAACTTCAGGCTCTGCAGAGATTCCTACCTAGCTATTATCTTGCAAGGCATGCACCAAAGGGAAAGAGTTTTTCTTTTCAGCTTATTTTCAGACTCCACTTGGGAGGATCCCTGTTTATACACTTTTCAACTTCAAGCAGCGAGGAATCCTGAGCAGAGTCACTCAGGTGAATGCAAAAATGGAAGTAACAACTGCAAGCTTTCGTTTTAAGAAAAAATATAAAGGAAACTTTGACTTTTTTCCAGCCTTTTCCCATTTTTTGCAGTCAAAAGCATTTGCCAAATTCTGCAAATGCTGTGGGGTAACCCAAATCTTGATAATAAAATACTCTGGTGGCTAAATTATTAGGATAAAAAATTCACCAAGCATCAGATTCTGTTCTGTTTCTGACGATAATTTCACATAACACTAACTGTGGTAAAATCAGAACACCTGCGAGGTGGGCATTAAGTGATGTGACTTGGTGGCTGTCACAGCTTAGTTGCAAACCAGGAGAAAATCTGGAGCATGGAACAGTTTTCGTTGTGATGTTTCTTAGAGGAATTCTTTCTTACACAGCTCTTACTTTTTAGATGGGGATCATGATGGTGGCTGAAGACCTGGCCACTCTTATTAGTTAAATATTTGTCATTTTTTTTTCCTTGCCCATGAGTCAGCCTGCTTGGAAGATGACTTCTCCAGGAACTCTCCAATGCTGCTGAAGGAGCTCAAGGTTTAAGACTCTCATCTGTCCCAAAAAACCACGAAGCACAGGAAGGCGGTTGCCATGTATGAGGTGAGCACAGCAGCCTAAAATGGCTTTGATGGTTTTACTCTACACAGTGCAAGGGCCACTGGTGTGCAGGAGTACATGTGATACTGGTATTTAACCAGAGGTTTGTGCAACTGTGACCTGCGACATCTTTCAGATGTGAATGCGTGTAGATATATATTTATATACATCTTTTTAGCTACCTGTGGTTTGGTGTCAGGGAGACTGGGCTCTGGTACTAATTATAGATTTGCTCGAGAGCAGAATTTGGTGGAATAGCTTAATATTGATAACTAAAAATATCAGTTACCTCCATTATATGTTTCCACATATGTTTACCTTTAAGACTTTAGTAACAATTATTTGTGAGCTGTCTTCAAATAGACACGAATGTGAATATCCATCTCTGTATATGCTCACATGTATGAGGACATCGTGTCCATTCGAAGAGGGATTTATTTGGTGTGTACGTCCTTCCACCCGGCCAGTCCTGCGGAGATGTCCGTGGGTAGGATTGCAGACTCTGTTCACACGGGTCAGGATACGCCTCTGTCATTGCACAGGTTGTCCGAACTTCCACAAGTGTGCAGTTTAGGGCAGAATAAGCACTGGCTAATTTGGGAAGTGACACATGCTTTACATTTAGGGGCCAAATCCTGATTTTCCTAGTGAAGCCAAAAGTGTAAACAACACAATCCCTACTGAGCACGCTGCCTCTGGCTGACAGCTCGGGTGCGGGGGGATGACTGTTTGGCCTCGCTCTCTGTGGCTCTGAAAAGAGCAGTTAGTGCCCTTGACTAGTGAGTGACGCCAAGTGCAGCATGTGTGAGTGTGGCCAGAGGCCCAGTCGTTCATCTCGGCCAACCCTCCATGGTTTTGTTTCTGGCCGTGATCAATCAGAGTGCTTTAGAGACGTGCTTCTTTGGGGACAGACTTTTTAGCAAGGCCTGTTGTGATAGGGGTTGATGGTTTTAAACTAAAGGAGGGGAAATTGAGGCTGGACACAAGGAAGAAATTGTTGTCCCTGAGGGTGGTGAGAGCCTGGCCCAGGTTCCCAGAGAGGTGGTGGATGAACCATCCCTGGAGACATCCCAGGCCAGGCTGGACGGGGCTCTGAGCAACCTGAGCTGGTGAAGATGTCCCTGTCATGGCAGGGGGGGCACTGGGAGGGATGGCCTTTAACAGTCCCTTCAACCCAAACCATTCTGTGATTCTTCATGAAATCGATATTGCTGCCCTATAGGGACCTAAAGGTTTAAATCTCTCATCTTGCTCACATAAGTACAGACCAGGGTGTGAGCTGTAATCCTGGGGATGTCTGCAGGTTCACGCGTTGCTGTGTTTGTGCATGTGGATCTCAGTGGGCGGTTTTGTGCTTAACCTGTGATTTGGCATGGGCGTAGAGCTGGGAGAGCGGAGTCTGAGCGTGTGTTTGTGTCGGTGCATCGGTTTGTGAACGTGTGTGTGTGTTGGAGCTGGCTGGGGAGGAGGGAGCGTGCACGCCGCGCTGCCGAGGTGTGTGTTCTTCTCACATCCTTGCTGGCAGCAACCAATGTCATGTCCGTACCTGGACTGCAACGTGACATACACCTTAAAATCAACAGCAACAACAAGCTGCAGAGCCACGGGAGAAGGCAGAGCTGCTCTTTTTGATCACGTTAGGAAATCCTGCCAGCCCCAGCAGAGCATGCCGGGATCCAAACCGGCTCTTGGACTGGGACTCGGGGAGCGAAAGAGAAGCAGTAATTTGTTTGCCATTGCCCTCAAGCCAGGAAATCCAAACCCCAAGCATTTCCCAGGCCACAGCGCATTCGAGCCGAGCGAGAGTGTCAGCGAATCACTCACACGTACAGGCAGGAACACACACCCGCGCACACGCACGCGTGCACACGCACGGGGAGAACACTGGGAGAGGAGAATTGTTCCAGCACCACTGCGGTTAAGATGCTGAGACAATCGCGAGTTTTCAGGCCATAGCTGTCAGGATGCTTTGGTATATTCATCACCTCCCACTCCGTGGTGATAAAAATTTACACAGCCAACGAAACGAAGATTAATTTCATGTGAAAAGCTGACAGAATGGCCCATGTCATTGCTTTATTTGTGCCAGCACTCAGTAACTCGGTGCAAGTTCCATTGAGGTGGCAGACACCCCGTCCCCTAGAGCCATCTCTTCTCCTCTCTAATGATGCCACCGTTTTGACAAAACCAAGCAACACAGCCGGTATGTGCGAATTTGGAATTAATTTTCCTCAGAAAGGTCAAGTATGTTAATGAGCTTTTGGCTGCCTGTATCTTCTTTCTTGTGTTTTTCTCTTATTAATGGGGGAAGAGGGGGAAAAAAAAAGGGGGGGGGAAATAATTACAGAAATAAAAATGAAAGAAGGAGGGAAAGAAAGAAACCGTGAGCATTTAGGAGAGGCAAGATTCAGTGTAGTTTTTCATGAGTTCTCCTTTTCCAGGACTGAGGCGGACTAATTGTATCAGTGCAAGTCTGTGCAGTTTGCTTGGAGCTGTTGAGCGAGGCCAGGGATGTCAGGGATAGCGGAGTTGGTGTAACCTGGCACGGAGGAGGTGAATTACACCTCCTTTGCTCTCAGGAGTTGACGGCAGCCCTGCGTGTTGGCAGCTGCCTGTGTTTTCCATCCCAGCGCGGCTGAGCTCGGCTCAGCGCGGGGCTGTGCGTGCTGGGGGAGCAGGGAGCAAACGCAGGTGAAGGAGAGAAAAAGGGTTCACGGGCTGGAGTTCTTGTGCCCATTAGCGAGAGGAAGCTGGGAAGAAAGCTCGGCTGCCTTGGGAGAAATGCCAGAGCCCACTAATTTATCCGGCTTAGAAATAAGACAAATAAGCAGTTTAAAGAGAAATCGTCCCCAGCTCATGCGACTGGCGAGAGCTGTTTGAAGTAACCGTGATGCCAACCCTTGCTCATCCCCGTGTTCCCAAAATCCCTGCCTTTAATCCTGCAAGTTAGAATTTGGCGCTTTCTGGCATCCCCATGCCAGGAGTTGCTGTGATTTCTGGAAGGGTTGGGTGGTGATCAATGTGAGTAAAGGCGGCAGAAACAGCAGCCGGTGTGTCAGGGCATGAGGAGGTGAAGCTCTATTCCTCATGAGTTGTGCTTGCCTGGATGGGACATTGAGGGTGTTAAGCAAAGCGTCCAGCCTAAACTCGTTGTCTAGGCTTCCTTTCTTGTTAACAGAGAACGGTAAGGAGCAACATGTATCCCACCTAATTTAAGATGAGAGAAATTCCATTCTGGCAAGGAGTTTTCTTCTCCGTTGAATATAAAGTGAACTTAAACAACTAGCTTGGACTGAATCCCTGCCTTTTAGAGGCTTAAAATTATGGGGCGTGATTTCCCCCTCATTCTCCCTGCTCCCATTCTGGCTCTTAACTCCATATATAGTCTAATCCAACAGGCAGGGGAAATCCAGCGGGTCTCACAAGAGGCTGTATTGGCAGCATAAAATCAACGTCTCACTCCGGCTTGGCCAGGCTGGCTCCACGCTTATCCACTCTTGTGGCAATCCAACCTTTGGCTGTGAGCTGGTCGTTTCTCCCCAGCTTTGCTGGAGTAAGCCCAGCACATGGATTCTTGGGCATCATCCAGAAAGCCTCTGTTGACTTTGGAGGGTACGTGTTTTGCCATCCTGGTTAGAGTGCAAGGAGGAATTACGTGGAATGGAACAGCACCAGTGTCACATGTGATATATTTAAGGGTGTCCTTAATTAGGATTTTTTTTGTTGTTTACACCTCACGCAGCTGGTTGTTGCGTGTGTCCTTCCACACACCCGACCCTTGCACGCTCACCCCATGAGTCATTCAGCAGCGGGGCTGCCTCAGACTCACGTCTGGGGCATGGATTTCAAAAGCACTCAAGTGACCAAACTTAATGATTTTCAGCTGACTCCCAGTATTGTCCTAAACATGGAATTCCTACCCGTAAACCGCTGTGCTGCCCACGCTCTCTCTGCTCTTTCCCAGGCTCTGTGGTGTGCATGGAGACACGGTCTGCAGCCCCTGCGGCAGGTAGAGAGCTCTGGCACACGGGTGGGTGCTTGGGGACAGTGATATTCACCAGAGGAGCCCATGGGCTGTCTCACTCACACGTGTTTGCACACATTGTGTGAGAACATTCATGGGCATCAACAGCACTTCTGTGTGTTTTTCTACCGTAGAATTCGTTGTGTTGTTAAGCGGCTACTTTATTCCTCCTTACAGATCGCTGCATTTCTGTGATGGAAGGAAATGATTTTGCTGAACTCTTTGTATAAATATAAGTGCACAGGACAAAGTGGGTACAGGAGATATTCAAATATTTTGGTGACAAATTATATTTCGAGTGCACAATTCTAGCAACAAAAAGAGTCTGTGAAGCGTATGCAAAGAGATTGCCTCATTCATGTATGTGAAGTAGGGCATCCCTGTTCCCTCTGTCCTGTTCTGGCCTGGGATGTCAGAAGAGGACAGGGTTTATAACAACTTGAATTCTTAGGGGAACTTCTCACCCAGCAGCTCCCTGGGGTTTTAGCTGAACTGTGGGATACTCAGTGTTTCCCAAGTCTCGTGTGGAGGAGCGTCTCCTCCCCTCCCAGCTGTGAGCTGTGGCCTTGCCCCACATCTGTGCCCCACATCTGTGTCCCCCTCCCACGCTCTGGTGTCCGCAGGGAGGGACCCCTGTGAGTCAGGGAGCTCTGGTCGTGTCACTCGTCTGAGCCATTCACGACTGAGGCTGCACAACACACCTACCCCATGGTTTATATAAAGCCCTTGGGACGCTCCAAGCCACGTTTTTTTTCAGCGTGCCAAGTTCTTGAGAAAGTCTGACCACTTGTTTTGTTGCACTGGAACAGGCTGCCCAGGGCAGTGGTGGAGTCACCCTCCCTGGAGGGGTTTAAAAGGCGTTTAGACGAGGTTCTTGGGGACGTGGTTTAGTGCTAGAGTTAGGCTATGGTTGGAATCGATGATATTAAGGGTCTCTTCCAACCCAAATGATTCTATAATCCTGTAAATAGAAACTTAACCTTTAAGAACAGGAATGGAACCTATGAGGTGCATTGGGGAAGCCAGTCTGCTGTCCCCCTCCTCGGGGTCCCCCTTTCTTTATAAATACCATTATCAAATGACTGGAGTACGGTGCCCCTTTCATCCTTATGTTGCAGTGGCTGTTCGCACCTTTTTCTCTCAACTTCTTTTTCTTTCTCTCCTGTGTTTTCCCCTGTGTGAGAGCACTGCCGCCTACGATGGAAGGTCACCAGTGAGGTTAGTCCACTGGCTCCGACTATTAAGGCTTCCTGCTCTGCTGCAAAGAGCTGCCAACTCCCCCCTCCTCGGTGCTTACTACAAACCCCAGGGTCTGTTTGTCTCTCTCTCTCTCTCTCTCTGTCTCCTCTTCTCATCCCTCCTCACAACCAAGAAATTCAGATTTCTCTCCCGCAGACAGAGCCTCCAGCTGAGGCACCCCAGCTGCCTTCAGATGCAGTGTGTTCACAGGGTTTGTCTCTCTATGGTGCTTATCGATGTGCTTATCAATGGTGCTTATCGATGCTGCCAGAAGGCAAGATGTCCCCATCTGCAGTGGAGATGTCCCTCCAGAGTCTGTGACGTGTTCTCATAGGGATCTAACCCAGTAGCTGGGCTGACAAAAGCCTTTTATTTCTACTGGAAAATTTCATCAAGTTTTTCTCCCCGCAGGCTGAGGGGATCCATGCACAACGGGGAAAGGGTTCGTGAAAAGGAACTAAGGAGAAGAGGATTTTTGATAGATGTGAATTGGCTGCACAAGGACCTGTAGCTTCCTTAGAAAAACGGTGGGAGGTTACATATTTAAAAGAGTTAAAAGTCTCCATCCTAGGCACAAAGGCGAGGAAAGACAAGAAATGCCATCCCAGATGAAGGTAACTGGCAGCCCCAAGGCTGCCGTTGTCCCCAAGGGCAGTGCGGCACTGGGTGTCTGCAGGGCAATGGGAGAGGTGTGGGGTCACCAGCATGAGCCTCCCGTCCCTTCCAATTCTCCTGAGCACATGGGGACCTGGGCTTGCAAGGATCCTGCTCTCAAACCAGAATAGGGGCAGCTGCTTTGAAGAACCAATTTTAGTCCCTCCAGCTGTGACTGAGTCCGTTTACCTCCTTCTCTTTGCTCATACACTCAATTTCTTTAATATCTTCTAGGAGACATCCTGCTGTTGTGCAAGGCTGCAAGGGCCACCAACCACAAGCTCTTCTTCTTCTTCTTCCTGGGAACTCCGAGGCTGCAGTAAATACACCTCCAGGGGTTCTTGGTGAGCATCTTCTTGGTGAGCATCGCAGCTGAGTTTGTCCTGCTCCCTGCCAGTTTATGCTAAACTGAGACCACAGAGACCTCATTTAATTAGTCCGTTTGTGTAGGTGTAAAGGTATTTGAATTCTCTATTAACATGGGTATTTATTAACTTAGATTTTGGTTTCATTTTCCTTAAGATGAATTCATTACCAGTGAGAAAGCCAAAGCCTCGCTACTAAAAATCCAAGTCTGGAGTTTTTTATGTTTGAGTTTGGTTTGGTTTTAGTTAGTTTGGTTTTTTCCTAAATGAAAAAAGTCTTAACTTACTTCTAATTACAGTCTTGGTGTTGGTCCTTCAGGGTGCCACCACAAGCACCTTAGCAGATCTGTGTTCTGGGGACACACAGCCAGACATCAACAAGAAAAAGAGGAAAAGAGCATTGACATAGGCAGGCTGGGAGGCAGTTATTGCCTTAGATGATGGCACCCTGTGTTAGCTGCTCCTGTAGTTGTCAGGGCTATCGCTTTCCAGGTACACATTGCTGTGGTTAAGGGGTAAAGTGAGACAAATGAGGGGGACAGAGGTCACATACATGAGCTACAAGGATGTCCCCGTTTTTATGCTGGGTAAAAAAAGAATCAGATGAAGCGTACTTGCTCTTGCCCTGAGGCTAAGAGCAGCTCAGGAAAAGAGCAGGGGATTTATCTCGCTACAGTCTTAATATTCCTTTGGCTGCAGCAAAGGCTGTAGCACTTCCCGACTATCGGCTGGCGCTTTCACTCACACACATCTGTGATTGATGGGCAGAGAGTATAAACACCTCATTAGTGCTATAATTCACTGGTTAGGGCTCAGACTGGGCTGTGGGAGGGAAGAAGAAAAAAAAAAAAAAAAGGTGAGAAAAGTTAATAAAGAAAAAAAAATGGAAGAGGGAGAAGAACGGATGTAAAGGCCACACAAATCATTCCAGGGAGTTATCTGACCTGCTTTGAAAACTTTAATTGCTGATAATGGACAACCTGTTGGGTGGTATTTTATTAACACTAATAGATTTTTACGGGATATTTCTCACATTGCTCTCCCAGAGCCTGAGGAATACATTAAATATTAAAAGTTAATGCTCTCGGTTGCTGTTTCAAGGATGCCCCGCTGATAACGAGCTTTCCCGCAAGTTAGAAACCGGGAGAAAACATGAGCTGCTGTTGCCACTTACGGCCTCTGCAATAATAATGAGGAAAATACTTGAATCTTGTGTGCACCTTACAGCTGAGGTTCTCAAAGTCTGGCCTAAATGCTGGGTAATGGCAGAGATGGTGGGTATATCTTATCTTCAATCGTGGATGTACGGGAGCTGGGTTCCCGAGTCCCACGCTGAAAGCAAATGCTTCTAACCCCCGTACACTACTTTACATTTCAGATATTCAAAGCAGAGGCCTGAACTGACAACCCATACCTGTTTCTCAAGAGAGCTTGCGTCTGAAATTGATGTGCTATGATAGTTTTCTTTAATATGCCTAATGGTTTTATAAAAGTGTTGCGTCTACACTAATTTGTAGCAGAAATGACCCGGCTACCTGGAACGTGAACAAAAGAGTCCCAGAAAACAGCTGCAGGAGCTCAAGAAATGGACAAAAAAAGGGTTTTCTGGAGGAGGTTCTTGGCATCCCAATGTCCTACACACAGCGGAGAACTCTCAAAGGGTGGAAAAAAGGTCAGTTCTGTTCTGCAAAGAGTCAGATTCAAGCAGCCAAAAAGGAAAATAAATTAATGCCAACATAGTATAATGCTGGAGGAAAAGTGCGTTTGGAACAGTGTAAGCAGTAACCAGCTTCTGTGGTGAGTCAGCGAGGGCTTGCGTTAGAACTGAAAAGTCACAATACACATTTCTGCTCATGGTGAAACCTGGAGTTCCTCCTTAGTGCCTTCTTATGGCACACCAGCCCCGCCAGCAGTCACGGCCTGGGCCCAGAAAACAAACTTGTCTTTGTTAGGCCCTGCCTCAGTTAGTTCCTCATGGCATTCTGTATTTCTGTAAAAGGTAGTAAAAGCTGTCAAAACTACCTACTCAGCCTTGTCAGCCTTTCCCCTTGCTCAAACAGGATCCTCTGGAATCCGTGCCCTATTTCTGTTGAAGTTTTTCAGGTTAAGCAGAGGGTTCAGCTGC
The DNA here is from genome assembly GCA_013399365.1 of Pampusana beccarii. Classification (NCBI taxonomy): domain Eukaryota; kingdom Metazoa; phylum Chordata; class Aves; order Columbiformes; family Columbidae; genus Pampusana; species Pampusana beccarii. The sequence goes on along the minus strand of VWYH01000197.1, from coordinate 423,246 downwards.
TTTGGGGTGGTGAGACAGAAGAGCAGGGACTCCAGTTCGGTCTCCTAAGTCTGGCTTTAGTGACCGAGATTTCATCTTTGCAACTTGAACATGAGCTGCTAGAGCCACAGTTTTCCAAGGAAGTTCGGACTGACCGCAGAGACCAGTTGTCTTATATATAAGCCCGACTTAGGGCAGAAACATGCATTGTATGTTTCAGGCTTGACTGGGAAACATTTCATTAACAACGCCTACATCAGAGTTTTATGCTTCAAGGACTGGACACAACCTAGTCTACATCAGTGAGTCTAGGTGCCATGGTTATTTTCCCTACAACAGTCCACAAGGAGTTGTACAGCTTAAATACAAATAAATAGATGGTTTCTTTGTAGAAGATTTTTGTCTTACAGTAAATGACATCATAGCAGCCGCAAGGTAGGTGTAAATAAAATTAGGAACTTCGATTTCTGGAAGGCCTTCACTTTCAGGTTGGATAGGGCCCTCGGATTGCTTGAACTGAGCTGCCTTCAGGTGGTTTATTAGTCTTTTCAATTGTGTACCTTCCATCTGCAAAAGAAGGATTTGAATCTGGGTTGTGGCTGAGTTATGGACGAGGTTGCTTAGAGGCTGGTGGGAAAAAAGGGATAGGAGGGGGATAGGAGATAGGGATAGGAGACTTGGTACAATATTTCTTTCCAAAGGGGTAGATCCTTTGGCTCGGATGCTCCAGGATGTGCTTTGTTGCTAGACTGCTGTTTAGCAATAAAATGGTCTTAGTTACTTAACGGGAATTGACTGCTTGGTCACTTCTCCTCCCCCTGCCAGCCCATCCGTCCTCCCCGTCTCCCCTCCCATCCAATAATGACAGCTTTTCCTGATTGACCCCACAAGCTTACGAAAAACCTTTTTACTTAAACGTATATTGACCTCAGTCTTGCTGCCCAGTGAATTATGTCACAGCTGGCAATCTGAAAATCATAAATTAGGCCTCAAACCTGGGGAGCTGTCTCCTAATGACACGGATCTGAGCCTTTGTCGATGAAGTTTGTACCAGGTGCCTTCGTGTCTCTGACAGCTGGGGGGGAATACCCTTTTTATGTCTTTTTTCTATCGTCATCCCATAAGCCCTGTGATTTTTCCTTTCCTTTGATTTTTTAATTTCCCTTCCCTGTCTTTGCACTGTGTATAAAATTTCATTACTTGCCCTAACCAACCCTCCAAAGGAAAAGGACGCTGTCAAACTTGACATCTTGAATAGTCTTAATTCCTAGGTTGTGTTAATTTTACCAGTCTTTCCTTCCTCGCTTCCTATTTGATTTTGTGTTGATTGTTGTTGTTGTTGTTTTTCCTGCTGTGATTCTTATGATCTGGACAAATGCCTGGACAAATGAGAAATTTAATGATACTGGAAATGTTCCTCCCTTACTTTGTAATGCAAAATAATTCCATTAGATTCCCTTTACGTTCATCATCTTTTGCCCCATGACTTGGGATGCGCTTGCTTGTTGTCACTTTTGTGGATGAGGGATGGGGAATAGTCCATGAAATGTGAAGCGCCACCACAAACTAAATCAGCCCTTCTGTCTCTGTACAAGTATTGATTGAGCAGGACTGAGAGAACTCGCTCCATGACATAGTTTGTAAAAGAAAGATCTGCGCTGTGCCTGACTTAAATAGTAAAAATGCCATGAGTTTTCATGATTCACTGTTCTTTTTGGGGGGGAAGGGAGGCATCTATGGCTCCGTCTTCCTCTTTTAACAGACAAGAGGAAGGCTCGAGTATCTGCACATCTTGCGTGGGTGGCAGGTCCAGAAAAGAAGGAATATTTGCTTGCTTTTTCACATCTCAGAATAGGGCTACATAAACAATTTTTGTCTTCACACACAGAAAACAAGGCTGGCAGGGGAAAAAAAAAAGAGCTTATTTTTTAGTTCTTCCAGACTTAGTGGAAATATTACCTTGGTAACAGACCCATTTCTCGTTTGAGATCTTGCAAGCCTGAGTTTCTATCTGTGGCACATTCCTTCAGTGTGCCATGTGAATTCTTCAGCTCAGGAATGTCTCGAGTTAAGGGTATGTTGCCTCTTTCTCTGTGTCTTGCCTTACTTTAGAAAATGCAGAAAGATATGTTTGGTGATAGCTGCTGACAGCGCGTAGCCAGACCTGGCAAGGGTGGAATCAGTTTGGGGCCGATGAGCTTTCTTGGCTCTAAATGTCACCAGTGAAGCTGTGAGGGCCCTCGGCTCCTCAGGGGTGTTTGGCGCTATGGATGGAGATCAGGCCCGGAGATAAAAAGGTGATGAAAAGCACTTTCAGAAATACTGACACATAGACAGATAAAAGAAGATGCAGTAATAGTGTGCAGAAATAAATCCTTCTCATTCTGCTTTTGATCTTCTGAGTTTCTTAAATGTAAGAGTTTTCTACATATAAGTTTCTGAAGTCATTAGTGAGCTTATGTTCTGCGTTTTTAACAGCCTTACAAAACGTTACTAAAAGAAATGGACTCATGCATTTCTTTTAAAGACACTGAATTAAGCACTATCTTTATTTAGATTAAAATGCTCCCCCGCAATGTTTGCCATGTAACATTTGTGGTACTGGCATGTGCAGCATTGCCCAGAGAACGAAACTGGCTGGAAATTCCCTCATCTGCTTTTGTTACTGGAGAGAATGTAAAAGCAATGACTTAAAAGCTGGCCTGTTGGGAGAAAACTTAGTAGATTATGGATTTTATTTCTCTTTTACTAACGTAAATTGCAGGCATGAGTAATGAAATTTGTGATTTTAATGCAAGATTTTAAAGCAGATTGTGTCCCTTCAAAGAAAATACGAGCTCATAAATGCTGCGAGATGAGAGGTGCTGAGGCCCAACGTGGTGATGGCCCGGGGTTTATGGCATTCCTCGAGACAAGCAGTATGAGATGTTCTGTGACCTGGCTTTTGTGAAGATCAAAAGGCTTAAAACTGTTGAGAATAAGATTTTCACGTCATCCAGGGGGAGACAAGAAGTTGTCAAAGGGGAGGAGGCTCTTTGAAGTGTGGAGATAAGGACCTTTCCAACCTTCAGTCGTGTATGAAGGCCATTTCCAGAGGAGCAGGAACGTGTCGGTCCCTTGGACTCGCTGGGCCAAGGTCATTCCCAGGAATGGAGTTGGTTCAGGTAAAGACCTGGCAGTATCAGCCAAAGTGTAAAACAGGAGCAAAACTGTATTTGAAGAGGATTGAAAGGACGGGGAAAATTTAAAAATGAATGTACTGGGGGAGGTGGGAATTTTACTTATACGTGTTAATATCTCCAGGACCAACCAGCCTGAGTCAAGCAAAGCACCTACTGTGGGGAGACGGAATAACAACTCCACTCCTACACGTGTTATCTCAGCATTGTATCTGAGCGTGGAGGAGCTTTGGGAATGCTCGTAAAGAGCTGCTGGGTGGGAAAAGGGTGAAGAGAGACAGAAAATCACCTCACGTCTCTGCTTGCTGGCCAAGAAGTGGAGCTGGTGCAGGGACAGGAGGGAGGATGGATTCTCTGCTGCTGCAGGCCAGGGTAGGAAATAGCTGTGGAAGCAGCGTTTTGGGGAGAAGCTTGTGGTAAATGCAGGGCAGCCGCACAGCGTCGCTTTTCACACAGTCCCAGAGCTCCCTGTCTGGCACTAACACTTAGACGGTTTTTCACTCCCTTCTCAGATTCCTCACGCTGGTTGGCATCGGCAGCCGGATTATCACGATGCCTTGAGAAAGTCCTTCTGTGCAGTATTTTTCATGTAAGCAAAAGCTGTTAGCACTGAAAATCTTCCCAAAAAAGGATTCTCCTGAGCCGGTAAGAATAATTTCAAGTCACAGTTATAGAAGTCGAAGTGGCATCTAGATAAGATAAATATTCTTTCTGTTTTGTAATCTTCGTGCTAATGAGCTAAGCATACGTTTACTTTCAGTCTCATGACTATCTAAGAGAAAACAGCTAAACAAGGCAGAATAAGAATAAAGTTTCATGGCAGATGTTGTCTGATATACATGTATTTTCTCTATAATAAGCTCAGTCTCTTGGCTGATGATAAAATAGTAGTTGTCCTTAGCCAACATCTTGAAAGCTGAAGGTGAAAACAAACTGGTAGGAATCGCATGGCTCTGTACTCCATGTCCAACCACTGAATTCTCTCACAGCAACATCATTTTCATAAAATCTTGTCCTAACTATCACAGTTCACACAGATGCTTTCTAGGAACTGCTGTACATAGAACTGGTCAGAAATACTTTGATAGTCCAGTTCCTATTGGGAAATGTCATTTTGACAAAACTGAAATGGTTGAGGAAATTACAATGATTTGGCTCTTTTTTTTCTTCTTCAGAGGAATAATAGAGAGAAGACCCTGACCGAGTTGAAACCATAGGTTTTATTTAGATGTTCTTTTTCTTTCCAAATGACTTTTCGTTTCTTTTTCTGGTAGTGTTTAGTCGTGTATGAGACGTTTCCAACATATTTCAGTGGGCCCAAAATGAAACCGTGGAGGGAATATTGAGATCTTGGGGGTTCTTTCCTAAAGCAAAACTTAAGTAATTAATGAAACTACAAAATTATGTATCAAATGGAACTTCTTTTCTTTCCGTTATCCTAACACTGCTGTTACACACACAGGCTGAGCCATGCGTTGTTTACAAATATTGCAGAATTAGTATTGTGGAAGGAGCTGCTTGTTTCTCTCAGCTTGGTTTCATTTTTATTTACTACTGACTATTCAGGTTCCCTTTGTCATCCTTCTTAAAGCAACAATTTCCCAAATACCAGAGCAGAGAGAACGATGTTGTCAGCTTTCCACTCACCAGCGTAATCAATAGGATGGTTAATGGGCCCACAGGTCTGATTCAGTGAGGAAATTACTGTGTCCCCATATCCTTTTAATTGTAGGTTTTAAAACCAAAGCATGGAGATGCACATCAATTATGACATTGTCATTTAATCTGGAGTCAGTCCAGTGTGAACCGTGAGCGCCTGGAGCTGCTCCAGATGGGTGGCAGGAACAAGGCTGAGCCCTGGTAAACACCACACGATTTCTGCTGTTCGCAGGGCATCTGTTCTGCCTGCCCTTGCTGTACCGTTATCTGGTCTGGAAAAGATCCTGGGCGACTGGTGGTTTTATTACGGGCTGGCACATTGGAGGGGGAGCCGTTCGGCTTGTCAGCGTGCTCCCACAAGAAAAGCATCCGTGGAAAAACCTTGCTCTGGGCTTTGAAACCTGAACTGTGGCCAATTCCAGCTGAGGGATGCGACAGTCGCCTTTTGCTGTGAAGTTGCCATCTGAACAGTGGCACTGTTGTGCAGTTTGAAAAGACAACAAGCAATGAAAAGGAGAAGAGTCTGTCATATACGTAACTGGGTAGGTATCGGTTAGAAAGCAACCCAGGCCCTTGCCTTTTCTTTAGGTGGTGCACCTCAAAATCCACATTTAGAGTTGTTTCAAGGGGACGCACATGCATCCCAACTTTTCTTTTTTTACTGTCTTTGTTTTGCTGGGCCATCTGGTCCTACTTCTGCTCCTTTGAAAGCTACACCTTATTACATAGTCCTGGGAACTCAAGAAGGAAGGTCACAGGAGGGGAAGGGAGATTTCTAAAAGATGCCCTTTTCCTTAATAAAATAATAGTCTAAGACAAGATCACAGCTTGTAACAGCCAGTGACATTCTGCTGCTTATATTTATTGCAAAATACTGCTTCTCAAGGCTGTGCTTCACAACCCCGAATCCAGCTGCATCGTGCATGTGCAACACAGCTCTTCGAAAGTCAAATGGGCCACGGCACGGGCGTGAGTATTTTTCTGTATTCATCCGAATTACATCTCGTCTTTTGTTCTGAATTTGTCGGGACAAACAGCTCCTCTCTTCTTCTTATTTGCCCCTCCTATAAGACCCCAGCTGAAGTCATTGCGCTAGGTCTCAGCTAGTTCATTCTCTGAAATGCTTGAATAAGCAAGACAGTGAAAGGTGAGGGGAGGAGAGGGAGAGACTTGTAGCTGCTGTGTCCCTTTGGCAGATGAGGAGCTGAGGCCTGGAAATTGGACAATTTGCCCTGAGTCCGAAAAAGATGTGACACAACAGCAACTCAGCTCTTCTCTGTTCAAGACAGAAACACACATTTCTGTCATTATTTTCTGTCACAGATTAAAAACCTGGCCTGAAGGCTGGCTGGAAAATGGTTGTTTTAAAGATCAGTAGTATTTATGGAAGAAATCCTCCTGTCCTTGGTTTTGCTCCTACGTGGTCATACTGCAGGACTTCTGGTTTTCCACCCAGGAACTCCAGGGCACTTCAGACAGAGAATCTTTTTGGTTAGAAAAGACCTTTAAGATCATTGAGTCCAACCATTAACCTGGCACTGTCAAGTCCGCATCTCAGATTTACCGTTTGTGAGTTTTTTGCTTGGACTCTTCACACAGGTCCAACCACAGATACTGCTCCAAGAAGCTGAAATCCCAGGAGAGTGCCTGAAGCATTGAAATCCCATGGGGCAAAAACTATAGACTGGACAAAGAGGGCATATTCAGGCGTGCCAAAGACAGATAAAGCTCCAACAGAACTAGACAATTATCCGAAGTTTTGGGTACAGATTTAGAGTAACCCTGGCTTTTGGGCACCCCACCTGAGATGTATTAGGGCTGATATTCAGCATTCCCATGGGAGCTGGGTACCTAAGGCTTTTTTGGGTCTGGATGTTGTGAAACTTGTGGCCTTATAGTGGGCCTGTATTGTCATCTTGTCCTGTGAAAAACAAGTTGACTAACAACCTTCAGGAATTTACCACGTGTGTTCTTCTTACGCAAAATATGATCGTGCCTAAGCCAGGGAGACAAAACCCAATGGTCCTTTGAATTTATCTAAGTAATGGGCTTTGCATGGAGAGTAAGAAAATCCACAGCTACGTTTGTGTTCTTATAAGGAATAGAAATCCTTTAAATCTGGGGACAGTGAGGTATAATTAGTGGAGAAGGCTGGATTACTTAGAGCCAGGTGAAACCAAACCTACCAGCAAGGGGTTACTTACATTTCCCTCTGGACGCAGATTTTGGGTGAAGTGAACCAGCGCCCTGGCTGGAGTGACAGCTTGGTATAACCCATTGGTGACCAGAAAAAGTTCATGTTTTCCCAAAAGAAAAAGAAAACACTCAGATAAACAAATGCGTAACCCCAGACGCGAAGCCACCAGCTTCTCTTCTTCACTCTGCTGTCCATTCATTGCATGGATATGGCGAGTCTGTTACAGGCTACAGATATTTTCATCCGTCCAGCACTGCGGTGTTGTAAGAAGCAATACAAATGCTATTTGCTATTTACTAGTAGAATGTGCAGTGGAAAAGCTGGTGTTGCAAGATGAAGCATCCCTGTCAAGGCTACAGCCCGTTCCAAGAGGCTGTCCGTACCCATTTCCCTTGAGTTAGGAGTATGCTATTGCAATTCTTCATGAGATCTTTCTTACACGAGCTACAAACCTCGTAACATCTTTCATTCCCTTTGTCCAGACTAAGAGCAGATGTTGGGAGAGGGTCCAGGCCTGTGTATTACACTTAGAAGAGGCCACATGTATAAATCCCCTTCTTTCTACAGCTGTAATACACAGTGTATGCACCTTATTATCGGAGAGAGATCCAGAACACAGGGCAGAGTATAGGGTAACCAGAATAATGCAGTGTCTTGGGAGATTTCTCGCTGTTCAGAAAAGAATTCTATGAGAAAAGCCAAACTTGGGAGGAAGGGGACAGGGCTGAGGAAGGAGGAACCACTTTAAGTACAAAAATGCCTGAAGGGAATAGAGAAGTGAGAGGTTTCGAGGCTATATGAGCTAGTGCCATATACGGATAAGAGAGCCTTGATTTAGGCTAGAGACGAGCCAGCAGGCAAGGAGTTTGCTCTGGACAGAGAGTCCTTCATAGATCCTGCATGCTACTACAGCTAACAATCATGTCAATAGGGTTTAAAAGGTGCTTCAGAGGGATTGGGATGCAGAGACAAATAAGGTGGGTGGCTGAGGGAGGAATGGAAAGTCCAGTTACTGAGTGAGGCTTGAGTGTGATGAAAATCCTGGCTGTGCTCCAGTACAAGATTTCCTATCGCATTAATTATATTGCAACAGGCTCCAGGGCTTTCTGTGATACAGGCTTTGTATATCAAAAACGCTGCACAGACATCAGAGGCGGGGGTTACAAGATAAGCTTACTGTGTCGTCTCCAAGCCTTCCATGAGGATGCCTTCAAAGATGAAGCCTGAGACTCCTTGGTGCTCTTCCCATTGTGCACGTCGGCAGAAAGCGAACGATTTATGGGGAGCAAGGAATAATCAGCTCCTGGAAATGTCATGGTTCTCTCAAAAATTAACTCCATCCCTTGTGCTTTTGTTAAAATGCATATGCTCTCAGATGGCATTTTTATTATGCTAAAAGTTATTATCTGAAAAGTGTTTCTTGCCTTGAAAATACGGTTACCTAAACCTAGATGAAGATATGGGGAACACTGTGATACCGTCACTGTTTGTTGTGGGCAGGTATCTCATGAAATATTATCTGTTCAAACCAGCAGGAATGGCAGCTGCTCCTAGTGATCTGGGTTTGCTGCCACCCAACACCTAAAGAGAATGGATAGCAGCATCCATCCAATTGAGTCCTTAGCCCTGATTTGCATTAAACCCCAAGTATCTCCTGTGTTTTCTGTCCTGGCCAAAAGGATTGGCCTGAAATTCCTTGCAGGAACTGTCACCAGCCATCTCCTCTTGTCTTGTGGACCCTGTTTTCATTGTTGGGTACTGATATCAGCTGGTCTGAGGGATGCTGGTGTAAAGGGGAGTAGTAGCCTTCACTCTGCTTTTACAATGGATAATTTACTCTTCTCACTTCTCCTCCTAGCTGTGGGAAGGGGACTAAGGTGAAGACTCTCTCTTTTTCCCCTCCAACCAAGAAGTTTTTCCCTTCTAACCAGGTGCACTGGATGGCAAATGCCCTCACAACCATGGAAGGACAGAAAAACAGCATGAAAAAAGGTGTAGGCTGGGAAAGAGGAGTAGCAGCAGGTCTAATACCATCCTGAACGGCACTGAAACGAAAGCAAAAGCCAGACAACATTGACAGAAAAGAGGGAGGAGCTGTGCCAGGTTGGTTGTGTAGTGGACAAGAAGAGCCTGATGTGGTGGTTTCCACTCCTGGCTGTGCCACAGGTGCTTTCTGTCACCTGCATATGAGGTAAATGGGGTGGAGCGTCCCCAAATAACGCCTGAGTAACCTCACTGGTTTTCTGTAATTTGGGAAGATAGGAGCGTAACAACCCCCTGCTCTGGAAAAGGGTGTTGTGCGATGTAAGCCAGGGTTGCCTCAGACCGAGGATGGGAGGCCCGTAAGGCCTGGTTTTTACTGAGACAACTGGGGTAGGAATGAGGCTGAGTTTTAAGCCTTTATCACTGAAGCGTAGAGGTATAAGCTGTGACCACACCACTGTTGTTCTCCTTTGTGCTAGAGGCGAAGACTAAAGCTTTGTGCTGGCCAAGGAACTCCTTAAATCAGGAAATAGTCTTAGGAGGCTGATTCCAGATACTTTTTTTTCACACCAAAGGCATATAGAAGGGATGAGAATTGGGTCCGTTCTGGAGTACCCACTTGCCCCTCTCAGCTTTGTGGCACGTTGGTTGTAAAGATATGGAGCATCCTCTACTTCTGCCTCCTTTAGAATAGCCAAAGCAGAGTTAAGCCTCCGTGTCCTTCTTTCCTCCCCCCGCCCAAAAAAGTGCATTATGGGATTCTCTTTTCTGCCTCTCCCTCCTCTCTCCATTGCTGTGTGTTTGAAATGATATCTATTTCTCTTTGTGACAGCACACCGTGACTGCTGCCTTGACGTTCTCCCTAGCTGACATCCCGACCGGTATGACACTGATGCCTTTGGGCAGAAATCAGAGCCGGTTTGCTCCACGGCTCCGTGCAGCCGCGATGCCTGTAGCGCCTCGGAGAGCCCCCCGTGCCCCGCCGGGGAAATGGAGCGAGCGCGTGGGCCCCAAATGAACTCCCAGAAGAGAGCAGGCAATATCCGCAGTGATACCCGCTTTCGGTTTTAATTGTTCGCATCGACACGTTTTCTTCCTCCTTTTTTTCACTTGCTTGTCTCTCTTCCCTCGTTGTGAGAGGGTTGCTTTCCCGTTTCTCCCCCAGTCACAGAGTCCTTGGGGATCTGGGCTTTCGCGAGCTGGAAAAGGAGCGCGCAAGCATCTGATCAGCCCTTGTTAGTGTTGAGAAAGATCTAATAGTTCTTGGCTTCTGGGACCATTACCTGTCATTTACTTTTATTAAGTCAGTGATGAAAAAGTTGGAAATTAAAGGCTTTGTAAATTGGATTCCAGTTTGAAAGGGAGGCACCTACCAGGCAGTGAGGCCTGAAGCTTGCAGATGGGCCACCGGGAACAACACCGGATTTGAGCATTTATCTTCAGCTATGCTGACAAAAATCCTGTGCCGAGGCGTGGAGGGGAGATAGTTTGTGGCAAAGCCTCGGGGTATCCAGAAATCTTCAGCTTTGTGAACCATATAATCCTTCCTTTGCCAGGCGTTCAGACCTCCAGCTACTGTTGAAAAGGAAGGGTGGTCTTCTGGTTGAATCGTTGCCCGGTGCTGGGAGTGCTGATGCAGCTGAAGTGACACCAGGCAAGTCATTTCATCTCCTCCTGGTTCGTTTCCTGATTTATAAGGAGGGGGAGCTGGTGTTAGTATTGATTTTATTTTTTTCCTTACCTGTTGACTGTTCTAGGTAGTCAGATCTTTGGGACAGGTACTGTCTTTGATTCTTGCTCTTACAACAAAAGCTCTGACTCCTTTGAGTCTTCAAGGCAAAAATAAAGGTTTTTATTAAGCCCATAATGGAAAGTAAGCAAAATGGATGAGCCACTTAGTGAAGAGAAACCTCTCGTTCTTAGGGTTTGAAAGACTGTAGTATTCTCTGCTTTTGAGACTTACCTTTGAATTAACCATCCAAACACTCTTGCAAATGAAATACCCCACTTGCAGTAAAGCAATTCAGTGAACTAATTATGGTGTGACAAGGGAAGCTTAGGGGCCGATCACAACCGAGAGCTGCTGTCACTTCTGTTTTCTCCATTGAATAAAAGTCTCATGGTGACATTGCTCTGATGAGAAGCAGCATGAACTAGTGGTTGTAAGTACAGTCTGGGAACCAAAATTCTTGGTTACTGTGTCTCAATTTGTCTTCGACTTGAGTGATGTGGGAGAAGTCACCTGAGGTCAGAATTTTAAGGATGACTCCTGCCCATCCTTGCATTGTTAAATACACAAATTGTGCTTGTATGGCTTTACATGAAGATTTAAGGTTCACACTTTGTCTCTGGAAGGCAGACTACAGTAGTCCACCAAAGGATAGGGCTTTTCCAGTTGATAATAGATTGTGAATTTGTTTATCTCCTGAAGGCAAAATGTATAAGGATGAAACAGAGATTTCCTTTAAAGTAGCGGTTTCTCGGTAAAGTTTACCTCGCATTCTCCCCGTGTAGCTTGGCATTTTTCATCTCCCTGTGCTTTGGCATTTTTATCCGGGTTTAACAGAAGTAAGATTTGTAAACCTTTCAGGCTGGAAGGGATGCTCTCTGGCCAACACTGATGTAGCCAAGCGTCAGATATGAATCCTCACTTTAAGGGAGGTCCTCTGTTTAAAGAACCTGGACCAAGAGCAAAGTCTCACATCATAAAAACTCACAGTGAAAGATGCATCTTTCACGTTCTTTCCTCAGAGAACTTCAGACCACCCAGGAAGGAGGTGGGCAAATGTACCCAGAGGAAACTGAGACACAGAGGATGGATAAGTGAGGGCGATACTTATGCAGTGTTGCAACCTTGGACCCAGAATTCCTGCAAAGTGAGACTCAGCATGTGTTAACTCCACCCATTCTTCCCACCTCTCCATAGGCACAGCAATTCCTGGACTTCAGCTAAATACCACGTTCCCTTGAAGGAGGAGTGATGCCTCTCCCAAGTTTCCCTGCTTGCATCGTGAGACAACTGATCTATGAGCTATTCAGTGGTTACTTACATCATTCTCATGTTTCCAGCCATGCAACTTGACCGCAAGGCTTTCAGAAGGTAATCTGGGGACATTTTATCAAATGTAAAATGTTCCTAGACATTACTGGAGCCATGATGTAATGAACCAAGGTTTTGTTCTTTAAATTCCACTTTGCTGAAAAAACCACAGGCCCCAAAAAATTGTTCCACAGAAGCTGAGGACTTTTAAGAAGGAGGCTGAGATCTTGTGCTGGGCCGAACCGTTCTGTGCTGTGGGGCTGGGAGAAAGGCTTTCCCACTAAGTCCTGTATCACTGGCTTGGTGAGGTCTGGGCTGACCCTCTGGTATGGACAACAGCCTCTTCACAACGACGACTCTCTTGTTTCTGCTGCTGTGATGGGAGATGTAGCCAAAGGAAAAGGCAACATAACCAGCCCTGCATCTCACCTCGCTGCTCCGAGTTTGTTGTGTGTTTAGAGCTTAGGTATTTATTATAATTTTGTCTGTTTCTGGTTTTGTAAAGGCAATTTCAGCCCAAAGTCTTGCCCCCCAAAAGAACCAAAAATGTCCCCTCGTGTAACACTGCTTTTTTAGTATCGTCTGTGCTGAAGCTGAGAACCTAGTTTGCGATATCTCAGTGCTTTGAAAGACCTTTAAAACCATTTTTAGAGGAACATTGATTCCTGAGTCTTCCTGGCATATTTATATCTGCCAGACCAGGATGAGACTGTCCATGCTTTGATGCTTTGGGTTTCAGTACCTGTTGAAATCCCCTGAACAAATGGTGCTATTAATTAAGGGGCCTGGCTTTGATGAATGATGCATAGGGGACGACGTTTCATTTTGTCCAGGGGGAGGTAAGTGGGATGGGGCGTTTCTGAGTGTTCAGTGATGCAGGAGAGGTCCTGGGTGTTGCCTGATCAAGGGGAAGTTGCTTCCTCTCTCTAAAGCGCTGTAAAGTCAGTGTCAAGTCACCGTGGCATCTGGGTTATGTCACCTTCTGATGGGGCTACCTCTTTATATGTCAGATTTGTTCAGACAGAAACCAATTCAGCCCTTTACCTAGGAAGCTTTTAGAATTATTCTAAGGGTTGCAAATAACTTTGTCCTAAATGGCTTTTGCCTGCCTGCCCTGGGCCGTTTTAGCACCAGAGAAGTGAGTTTGGGGTTCAGATTCTTATTCAGATACGTGAGATAGGGCAGGGCCATGGGGTGTTCTCAGGGATGACCCCAGGCTCTTATGGCCATTTCTTTCCCCACATCCTTTTGAAACTCCCAAATTGGTGAACAGGGATCTTACAAAAGCTGTTTGTATGACAAGGTTATAAGAAAGGCTTGTTGGTGAAAAAAAAAGTTTTTCCAAACCTTTGATTCAGTAGCTAGCCAACTTAATTTCTTGTTTGTGTGTATCATTATGTTTTGGTGCTGGGAGGTCATGTTTATGCCAAAAGGTTGAATTAATTTTTGGGGCACCTGAAACTTTTGTTCTGTACAGACAACAATACTTGTCATTTCAGTTGAATTAATGACAGTGTCTAGCTGGCTTTCACAATTACTTGTAAGTAGTGTGAAACTCTGGGTACCCCACATTACACATGGTAACCCTAAAAATGAGACGTGGAGTGACAGAAGAAATTCCATACAGATCCTGAGAACATACTCTTTTTTTAAACTCTCCTATTCTCTTTGTGAGAAAATTCAGTTTTAATATAATTGACATTTCCCAATGAAATTGCACTGAAAAAAATCCTGAACAGCTCTCGTAAGGAGGCTTTGGAGTCAGGAGGGCCAGAAGAACCCTTCAGGTAAGAAGTACAAAGCAAATAAAAGGAAGTAAGTTGTGACAAGAGTGGCTAACAGATGGCAGAAGTCATTGCCAAGGAATACAGGGGTCAAAGAACATTTGGACGTGTAAATGGCGGGTGGCTCCGTTGATGGCTACGCTAGCCACCTGATGTAGGAAGCCTTTAAGCAGATTACTAAAATGATAGCCAGGTATAACAGGGAAAGGTCGGTCATAGGAGGACCTGGGTTTTCTATTTTCCCTTAAGCAGTCTGTCCGTGCCTTCTGGTAGAGATCAGGTACTGAGCTGGATTGATTTTTGGTCTGACACAGAATGGCATTTCTTATTCTTGTTCTCAGTACTTCTGCATCAGCTTGCCTTCGTGACAGGACTGGAAGGTGACGCTGGTTTTGGGTCATTCAGTCTAGGGTGTATGCTGCTCTTGTGTCCTGTCTTCATACAGTGACAGGGAGGAGTCTGTGATGTGACAACATGTTAGTGATCAGGTGCCATTTCTACGCACATGTAGAATTAAGAGGATATTACCCTTGTGCCTTGTTTTTCACAGGATGTGTAATGGCTTAAACCAGCTGGTCTTGGTTTTTTTAGTGCTTCTCAGCACTAACAGCGCAGGGCATAAACGTGGTTTAGTGCTAGGTATAGGTTATGGTTGGACTCGATAATCTTGAGGGTCTCTTCCAACCTAAGTGATTCTATGAAACTCCGGAAGTGTGTTTTCCAAGTAGACTACGAAGCTGAGAATTAAAGACAAGTGCGAACCCTGTTCCAGCCCCTCCGTCGTTCGGGCATCATCGTGCCACGTGTCAGTACAAACTGCTGTGACATCTGGGGTGGGTTCATGTGAGTCCATGGGGTTGGGATCATTTTGTGTGGGAAATCCCTCAGTGCTCTGCCCCTGTCTCTGACAGGCAGCTCATGGCTCCGCATGACAAAATAGAGACAGACCCTTTGCAAAGCGTAACGGAGGAGGATGCTCTGATTGTCATCCAAAATTGTTCTCACAATAACATTATCTGACTAGTTTAGCCCTCCAGACGGGGCAGGCGCTTACATCTAGCACAGAGATATGCTGTATAAACATCTAGAAAGCTTTTTTTTTGTTAGTTCGAGGCAAAACCTGCTCCCACCCTCCTCGATTTTACATGTGTTTGATTCCAGTGATCCAGTCTCTGCGTGGCGTTAACCATCACCACACTTGAGCCTTCCCAGCCAAGGAAGTTTTGTACCCTTCAGCTGAAAGATGCCTGACTTAGGTGAGCACACACCTGCAGCCTCGGCCTGACCAAGGCATTTAAACTTATTCTTGGCTAAAACTGGGCCTAAGAGTGGGTGAAACTTGGCACTGAGGGGGTACGTGAAGTGAATGCCCTGTGAAAAACATGTAAAATCCAGGCAGGATATAAACTTGGAGCCAGTGTTTACTACATTTTTATGTGGTTATAGGGCAGCTGTCTGACCTCCTCACCTAATTTGCAAATAATCTTGTCAGGACAAATTAGTCCATGCTGAGCCTGTGCTGTTGAGACTAGATGGTTATCAGGACCTGCACTAGTGAATTTTAAGGTAGTTCTGGTATCCCTGCAGCATAATGGAATTACAGTGGAAGTGACTGCAGTGCAGAGATACACTTTGGTATTAAACAAAGCATATACACAAAAAACTTCTACAGAAACCTGGAATTAATGGTTTTCCTATCTGGTTTCTTTCAGGCCATTTTTGCTACAGGAGTGAGTGGTGAAAATAAAGATTTAAACTACATTTGAAACTGCAGCTCTGAACACTGTGAATTGCTTAATTCATCTTAATTGAGGTGTTCACTCTGAACCCGAAAAGCTTTTAGTTGAGATTTAGCCTGTGGTTTGATATTACAAATTGCTCGGTGGTAACATTGGTTTAAGACGTCGTTGTCTCCTGGCCTCTTGTTCTTGCTGCTGGGCTGGCACAACTGCTGCTGTGGTTGGGAACCCGACGGGAGGAGCCAGCCAAATTGGAGAGAAAGAAAAAAAGGTTTGCTGTTTGTTTGTTTGTTTAAAGCAGGAGTTCTTCCGTCTGTTTCAGCGCCTGGTCACACAGAGTTTTCCTGGCACAAACGCACGGAAAGAGCGTTTTGGTGTGGAGGGGAAATGAGCAACGGTGGGTGAAAGGTGAGCAGCGATTGCTGATTCTGGTAATGCCACAGTGTACTTTTTAATATCAGACCATGATCTGGAACTGATCTCAACATGTAAAAAATGCCCAAATACCTTTAAAATTGCCGGTCTTAATCTTTGCTTTTAGGTGTCTTGGCAGACACTTCCAATTTGTGTCCTTATCTCGCAGTCTCCAGCCGTCTTCAAAGGCTATTCCAGCTTCTTGTGTTTTACAAGTTCAAAAACCTGCAGCCCACTGGTTTTGGGAATGTGTGAATGAACAAAATAATTGGAGTTGAATGGCAGTGTAAGTATCTGTTGTCACTGCAAGGAATGTTTCCTCCATTTCCATAATGAGTCCATTGAGAAAGAACACGGGTTAATAAAAATGAAAGCAGGGTTTCCACGGTGACTTTCTCAGATTTAGAACATCTTGTCATTTAAATCCGGTTTGCCATGGAACATAAAGATCATTTGCTATATACAGCATCAAACCATCTAAGTTCAGAGGTGCCGTGAAGAATCCGGTGAGGTGTGTGGAAAAACAAACCAAAAAAAGTCTATAAAGAGAACAGTGTCTCAAGGCACTAGAAAGTGGGAAGTTAATCTCATTGAAAGTTTGCCACTCTGCTCCCAGAAGTGGAGTTGTCTGATAAACAAACTCCCTGCAGACATTAAAAAAACAAGCAAATCCAGAACAGTGGAATACCCAAATGATTTGCTTAAAGAAATGTTTGCTTTATTTAATGAATTATGATGGTTCTGATGAAATTTCCATTTGCAAATTTGAGTTGTGCTTGACAGGAGGAAATTTGCGTTTCTAAAGCCTGTGAAAAAATATCTGTCTGCCTTCTGTCCGTCTGTCTCTCCATCCACAGAACAAAATAGTTTCCAAACAGCATCTGCTGAAAGCGAAACTTAAAGTCTCCAGCTATAAATAGCTGTATGTCCAAATATTATAGCGCACTGACAGCTTGAAATCTCAAATCTGACCATTGATTAACACATCTCATTAATGGAACTGCTGGGAGCTGAAGCGTGGAGTTTGTTACTGAGTTCACCGGGAAACTCATAGTAGTAGCTGGTGTTTGTGTGACAAGCTGGGATCCCCTTCTCCACCCTTTTACTGCCTTGCCCAGCACTGTGAAATAGAAAGAGAAGGAGAAGGGGATTTCTGCTGTGATTCCTTTGCAGTGACATGAGGACAGAAGCAGCTCAAGGGAATCCTGCACAGCAGAGGTTAATGTGACCCACATATAATTGTGTGAAAAGATGCCACTCTGCGCCTTTGTCAAAGAGGCTTCTTGTTACAACCCAAGCTATCCGGTCCCCAGCCCCTTCAGCAAAGCAGTTTTCTTGCATTAAATCACCACTGCCCTCTTGCCAGCTGCTCGGAGTTTGCACATTATACAGAGGAGATGTATAATGTATATTTATATATTTTTAAAATGTGACAGATTGTCTTGTAACATATGTAGTATTGCCTTGAAATGAACTACGTGCACGTGATGGCCAAGCCAGCAGACCCAGTGTGTGTGTGTATGTGTGTGGTTTGTGTTTTTTCCCTTCTGTTGGAAATCTGAGAGGCTGGGACACTCGAGCTTTTCATGTTGCTTCTCTCTGAAATATTCATGACGAGTTGACGACCTTGATTCTTTGATACCTGCCATTTATTTATGTGCCACTGACGATAACCGCTGCTAAGTACATATGTCAGTGACATGGTTGAGTGAGTTGGATGATAAGGAGCGGGAGGGCATCTGAGGGATGTGTGCGCTGGAATAAGATTACTTTATAAACTCTGAGGGCATTTTAGGAAACTGCCATGCCATCTTATTCACCCCACTTTGTTTTTCTGACTAAACCCTGTTTTCTTTGCTTCTTCTCCAGCTTTTTTCTTCCGACTTGGAAATCTGCTAGTTTGCTGCTGCTTTTCTTAAAGATGATCGTTGGCTCGTTATCAAGTGAATTGCTAATGAATTAGTTGGTTACGCTTACATTTAGAAAAAAACAGATGCGAGTCTGGGGAGATCCAAGGAGAAACAGATCCTCATTGAAATGAAATCCAGGGAGTTGGTTAGATGATACGGGGCATTTTGGTACTCTGTAAAGGTAAGGAAAGACAAGGGTAAAGTAAAGGAAGACAAAAAGAAGAGTAGGTAAGCAGGTAAGCACCCGTATCACATAGAACCTTGTAAATGTGAAATTTAAGCAGGCAAATCTCATTGCTTTTGAGTGATCCCATTCTTTGGAAGGATTGTAACCTGCAAGGCATCAGACATGAAGTTTTGGGGGTAAACATGTTAACAGAAAGGGTTACAGAAGTGATGAAATAATGAAATAAATGGTGAAAAAGATCCTAAGTGAAAATTAAGTCCAACGTGAACTAGTGTTCACTGTGGTTGGCGAAGTGAAAAGATTTAGAGAAAAGATTTACCCCTCGATCTGGCAAAACGTTGCCAGATCGAGGGGTAAATGCGGTTCCTTTTGGCTGCGAGTTATTCCACGGGCTTTCTGAGACAGGTATTGTCAGGACCTGGGTTCCTCACCCTTAGCTGAAGCCGTTTAGCTGAAGGATGTGATCAGGAGTCCCGTGGTCCTGGGCTGACTGACTTGCTGCAGGTGCCCCTGTTTTCTGCAGGGCTGATCCAGGGAGTGACAGGTGGTGCTTTCCTGACCCTGATACTCTCGTTCGAGCTGGATGTTTTCAGAATTGGAAATTGGGAATCGGAAGGGTCAGATGGGGACAGCTAATTCCCTACTGCTGGGTGCTGACAAAGGGACACTGATGGGTAGGTGTATTGATGGAGTTTTCCATCACCAAAACCAAGAGAAACCAGAGCAAGGGAGACAATGGAGCAGAACCTCTCCCATGGAATCTCTTCTCACTGCATTTCATATAGAAAACTGCAGCATTGTCTCTTTGTTGGACTCTCATTTTCCCTTTCAGAAGTCACAGTAAGCATACATCTTTATTGCATTGTACATCCTCCTGAAGATAACTTTCCCTCTCTGTAAGAAAATATGGGGAAAATAAAGAGGACACAAGGGTGGAATTAAAATTAAAAAGGCCTAAGAGGCTTCTACATATGCTGCTTCATCCGCAGCCGTTCTGGAGAGGCAGGAGATAAGGTGGCTTAGGGAATGCAGCTGAGTCCGGAGAGGCATTTATTTAAGATTGATATCGAGCCTTGGAATTGTGAGTGGGAGGTTTTTGTGAGGAAGGAACAGGATGTTGCCAGGAGGGAGGGAGGCTGGTTAGGATGATTTATTGTGAGAGGTCAGTAGCAGGAAGTCACTGGAGATACGTGATGGTTGAAAGCGCAGGCCAAGGAACCCGGGTGAGGACACTGTTTTATGCTCTGAGATTCTGGCTCCTCAAACAGGGCCAACAGAGTGGCTGGGTGGTCTAATTTAGGGTCATCCTTGGTGGTCCTGCATACATGTGCTTTGGTCAGTGTCCTTGTCTGCAAGTCTCTTTCTGTGCAGAATGACCCATCCTGCTCTGGGCTCTGTTACACAGGCTTGTACCATTAAAAAAAAATCCACTGCACTTCAAAGAGAGATTTCAGGCCTTTCTTAGGGCAAGAAGTTATTTGGTGCTTACACAGATAATCGTGCACATGGGCACTACTGAGATGATGAAGTAATTGTATTTATCATTAGGCTCCTCCTCCCCTTGATAGGAAAATTCCGTGTGACACAAGAAATGAAAAGATTGGCAAGAGAAGAGGAGTCATCACCGAGAATGACCTTTGGGGCCATAAACAGAAAGTTCAGCTGGATGTAAAGCTTTAACTAGTTGTCAATCTGAAATCTGCAGCTCCACTTGAATCTAATGGCCCATTTATCTTGAGCAGGACTACTGCAGGCAGTGGCTTTTTGATATTTATGACTATAAATAAATTATTGATTATTTCACACGGCCACCTTCTGCCTACCCTGTTCTGAGTGTCATTGATGTCTTATTTTGCTGTCCTGTCTCCTGACCCAGTCAGACCTGAAGTCCCCTTGTGCCAAGAGCTGTTGTCCTTCCTGAAAAGACAGACGGTGCCACAGAGAACCCTCAAGTCAAATAGACAGGAGTGTGGAAAAAGGGATTTGGGCTCCTTGGGAAAGGCAGCAGTGCTTTGGGAGGATTCCCTTTGACTTCAGGTGAACTTAAATGACTTGGCAAAGGTCGCACAGAGAGGTCAGTTCTTGGGTACAGAACTACATTCATATCTTCTTTGCAGTGGTGAATATCTGGACAATTCTCCAATATCCCTGTTCGGCTTCCCGTTACTACAAACTCAGCTGTGTTGTGGGGTTTTTTCAGTGCATTCAAACCCCGCTGCTCTGCTCTTGTTTCTTTCTGCAGCAATTCTGGCTGTCCCTGCTGATAATAGCTCAGATTAGACCCACACAAGGCGGTAACATCTGAGCTTTCCATGCTGTCCTTTTATCTCGTGTCCTCCAGCTCGTGGTCCTGTTGTCCCTGCGCAGCTTGGTATGTGGTGATGTTCACTCTCCTGCTTGCACTCAGTGAATGATTTATCATGTGTTATCAGTAGGACTCTGTACAGTGTCCAGGGACAATGTTTTCCTCCATCTGGTTCCAAGCTGGTGGAACACCCTTCCATATGGTTTTCACATGCGGTTCTCCTAGTACGTCCCTTCTATTTTTTCCCTCTGGATTCGTCGTTATGCAGTTTGTCTAACAAGTACACTGTGTTTCACTTTATAAATTAATCACATGCATGAATTAAAACTTTATCAAATGTGGACGTTTTTTATATGACAGAGGAAAGCTTCACAGCTGGGTGAATCTATCTTCTGGAAGAAATATCCAGTCCCACGACGTCCTGGAAATTAACTGCTGCGATGTTCCACGCCACTCTTCAGTCAGATATTACCTTGTGGCTTGTTCTGGAAGAGTCTTATAATGTGTGGAAAAGTCTTTTAGTTCTGTTCTGTATTATGAAGGTGCTGGTTGCAGTTACAGGTTCATGATGTGGGCAGGACAGAGACCACGAAAACATCTTTTTACGTAAACCATCTTGAGATGCAGTGATTCTCAATTACTTGATATTGGGCACTGCAAGAGACAAACATCTTCATCTCACCAGTCTTCTGAGTGATCCAACCTGCAAAAGGGCTCCTCTACCAGAATCACTCACTGCTGGGTTTGCTGGTCTTTGCAGATAACTTTTCGCCGTGGTCTTTGTCGGTTTTATGTTGTTAGGCCTGGTAACACGCTTTTATCTTATCTGGCTTTCTCTCTTCTTTGCTCTCCATGTTGTTTGCTATTCTAGAATAAATACGCAGGACTGCCTGCCCCGGGAGGCCAGTTCACTGCGTTCCTCCCCCAAGAGCAGGCAAATATTTGCCCCACACCAGGCCCCGAGACGTGAGCGGCGACACGAGGAGGTGCGGCAGAGCCTGGGCCTGGCAGGGTGTGAAACCAGTTGGCTTGGAGCGTTCAGCAGGTGGTGGCCTTGTCTTCAGAGCCACAGGGAAAAGGGGCTTGACTTTGGGGGGTGTGTGTGTCGATGTGCACACCTGGGTGAGGTGGTGGGGTGTGTGGGACGCTGATGGACTTCAGCTGGTGAACGTGTGCGTGTGGCAGGTTCTCAGGAGCAGCAGCAGGGCTGGTGCTCCGAGCTAAGGGCCGTTTTCCAGCATTATCCATTTGGCTTCCAGGCTCGTGCGTTTCAAAATAACCCATATAGCATGTGCATACACTTTTGTGTTTCTGTGTGTTTGTGACGTTAGTGGGCATGTTGGTGATGTTCTTGTGTGACTTGGTGAGGTTAGACACTGTGTCTTAAGTTTTCTGCCCTTGCATTGCACCTTTTACCTGTTGAGGATTCAGATCTTATTCCTTCACAGAAGGGATGATAGAAACAAAAATACTCAAGGTGGGCAGTGTCTTTAGGCCTTTGTATGCTATATAGTTTCTCTTTGGAAAGTCTTTCCTCAGTTTTGCAGGGGGCCACTCTTCATTTGAATCCTTTTCCCCACTGCCTGTGGAGTACTCCTGTTTCAGAAGCTGTTTCATCTTCAGAAAATTCTGCTTCTGAAGTGAGTGGCATCTTAGAGCTGCTTCTCATTGCAGAGTTACACGGAATATCACCCCTACTTTACACCCCATCTCTAAGGAGAAGACCCTAAGTAGCTTGTGGTCATGTTGCCTGTCCAACGATAAATAAGCCATTTCCAGAGCTGCTGCATCCATCACACCATGGAGCATGTTAGGTAGTGATTTTGTAAACTCTTGGGGCCAGTGTAAGCCAACATTCTCACCAGAAAAAAAGATATTTCCACTTTTCCTCCTTTGGGAGGAAAAGCCTGCCACTTTCACATGCCATCTCCTCCCTTGCTAGCCCAGACATTCTTGTCTGGTGAACTCCCCGAAAATCTCAGGAAGGGGTTATGGTTGGTTCTACCTTGGATCTATGTCTTCATTCACTTCATTGCAGAAAGGGTGTTTGTACGGCTGTGGTGTTGGTTTGCAGAGGTGTCACACGGAGCGGCCGGGGAGCAGGTACCACCAGCTCGGACGTGTGTGGTTTTAAGGCCATCTCCCCATCACCTCCCTTGTTTGACTCCCTGCGCGTCCTCCTGTCTCACCTCACTCGGCTTCTTTGATTTGGAGCCGCCGCTGGGTTGGCCGAGAGGGTTTCTCGTTGTTGGTTTTTGGGGGTTTTGTTGTTTGCTCGCTGTTGCCTTTTCCCAGTTTGAAGTTTGCCGCCTTCTGGCCTCTGGGCCAGTGACCTCCCTGCGAGCTGCCCACGGTGTCATTGTCAGGGAGGCTGCTCCGTTTCCATCTGGGGCTTTTCGGCCTGGATTGGATCCATCGAGCCGGCAGGTCTGACGGATGGCCTTATTGACAATCGGGTTGACCCTTGTTCGGCAGGCTGACATGCTCCGTATTTCACGGGCTGGCATTTGATGCGTATCAAAGAGGTGGTCAGGTCATCGGAACAGCCAATTAAAACGATAAAGAGGGAGGAGTGGAAGATGAGGTTTTAACTCTTTCCAGCCCGTCATAAACATCTTTATGTAGCAGAGGTGTGTTTTGCTGCCAAAACAAGGGCTGGGAGGGAGGTAAAAACAAAGAGCCATCTCTATAAATTTATCTGTGGGAATTCTTTAAAAATTGAGTAAGCAGAGATCAGGAAACAATTAACTGTCTATATAGTTATCAGTTATTGGGGGTCTGGAATGACACTGGATCAATTCCCTGCCTTTCAATTTATTTATTTTATTTTGTTTTTCTGAACAACATATCGTAAAAGAGACCATGAAATTCAGCATACGTTAATTAATATATACAGTATATAAACCTCGAATTCACACTGCTTAGAAGACAAGAATTCCATATCATCACTGTTGTTACCTGAAAAGGAGAAAGGCACTCCCATTATAGTTGCTGGTAGCTGGCAGAAGGTAATAAATTTAGGAGTTATTTAGCATCAGCTTCTGAATAATGGCGTCAGAAGAACACGCTCTTCACATGAGGAACCTAATGAGGGAGAAGTGCTAGAGCCAGGATTTAAGAGTACCGCTAGGATCATGGATAATAAAAGGTCTATTGCCCATCAGTGGCTGATGTTCATACCAGTGCAGGGTCAGTCACAGTTGCTTCGATGTTAATTTGGGTGCTGTGTTTTAAGATAATGCAGCCCTTCCTAAGATGCCAGCAAAAAAGCACTAGATCCCAGACTTTTTTGCCTGCTGAGCTTTAGTCCACACTTTTGTTAAAGTTTCCAAATATTGATTTTAGTGGAAATGGTAACAAAACAACGAACTTGGATCATTGTTACTTTTTGAATAGTCCAGCACGTCCGGACTCAGTGCCTGGCTCAGGTGTACAATTTCAGGGTGGCTTCCTCTGTGCTGTACTTAATTTTCCAGCCTATAAAAGGGGGAACAACTACCTCATTTTCCCAAAAAAAGCTAAAATCTGTGGAACACAGTAAAGCTAAGAACCACCGTGGTGTCTGAGTAAGAGAAGGAAATAAATCCCCCCTTACCCTCTGCAAAAGATCCCATGCCACACTTGCAGTGCAGCACATGCTCCTTTAAGATCTTCCTTTGCCTGCTTGTACTTGTTCACTTTTGCCTTAATATCGTAATCTAACTAATGCAAAGGCATTGAATCCATTTTCTGACTGTTGGGTAAATGATGGTTAAGCGTCAGGAGATTTATTTAATTGTCTGGCTATTAAAAAAAAGAAGGTAGGTCTGCTGAGTGAAAGCTTTTATGCTTTTAAATTGAGGTATTGTTGTGATTAGAGTTTAAACAGCAATGATTTCTTCAAAAACGCATTGGCAGTAATCACTGGCTTGTTTGATTGTCCACATAACTGTACCACCCTCACTGCCAAGAAACTCATCTGAACCACCAGTGATAGTAATAGCTATTTTTTTCCATTAAGTGTGCAGCAGATATAATATTCAGGGACAGGAACATCTTCATTAGGCAGTACGGAAAGTGAACACATTGTTCACAAATCAGCCTTAAGAATAATGGACTAGAGAGACTTCAGAGGTGAGGTCTGGAGGTTGTGGGGGTGGGAAAGGGGTTTAAAGCTTCATGAACCACATACAGATAGGATTTTAGTGGGATATGGGCAATTGATCCCCTTAAGTGTCTTTGAAGAGGCTGGTCTAGAGGTAGAGAAACTCCAGATGACTCATTATTGTGCTGCTTAGTCTCGTCACAGTGTCTCAATGATCATTTTACTCTTTCATATTTCTTTAATTTAAAAAGCCGAGAATACAAAGCTAATTCATCTGGCATAATCAAAAACAAGAGCAGAAGGATGACGGATTTCTGAGGCGAGCTGGCGACCTGCAGGTGAGAAAACGGCCGCCCTTCGGTTTACCTGGATGTCTCTGAGACTGCTGAAAACCCTAGACATTCGCAAAATGCAAACAAGCCAAACTCCTTCTTTATGTATTTTTCCACGGGAAATCCATCTCCCAAGTGAATGCCACTTCCCTGCTAGCTCTTGTCCCAAAAATCCAGGGTGAGTCTTTGCCAAAGCGTTTGCTGCTTAGCGGGTGTAAAGGGCCTGGTCTCGAAAAATATACCTGTACCCAAGGGCAAACGGAGAGATCCTTCTTTCTCCTTATCTTTCTTAATTTCACATTCCCTAATATATTTAGGTACCAAAAGCTGCTGGTTCCAGGTGTCATGCTTGTATAGGATTAAGGCTGACACTTGCCTTGAAACTCCAGCAGGAATTTTAGTTTCCCATTTCTCATCGTCACCCCCTGCCTGGGAAATCCCAGCCAGCAAGGACAGATCCAGTTTGTCTCTCTGTCAACACGCTGCACCAGCAAGAGAAAGGCTACATGTGAGCGGGGCTAAGCTCCTTTTTCCTCCTCCTTGCCCTCGTCAGCCCTAAGTATCATTTAGCAGCGTTGGCCGCCTGCTCCTCTCGGCTGGACACCGATTGCTCCCCGTCGGAGAGCTGTCAGTAAGGGGAAAGCCAAACGTCGCGGTGGGAAGTGATCTCACCCGGCAGGAGGGCACCTCTTCCCAGCCAAAACAACGCGACTTTGACAGGCTTGATGTATTTATTATCTTCTTGGTGCAGAAATGCTGCCACAGCAGGTAGCAGGGTCGGGGAGGGGAGGATGAGGAGGATGCTGCTGGTGGCTTGGAAGGGGAAAAAGAGAGGGGGAGTACAAAGCGCTGAGGAGTTTTCTGCAGACAGCTGATGGCAGGGTGTAGGAAATGATAAGGGGAAAAGAGGGTACAAAGGAAAGGAAGAGACTATCATAAAAAGGCAATTTCTTTTACTTATGTGCTTAACTCATCTCCTGAACTCCAGCGACTCAAGAGTGCTGACAAAAAGCAAACAGCAAGTGAAAAACCAGAGAGGTTACAGCCCAGATGGGGCATGGTATCCCAGCCAGGCTGAGCCACTAAGAGCTGTCACCTTGGTGAGAGGTGTGACTCACTGGCTCTTCTGCTCCTTGTCCTTCTGGACTGGGCTCCCTTTTCATTTTATACTGTGATCTGGGAGGGTTTCTCACAAGTGCCATCTGTCAGGCTGCTTTGCCAGCCCCGGTTTGGGTCCATTTTCCTCTGCAAAGTGTCAAAGGACATTTTTACTCTAAGGAGAAGCAGTCAGGAGCTTTCAGGGGCAGAATCATGTTGTATCCTCAACAGCTGTGCCAGTTCAGAGGCTTAAGTTAAACTCAGCATAGTTACCTGGTCTGCACTCCTGAGCAGCAATGAGGATTGATCCTGTGCTTTTGAAAGACAACCAGCTAATCTGGCTTTTGAGTAACAGACCATCCATTTCTTTTATTCTGGTGTTCCAGGAATAAAATCCCCTTACAGAAATATAGAAATTTCTCTAGATAAAAGTTCCCTGGGCATGTCCAGGTGTCTTCATTTGGCAGCAATTAAGTGAAAATTGCCAGGGCCTGTGTGCACCAGTTGGGCCTTGTTGTCCTGACCAGCCCCACCTGGGCCCCCCCCCTCTTGTTAGGCCAGGAGCTCCATTCAAGCTCAATCCCTGCTCTCTTTTGTAAGTCTGAGCCTACCTTTGGGGTTTCTCTTTGTGGCTCACAGAGACTACAAGTTCAGTAGTGTTATACTGGGACTTAAATCCTGTTATTCTGCAACTGGCATGTGGTATCTGGTGCCTACGCAGTTTTGAGAAGCCGGAATGTGCTGATAAATGAAAAATAAACTCTTTATTGCGCTTGATGTATATGTAACGTTGCAAGTGGGAAGTATGCAAGTGACTGCAGAGTTTCCTTAAAGGATGAGAAAAGTGTTTCTTGTGCTGTGAGGAGAACTCACCATGGAGTGAATTAATTGAAATTTACTGATGGACTGGCTGAATGGAATGACTGGTTTCAAGGCACCTTTGCTGCGAAAGGACTCCAGGGAAACAAGAGCGACCAGAAGAGATGGAAGGAACGGTGCTGTCTGCTAACTGTGAGTAAGCAAACTTTTTCTGGGATTGAAAACGTGCTTTGCAGTGACTGATAAAAGAGAAAATGTATGTAGAAGGTACTATGATTGTGGAATGGTGCTGGAGTTTCCTTGGTGGATGGGGCAGTGGATGTGTTGAGAGCCAGCTGGCTATTTTGGGAAACTTCTCTTCAGAAAAGTGTTGAAGTTTGGTGTTTGTAAGTATTGAAAGACACGCACCTGCCTGTGGTTGAAGCGTGACTGAAGAGAAGGTGCACAAGGAGCTGGTTTGTCTCTGTTAAGCTTTTATTTTTGCTGTTTTGAAGTTGGTTGTTTGCTTGGTTTTCTGGACAAATGTGGACTGTGGGTCAAGTGTCTTCTTGGCTGCAGAGAGGCCACATACGCTGATGTCTGTATGTTACACTTGAATTGTCAATAACTACTTTGAAGTTATGAGATTCTTTTGATAGTGCACCAAAGAGAGCTGATTATGGTCTTGCTCAAACTGACTGAATAGCAATAGTTGGACTAGAGGCTGTGGTAGAGTGAATAACCAGTCTAGCTCTTTTGTTTTTTCTAGTTCTTTCTCCTTAACTGAGCAAGCTAACGGTTTTACCGTTAGAATCTCTATGATAATAAAAATATTACTGTTATTGCTGCAACCAAAAGCTTTTGCTGTGGGTTGTTTAATGGGTGTTCTAATACTGTGTGATGAACATGTGGAATGCTCTAGTACTACTCAGTGTCCTTTGCGCAAGTGAACCTCGGTTTGGAAGAGAAGGTTGTGTCTCTGTTATTCAAGATGCTTTGCAGCAGTTGATTTGCAGTATAACAGGAATATTGTCTGTTTGTGTTCCGTAAGGCATTGTGTTGTTCATTAACAGCTTCTTCCCACACACTTTAATGTACTCTTGCCTTCTTGCTGCTGCTGTGTGGCCCAAGACCTTGTGCTGGTTTCTCCCTTCTGTATAACCTCGGTTTCTACACGAGCACTTGATGGTTATTCCAGTTGTGGGGGAATGTTGTGGAACTCTGTGGGTCTGCAGCAGTCAGATATATTTGTGGTGTAAACTCCATAAAGTGTCTCCTCCTCCGTTTCCAGCCATGCAGGGGAAACACTACGCTGTGCTGTGCATTGTAGGGCTGGGTATCATTTTTCTGTTTTAAAAAAAAGGGCAAAAGTGAATTTTTTTCTATGTTAAAGGTACATTTATTTAGGCCTCCCATGACTGAATGGAGTATGGGGGGTTGCAGAAAGGTAGATCACTGTGGATGAGCTCAAAGCTCGTTCTGGAGTCTTGGGTGTATGTGGGAGAGGTGCGTGTTCACAGGTGTCTGACATCAGTATTGAGTTCCTTCTGGGATTCTTCAGCTGTTCAAGTCTTACTTTGGGGGGTAAAAACTGTGGTAAAGCATGCTATTAGTTCAGCTTATTGAAAATGCTTGATTTTTATTTTAATTGACATTGAGTATACGTTGCTCACATACTCTGTGTGGAGGCAAGTGGTGTGTGTTTTCGGGTTATTTTTGTTTCATTTTGGGTTAGTTTTGTTTGTTTGTTTGTTTTATTTCATTCAATTGTACCGTCCCTCTAAAAAAAACCCCGAACTTTACCATTTACATGGCCTAGATCCCAGAGCTGCACCTTGGCTTTGTGTGGCAGCACTTGTGGTGAAGCCAAATGTGAAGGATCAGCAAAGAGGAACTTTGATTTAGTTGCATTTTACTGATAGTTTTGCTTTATTTAAAAAATAAATAAAAGCGGAGGGGAAGTACAAATTCTAGTCGTTTTTATAATAAGCAGTAATTAATCAGTAGCTTAAAAAAATGTATTTTATTACTTAAAGAATTACAAGTTTCATTTCCATTACAAACTCACCCAGAATATTTCAGCACCAAGTTACTTTGAAATCCACAGAAACGGGGAAAGAATTTAGAAGATATGGGGGGAAAAAACTGAAATATTGTGTAGATGGAAGATTTCAGGCAATGAATGAAAGCAATTTAGGGAAAGCCAACAAAAACTTTAAAAGAAAAAAAAAGTGCGGATGTTGAGATAGGAGATATTTGGGGGCAAACAAATTTCAATCCTAAAAGAATAACATTTTCTGTCTGGCTTTTGGGGACCTTTTTTGTTGTTGTTTTTCCTCGTGGATGTGTCTGATGTGGAGCTTGTTACCAGGTTCTTTTTAGTGGAGCTGTGTGTTTCTGCCGTGTGGTCCTTTCTCATCTGCCCCTTCAGACAGGAGGCAACAGAAGCAGAATCTGTTCAGTCACAGTGACAGAGCCCCCTTTTTTTGGAGGGCAAAACATTCTGTTGGTTTTGTATAAATAATCTCATGTTTGTCTCTGTGTTTGCATCGGGCACGTTCAGTGAAATAGAGCACAAAGGGTGGTGCTGTGAGATTCCTGCCCCGTTCTGCAAGGCTTAAAGGAAAGGATCTAAAACCTCGAGTGCTTACTCTGGCTGGTGAGCAAGGAATAAGTGGCTTGTTGGGAGACACTGGGGGTCATCCTAAATTTTGGTCTGTCTGTCATTAGTGGGACCTGAAACTCCGTGGTAGACTCAGGTAGATGGCTGGGAAAAGGTATAACAACTAGTGATGTCTACAGGTTTTGTTGACCCCCTGCCAGGCATCACAAGTTAGCCTTATGAACTTGATGTTGCCCTGGTTGGTGGTGTGGGGGACCTGGAGCTTACGTGGGCTGGATTCCCAGTCAGGCACTGGCCTGCAAAGTGGCCTCAGCCAAGTCACTTCTCTGCTTTGTGCTTCATTCCCCAGGCCGCAGAATGGGGATGATAACCAGCTTGGCCGATGACAAGTGTGAAAGGAGAAATAAGCATTCTCATCTGACGTTTGTCAGGCTGCTGACCTAGATCTGCACGATCAAACTGCATGTAAGCTACATGCTGTAGTTTTGCAGGACAGCATCTATGCAGATTTAGGCTGGCTGGCAAGTCGCTGCCATCCATGAAGGTTACAAGCATCAGTATAAGGCAAGCAGGCTGTCTGATACTCCCTATTTAGAAGGAAAGACGTGACTTTTCAGGCAGCGAATTCTCTGGAAGAACAAAAGGAAACTTGTAAGGTCCAAATCTGTTGGTGGTGGTATGTGGCTTCATCTGTACTCCACACAAGGCTGTAATGGATCATTTTCTTGCTTTGGTGCCATTTAAATGTTATACGCTAAGGATTGCGACAGCAGAGACCTGAAATACTGAGATACATGTGAAGTCCTGTACGCTTTTAAGTCTGGTGTCCTTAAAAATCCCATAAGACCCCACGTTCCTGTGGAAGAGGTTGATCCCAGGCTCAGCTCAAGTTTGTGCCTAGTCTGGGGTGTTACGGACTTTGGACTCCTTTGGTTTCCTCTCTGGGCTTTTTGCGCATTCTCCCTTCTCTGTCCCAGGTGAAGAGGACTCCTCATGGTGCCCTGCACAGGGACAAGGGATCTCAGAAGGGTCTTTCCCAGGGAACCCATCACTCCAGGGCCACTTGCCACTGCTGTGTCTGCATTGTGCAGGTCGGTCCTCCGATTGCTGACAGCCAGCTTCTCCAGGAAGGGGATGAAATCCAAGTGGCAGGGCAGGCACCTCTGAGGAGATTGCTCCTAACTGTTCCCACAGAGCTTGAAGAAAAAGATTTGACGGCTTTACAGGGGAAAACGGCTGAGAAGGGATTGATAAACACACAGAGATCTAACTAGTGTGTCCCATCACTCCGAATAGCTGATCATAGCGAAAGTGCTTCAGGGCAGTGTCGGGAAGAATTTGTTGATGTGAACTCGTGTCTCCCTGAGAGAATCGCGCTGTTTCGGGGAAGGGACCATCCAGAGAAGGTTGTCATGAAGAAGAACGCAACAGCAGTAGGGTGGGTGCCTGTGTCAGGAGGAGCTGGCGAGATGATCACCAGCACATTCTGAAGGCAAAGCTGCGAGGATGCTGGCAAGGACCCGAGAGCTGAGCTTCCTTGCAGCACCCGTGGCAATGCAAACTTCATTCCTTTTCAGCGTGAGCGTTTGCAACCAGAAGCTCTCGGTGCCAGCTGGCGTCCCAGGCATGAGGAATTCCGTGTCGCAGTTGGGAATCTCCTGTAGCTCCCGTGCTTAGGGCTGCCCTGACGTGACCATCTGCACAACAGGTCAGCAGTGTGAACAGGCTTAGCTGATCATATCTGAACTGTTGTAAACCACTTCATATAGTCCCCCAGTGTGGCAATAGCTCGTGAAAGGAGAGCAAGCACTCTTTCTCCAGTAACCTCTTCAAAGGTCCATCTGCTGTTGTCAGAAAGGCTTGGGCAACTCTTGCTTGAAGATCTCAGGGTAATGCCCATTGTTACGCATCAATAGTTTAAGAAGGACTGCGTGTCGCAAACACCTGGTGTTTGAAAACACGATGGGCTAAATTGGGGAGGCAGTTTGAAATCAGTCTGAGCATTTGAATGGAAGAAGTGTTGGATGTCCGCTGCCAAAGTGCACGAACACACGGAACTGCAGTAAATATTCCCTAAAAGTGCTGCTTTGGCTTGTTCCATTTCACAGAAATCACTGGGGAAGCTCGTTCCTAGACTTGGTCCGGGAGCAGAACTTTAACCAAAATGACTGTGCATGCATTTGTGAAGTCTTCTGTTACGTGGAAAACACCACTGTCAAGGGATTTGGTTCATTTTTTAATGTTTAGTTCAGTTTTACCTTGACTGAGATGTTTGCTTGGGCACTTAATGGGTTGGAAATGTAGATGTTCCCAGCAGGGCACAACGTTTAGAGGGATGTCTCAAAAGATTTTATTAGTAGATGTCATATGCTTACTGGATTTTTTAAATATATATTTTTTAGTCTTGCATTCAACTATTCTGCATGAGAGTAATCATAAAACTTAATATTTTCTGGTTGTCAGTAGAGGAAAAGATCCAAACTTGCTGTGCTGGTGGAAGCATCCCACAAATATTTGTACCATGCTTTGAAGGTCAATACCAGAAAATGGTGTCTAAATGCAAGAGAAAATAAGATATACCAAGACTTTGGAAATTTCAGAAGTGCAAATATTTCACGTTTGCTTTAATAAGAGAGAGGTGTCTAGCTCTTTGAAAGCTTCTCTATAAAACAAAGCTGAATGGAGACGAGCCCAGGATTGTTGATATTTGTGTGCGTTGGATAAATGCTCTGATTGTCAACAGCTTCCACAAGTAGGATGGCAGGCAGCGTGGTCACCGTGTCCCTTGGCTTTGGAAGGGTGAAGTGAGTCAGTCCCTTGTAACGGTGTTTTCAAAAGCTTTTGTAAACAAGACGTGTGTCTCTTACACTTTAAGCAAGGCTAACAAATTGAGATGAGCCGCAGCAGCTCTGCGAAGGCTGGGGACGCACACACAAGGGCCTGAGGTGATTTATCTTGATGTTTGGTTGAATTCTTTGCATTTTGGGTCCCTTCTGTAACCTTTTCACCTCGTTCTTTTTTAAGGTGGCTGCCTGGCTGTTACAATTTATCATGAACGCATCTCACTTCACTTTTGACTCCTCTGACGGAAGGAACAGCCGGTCTCTGGGAGGTCAAAGACATTATTTTCCCTTCATCTTTCTCAGTTTCCAGCACATATTTGTCACTTTGAAAAAGCATGAATTCTGGATTTGATGCACTTTAATTGATTTCACCCTCAACAAGTCCAACTGTCCATCAACCTTTCCTTTCTCTTTCCTCTCCCCCTTCTCTCTTTCTTTCCTCTGTCCCTTTACTTTGTGGGTGATGTTTTCAGCTGCGTGCACGTTGAAGCTGTCGCAAAGCCTGTGACCCTATCAAGGCTCACTGTCACTAGCCATTTCTCTCATTTTACTTGTCCTCCAAGTTGAACTTTGGATGCTGAGCGAGAATGAAGCTGCCTTATAGGAGGACTGGTCTTGGAGTATGTTAGTGATGTGCTGCTTCTCAAAGTAAAAGTGACTGCTGATAGTTGGCTAAACTTGGCTCACGGTCCACTTCTTTTGAGGAAACTGTCTAGAATTAGAAACGTGAAGGAATAAATGATTAGCTATTGATATATTTTGGTATTTAAAATTATTTGCAGCAGTACTATGGCCAAGATGAATTGTACTGTTTCTTTGTTTCTCGTGGAAGGATGTATACATCCAGTGTTGCATGGCTGTAAATTCCATTGTGTAAAATGGCATTGACACGTCATAAAATGAGATGCCATCATCCTGTCTGTTGCTTGTTTAGTGAATTTATATGGCATAAATGGAGATGTGGAGTAAATAGAGTATGTGGGTAACAACTTGGCCTTTGCACAGAAGTCCGGTCTTGGTAGCCAGGGACCACACACCAGTGGAAGCTGAAAGAGGTTGAGAGGTGTTCCTCTGAATGCTGCCGTTACATCCCAGTTATTATCAGGACACGGACTGGGGAGCGGGCTTCTGTTTGCAACAGTGCCAAGATGAGTGAGTTCTCTGCGCTGTTCTGAGGTGTTCACCAGAACTCAGCAGGGGTGCTCCTTGAGCTGACGTGCGCTTGCTGAAGAGCTCCAGCACTGGGAATGAGCTGAATTGGCTCACGATGCTGTGTG
The DNA here is from genome assembly GCA_013399365.1 of Pampusana beccarii. Lineage (NCBI taxonomy): Eukaryota > Metazoa > Chordata > Aves > Columbiformes > Columbidae > Pampusana > Pampusana beccarii. The sequence goes on along the minus strand of VWYH01000197.1, from coordinate 389,815 downwards.
CGTTTGTTTTCAACTGGTAGCTCATGGTCACTAAGACAACCAAGGCTCTTGCTGAGATCCATTTGGTACTTTTGTGGGAGCCCCGTAAAGGTCGAGGGGGTGAAGGGCCGTGGACGCTGCTGTCCATGATCTGGGTGACCAGGGAAGGGGCCGGGCTGTGGGACAGGGTCCCTTGGGGTCCCTCAGGATTGGGCCTTGGGGACAGGTGTGACTGCCTCAGCTCTTCATGTGCAGAGCACCGTGAGTCACATCTGTCGGTCAAGGTCGGTATTTGCCGGTGTCCGTGGATGGAGCAGTGACTGTTCTTCATGGGGGTATAAAGAGCCTCCGCTAGTACTGGTGGGGCTCGCACCGACCCTTTCCTTCCATCATTTGCTGCTGAGAGGGTTGTTGTAGCCTTGTGAAGACTCTTCTCGTCCTGTGAGACTGGACAGTCATATATGGATCATTATCTGAGTCTTCTAGGAGCAAATCCTGGGCCACCGTTACCAAGGATAGATGGGATTCCTCACTGGCAAACCTCCTGCAGCCTAATTCTGAGTTTATGTATTTCTAGCATGATAATTCTTGCTTGAAATGTTAGATTGACGGCAAAGCTTGCTCTTTTTCGGTCTATATGTTCATTTGATCCCCCTATCAGGTGAAATTCTTTCTGTTGCGTGGTGACAATGATTTTATTTTTATATACATTTTTTCCTCTCACTAGGCTTCTCAGAAAAACACAGCAGCTTTCTGGTGTCCAGATCTGTGATGTGAGAGAAGCTAAACAAAGCATTCTATGCTGGTGTGAGTTGATGTCAGTAGCTCCTTGCACTGCTGGGGAACTCAGGGCTTAGAATAAAATATGTTAATAATATGACATTAGAATGTTTTAAAGGACATACAAGGATTTCATTTCTTGTTGCGAGTGTGTACTATCCATTCCCCTTAAATTCAGTGCTGTGCCTGGGGGAAGAACCCAAGGAGAACTTGGAAAAGAGTCCATTAAGCTACTGTAGGCAGTGGTACGTGGAGCTTATTAGACTAGTCAAACCCTGTGTCTGTGCAAGGTGCAAGGACTAAGGAAAGTTTAATCCTCAGATCAGGTCTGTGCTGCCATCGCATGTGTGTGTGATACTGGCTGCCTGCAGAGCTTACTCTGTGGCAGGTTTTTCAGACTTCATTTGTGGCAGCAGCAAAAAGGCTTTAATGCGGGTGTTTGCGGAGGTGGTGGTGGTGTTTTGTAATAGGTAAGTAGGTTCTCTTGGGGGGGTGGTAGGGCTATCGTTTACTGGAAAAGAGTTTAGAATTTTGTAAAATCATAGTAGCGACCGTGATTTCTGCTTGGTTTTACCTTCAAATACTGGCATACAGTTTAGCCTAATTATTCAGTATCTCGCAGGCCTTCAGCTTCGTGTAGCAACCCATGTTATTGAGCCTTTCAGTCTTGTGAGTAAAGCGTGTTTTACTCACAAACACCTAGAACTAACTGGTATGTCACTTTGCAGTGTACTTGGAATCTTATCAGAGATAAGGAAACGGAGGTACTGGGAGGTGAAGCAGCTTGTTTGGATCCCCTAGCTGGACAGTAGCAGTTTCAGGATTGGCAATCCATGCCCTCAAACCATAATTACCTATTTTATATACCTGGTTTAGGCATTGTGGTGTCTGAAGTAGAGGCTTGACCCAAGGGAATGACACGGGGATGCTGGTGCCTCCAGGAGCACCACGGTGTCCCCGCTGCTGAGCTGGGGACTTGGTGTTTTAGCTGGTTTAGTCCCAGGAGCTGTGGACGGCTCTCTGGATCTGGACCACAGCAGAACATGGGATGGTATCTGGTTTTTAGCTGCCTAGAAGAGCTTCTGTACAGATGCAGGGGGGGCAGTATTGCAGCCTGAAATAGGTGTCGATGAGATCTGAGCCCCTTCTGCATTAGGCACCATGTGAGAGTAAATGTTCTGGTTTCTTGAACCAGCGGTGAGTTGAGGTACCTGATCTGAATCCTGCTGCAGGTTTCCCAAGTCCCAGGCCAGTGCTTTCTCCAGGAGGGTAACCTGTCTCGGAGCAAGTTTTCTTTTCCAGTCAGCAAGTTGGACAATAATCTGATGTGAAGCCAAAAATTGCACAGTTTACATCTTTTCAGGGGATTAAGTCACTTAACAGAGCCTTGCTAAACCAGCTGGGAGCTTTCCAATCCACACACAGAGTCACTCGCTTGTCTCCTCTGTCAAGAAAAGTACAAGCTGGGGAAACTACTGTGCAAAGGTTACTCAGTGTGGTGATACTGGGCTGGGAATGCTATAGACCCAAGGTCTCCAGTCTTGGGATGCACATGAGGAGAGCAGCAAGCACTGACACCCCATCACAGTATTTTACGGAAACTTTGAGTTAATCTTAAAGGAGTGAGGATGTTCAGCTAAAATTAGAATAATTTCAAGATGCAAGCTCAGGTTTGATGCTTGGATCAGGATTTAAACTTAAAATTTAGTCCAATTCAGGTCTACTGCTCAGAGCATCCATCTCCAGAATCACTTTGCATGCTGGTAGTTTGGAGTTTTTAACCAGTTTAGGTGTTGCCTGCCATTGTATCAGACAGACATGAAGCAGCATGTGCTGCTGACAGCTCCACGCTCTGCAGTGGTGACACTTTTCCTTTCCCCAGCCCAAATGCAGAAGACAACATGAATTTACCCAAGTGACCACACAAGCCGTGGTTTGGCAAAGATGTGGGACTGTTTATACCACCTATTTTTAACAGATAGTCACACAGAGAGAGGGAGGTGGGAAAAGATCGTGAAAAGGAGATGCAGAATGATTGCATTAGGCAGTTGATAATTTCAGTCTAAAGAGCTCTAAATTCCCCTCTGATATCTTCTCCTGGGAGTCTTAGTTCTTAAGTTAAATGACTAATTAGGGTGTGTTCACACCACAAATCAGCCCAGCAAGGCAAACTCGTAAGACCTAATGCTCACTTGCTCCCTGTGGAAGCTGAACATCTCAGGAGCTTGCAGAGGCGTTTGTCCCCCTGGAAATCTATGCCTGTTACCAGGACATTGCAGAATTTAGCAGGGGGAGGAAGCAAAGAAAAATCCTCCCTTACCACACAGGACCTGTATCAGTCCCTCTCTCAAGCAGATTTCTTTGCCTTGTTCTTTCGCTGCTCCAACATCTTGTTTAGCAGAAGGGAAAAAAAAAAAATGGGAAACTTAAGTACCCCAAGCTGAGAGGAGATGTACAGCACCAGCGGGACCCTGACCTTCCCCGTAGGTGACAAATTGGATAGCGCAGAGGCTGGGGATGCCGGAGCAGGTTAGAGTTACAAAGCCAACATCTGTTTGCGAGGGTGCGGGCTGCGGTGCTCTGCCGATCCCCAGCAAAGAGGGTTGGCTGCAGGTGGGCAGAGGTGGGAATGGGCACAGCGGGCGTTTCTGAGGGGTATAGGTGTAAATGTATAGAATAGATCCTGAGGTGGTGCTTGCGGAGGGGTATAAGGCGGAAAATGAGTCTTAAAAAGGAGGAATGAAATGTTAAGAAGGAGGAACGAAATGTTCATCTGTGGGGTTTTTGCAAATTTACGAAATCGGGGTTTGATTTTCTTATCTTGGAGCCCCAAGTAATTTCTGAGCAATGGAGGGAAGTGTGGCCGTTATTCACCTCCCAGTTACTAGAAGTCCTTCCTCTGATAATTTCCTATGTTTATATCCTCTTCAATCCATCTCTAACCTCAGTCTTCCTTGCTAATTCAGCACCATGAGCCGTTCCAAAAAAAAATTAGTATTGGCAGCCTTGAGTCCTCTGGAGAGATGTTGTGGGGCCCCAGCTTTTGTGGAGGAACACGAAGCCTGGGCAATGGCATCTCTCTGGCATTCAGCTGAGAGACTTTGCCCCAAATGCCTTCTGTCATCTCAGCAGACCCCATCCTTTTTGCTTTAATTGATTCTGTCTGCCTTTAATTTGATGTGAGAATAGACCTCCCACCGCGAGCGCTCGAGAGGCTGTTTTCTGCAAGGGGACTCGGGCTGGGTGTAGCCGTGATCAGAGACAGGGTGATTTTATTGTCAGAGGGACACCGGGATGGTTTGGGGAGCACCACTGAGTTCTGTAAACCTGTTAACAATCGAAATGGGCCTTTTCACTTCCATACTGCATTGATGGGAGGTGCTTGTACAACAATTCAAAAGCAAACATGTGTAATAACAATTATTCAGTGTAGCCATGTGTGGGGTTTCCTGAAGAACTGTAGAGTCGTTTTGTGTTGGCTCCATGCAAGTGTGCAGCAGGAGACAATTCAGAGGAGCTGACCTTCGAATGGGTGAGGAGGGGACTGGGGCAAGGAAGACACAATAGATTTGGCTGTGGGATGCGTGATGGCAGAGATGAGAATGAATAGGGAATCTGAAAAGGAAACCTCCGTTGTGAACCTGGTCAGCCAAATCTAAACAGTTGGTGAGTTTGTTTTATCAAATCAAAATATTTTGGTTCAGCGGTGTGTTGACTTGAGGCGGTGTTTGTCTAGGCTGCCATGGTGTTGGAGAAACAGGTTGGAGGGCCCTGGTTCCCTGTCACTGGAGGAGTCCACAGCTCTGCTGTCTCTCCTAAGACACAGGAGAGGGATGTGTTGCTTCTGGCAAGGGCAGGCTGGCTGAGAGCAATCCTATTTCCCATGGCTTGCTTTGAGAGTCCTCGGATATTTTAAGTCCTCTTCAAAGGTGCTTTACGGCCCTGTTCAGTCTGATTAAGCGCGCTGCTGCTTGGACCACAAATAAGGGCCTTAAGTCAGATGGGAAGATTTTTTGAGGGGAAAAATAGATGAATGAGCGTTCAGAGTTAATTACCTGCAAATTCCTGAAATGGCTTGAGTAATAAAATATAGATACATACACGCTTATTCATTTCATGCCGTTAGTCTGTGCTTCTGTGCCAGCGATAGTGTGCTGTGAAAGGCTGCAATGCATAGGAGAAAGAAGATATTCCAAAATACAAAATTATTGCCTAATGTCACTGGAAGTCCAGGTCTTTGAAGAGATGATCGGGTTGAGGTGGTCTTCCAAAAGTATCTTGCTCAAAACCATGCTGAACACGAAACAAGTAAAGAGAATGAAGTTAGGCTAGAATAGACCCCAAATAGCTCCCAACCTCACCCACATCTCTCCCAGACACAATTCCAGTGGTAGCTGGGGCCTCATTGTTCTGCTTCAGATTTGATCCTACCCAGTAGTTTTACTTAGAATATTATAGAAATTGTAGATAAGGATACCATGTAGTTGCTTTTACTTGAAATACTTCCTTCTTTTCTTCCCTGTATCAGAAATCTTTTTTTTTTAACATATTTTTTAGCCATTCCACCTGATCCTTTAATATTTCGATATTTCAAGGAGATTTAGCCAAATGGCATGTTTCCATGGCTGATAACGCAGCAATAATGCAGGGTTAATACCTAATTAGTTCCCAGGGACATTGAGCTTTTCATGGATATTCAGTAACAAAAGCAACAACAAACAAGCTGAATTCCTAGGTCTTAATTCATCATGGAGGAGGAAATAGGAACCTAAAAATGCGGGAATTATTCAGTGCAGTACTGAAAGCTTAGTCCTTTCTCTCATGAAGCTCAGAGGATGCTATAGCAGCTGACAGGGAAAATATAACCTCCTCCTGCTCCTTTCCTCCCTCCCTTCAGGGGGACTGTGTATGTGTCTGTGTTTGCAGCCCTGACATCTCCAAACAGGAAAATTCCCAGTTCTGCAACACGCTTTAAATAGCTCCTTGCCCATTCCCCTCCCTGCCGCAACCCCCAGCCAACCCGACCCCATTTGTGGGGGGGTTTTTTGTTTCGTTTTTGACATTCAGCCATACCTGATCAGTCGTATCCTGAGCAGCTGGATGTGATCAGAGCTGGCCTTCCACCTCGCAGGATGGCGAGCATATGGGCTGGCGGGCTCCAGCCATTATGTTCCCGAGCACTGAGCTTGTCTGCCTGTGGCTACAGAGCTTTTTCTTTTTCTTTTTTGCGCCCCCCCTCCTCTCAAGCAATCGCAAATAAACCTTTCTGATAAGTAACAGGAAAACAAACAGGCCCTTTGGCTCTGCAGGCAGCGAGAAGGAGGGAGGGGAGGCAGGCAGAAAAAATAAACTCGATAACAAAATCTTTGCTGTGTTTAGGCAGCACACGGAGCGCTTCAGAGCACCTTCGGGACGGAGGAACCGTGTCTGCCCTCAGCCAGAGATGGGGCTTTCCTCGGAGCAGAAAGGGCTCGTTTCAGGATGATTAGCCCTCAGCTTTACAGCCAGGCTCTGGTGTGGGAGCTCCAGGGGATGGAGAAGGTTTGGCTGGAAGGAGAACAGCCCTAGAGATGGTCTGGAGCAAGGAGATGGGGCTTTGAGCTGATGGATGCAGGCAGTCTGGTGTTAGCCTGGAAGTCATGGTGCTTGAAGGCTGAAAAGGGCTGTTGTGAAGGTAAAATCAGGCGTCAGCCGCAGCAGAAAGGGGGGACCAGGGAGGGTGGCGCAGCACAAGGCCTCAGGGCAGTCGTGAGGAAAGGCTGTGGACAATCCCAAACAGCTTCTTTGTGTCCTTTGCCGTTTCTAAAAAGGGTCTCAGCTTCTGGAAGGAGGCACAGGAGGCCTCTGGCACTTTGCGCTGTATGTGAAGGAAGCCAAGCAGAGCGTAACAGGCCAAAGCAAAACAACGTTTCTTGAGGCCTCACTGTAGTGCTTGGAGAGCTGAGGAGGGGTCCCCAAGTGACCTGAGCCCTGGTCACTGTGCAAAGCTTGGGGCAACCAAAGGGAGTTAAGCAAAGAATGTTTTGTAGAAAATGTAGGTCTTTCTTCCTTGTGTTTTACTCTCCTATATGCCAAGGAAATAAGGATTCAGCCTTCCCCAGCAACTCTGGCTTCCCAAAAGGATGGAGCTCAGCCAACAGCAGTTAGAGGTGGACACCAGGGCATCCAGATGGGGCCTGGTGCTGTGTTAGAATTACGGTCAAAACCTAAGAATGGGGAAAAAAACCCCTTGTTGTGCCCTCTGAACCCTGTCAATACAACACCCAGGCTATCGCTGTCCCGTGTGCAAATGGCGCTTGAGTGCACTGAGGCCACAAGAAACCTTTAGACATGCAAAGTGGAGGGGAAAGGTTTGCTCGGAGTTGTTCAAGAAACATGACGAAAGCTGTTGGGTTTTGCTGCTGCTAAAATGTTTTAGGAGTCTGCGTTCTGGGGAGATGTAAAATTTCTTGAGGTTACGTGGAGGGTTCAGCCTTTCTAGTGCATTCCCAGCTGGTAACAACCTCGTTCCCTGAGTCAGTAGATGATGGACTTCTTCAGTTTGGAAGTCAGGCCTGCAAAGAGCCTTTTGAAGCTTTTCCTCAGCAGATATGGCCAAGGTTATCGTCCTGGCACGTCTGCAGCGAATTGGGACGCTGTCTTGAAATGCTGCCAGAGTCCGCAACTCGCTCGTGCTGAAATGCTGAAAGCAGATGAAGGGGCCTGTGGCCCTGTCACCTCGGCCTTCTCCTGCCTGAAAGGAGCCAGAGCAGGAACGTCACCACCAAGTTACGGCAGACGGTACCAGGTACGAGTAGTGTCACAGCCAGCGCATCTTCTCTGAGGCCTTCAATGGGAATCACTCCTAGAGTGACGTAGTTCTGTGGCCCTAAGTACTTGAACTATGGAGAGGAGTAGGAAATCCATGTGGGAAATTCAGTCAGAGAGGGGGAAAATGAGAGCATAAGCCATGGGATCAGCACCAAGTGGGCCAAACGCGGCTGTCAATTACTTCCCAAGCAACTCCGCTGAAGCAAACAGCATTAATTGTAGATTTATGCCAGTGTTTCTGAGAGCCGCTCTTGGGACGGAGCCAGTTCTGGTAGAGGATTAATCTTGCTGGAAAACTCCCTGTTGTTCATTGCTCGGTCTCTGACACTTGCACATGCACACAAACAAATCTCGGTGACCCTCCGACAACCCAGTTAGCTAGCAGGGAATTAAAGGACGTGAAACCCTAGCTTCCCTTCAGCACAGCCCTGCATCTGCCACAGCCCGTTCGGAAGGCAGGACTAGCCACCTGCTAGTTGTTTTGCTCGAAGAGAAAATGTCTATTGGACACATAGGAAACAACTAATCCAGTCCCCTGGGAGGGACTAGCCATTTGTCATTCCCACAGTCTCCAGCACAGGTACTCAGCACCTTCCAGGACTGGGGCACTGAGGCTTTTCTCTGGTTGCTTTTCCACCTGGCAGTACTTTTGTATTTTGCTTTTATCTAATGTAGTATTTCTGGGACACTGACATTTGGCCATCGGCCTCAGGACAGTGAAAACTATGGTGTGCCCTGTCCGCACAGATGCATTCTTTCTCATCTTAAAAATTAATACAGAAGGCCAGGTACCACATGTGCAGGATGCACGACTCCACATATGCACGTATGATTTCTGATGGTACATTTGCACAGTTTAAGACCTTTGAGAAACATGGATCTTCTCTGGTTACTGCTTCTGTACCACTGTGCCTTAAGGGCTGGTCTGTGGCATCTTCTATTTCCATAGAGTCATTGCACCCGATACGCCACTGAAATATTGTTTTTTTGACCCAAATTCACCAGTGCAGTGGGAGTGCAGTAGATGCTTCCCCGGAGTCTGTCCCACCAGCAGGAGGGATAGCAGCAGACCAGGAACATCTCCATTCCTTGGGAACAGCAGGCTCAGCTCCACAGCCTGCTCAGCCTTTCACCCTTCGGAGGGCAATAAATTGAATGACATGCAGTCTAATGCCTGCCCACAAGTTTCAAGTGAAAGAGATAGTGGGGGGAGAAAAAGAAAACCCTGCGGCCAGCCCCTCCGTGGGTGCAAATCAGGATGCCTTTGCTAGCTTACACCAGCTGTAGCGCTGGCCCCAAGGTTTTGTGTTCACATTATCCTGGGGCTCATATTGCAGGAATGCGGGGCTGGCCAGATGTGCTAGCTACGGTATATCCCCTCCCGTCCCAAAATGACAGGGTACCAGCTGCCACTCCCTGCCCTCGAAGCAGCACGGCTCCTCTGTCCGTGGGCAGCTCGGAAGGTGCTTTGGAGACCTCGGGAATGACTCCAGCACAGAAATGCTGTCCCTGTTCCAGGACACAACAGTGAGAGGGTAAGAGCAGCAGAGGAAGCTTTCCCCCTTGGAAGTGGTGTTCATCTCCTCCCCCAACTCAGCATATGGAATTCTGGATCACATTTCTCTCTCTTGCCAATAAATATTGCAGATTTATTGCTCTATACCTGGTGGGTAGTAAATTGCATTCCACCTCTGTTATAAGGCTCTTTGCTATGACACAGCCTTGCAGCTCCATTAAACCTTAATTACAGCAACACTTCATTGGGTTGCTGTGATGGTCTGAGTGCCGTTGCAGTAGGGAGGATGTATGGCCAAAACAGGCTGATGCAGAGAGGCTTTGTTTTGTTTTGTTTCCTCCCTTTTTAAGGATTATGGAGAGTTGAGCCCAGCAAGGGGAATAGATGGAGACTCAGCCTCTTGCTCTCTGCTCATTTTCCACAACAGCTGGCTTCACCTGCCAGCGCTTCTGCTCCCTGATGAAGTGCTCGGCAAACAGCGCTCAAAGTTGCCTCTTAAATGGCTCATTTGCATTTGTGCTTATGAGTTGCATCCTTCAGTGTCGTCTCTGGGTTTGATAGCGTGAGGAACATGTGGTTTAGTCAAATAGACTGCTAGGAGCAAAACACGGCTGGGATTTCTACAGGGTGTAGAAAGATGAATTTTAAGAGTGATTTCAGTGGTATGTAGCTCATCCTTCAGTGGTCGGATGGCTTCTGTGTCAGCTCAAGGCACTGTTTCTGGTGCCATCCCTGCCAGCTTGTCACTGTCCTTCCCTGCAGCCCGCCAGGAGAGAGGCTTCGTGTCAACGATGGCAGGCTGCTCTAGCAGCTCCTTGGAGGTCAGCGTCGTTGGGTGTTCTCACCATCTTCTCCAGCCTCAGCTATCTGGGGGAGCACGGAGGTGTCAGTGGGTGTTGGATGTGCAGGTTGATGGTCCTCATGTCCCAGCTCCAGCCATGGAGGACACACAGCTCAGAGCTCTCCATTGCCTCTGCTCCCTCCAGGCTGCACGTGTTCTCCTCGGCCTCACGGCTCTGGTTTTGGAGATCGCTCCTGGTCTGGGATGAGTCCCCAGCCCCTCGTGCAGACCTGTGCTCAGCGCATTGCACAGACACCCTTTCTCAGCCCGATGTTCGGGTCTTTCTGCGTTCTGATGAGCTAACCAGATAGCGTTAATGGCTACACCAGCCCCTTGGATTCGTTGGACTGTGTTCTCAGATGTGCCCAGGAGAAAGGCCTGTTTCATTCCCGGTTTGGAAGCGATTTGCCTCCTCAGTCCTACTGGTGTGATGCCAAGTGTGATACGTGGTGTAACTATGACAATAACTGAAACTGCTGTAGATTATCCTCAGGATTATCTTCTATTAGCATAATGCCCACGCTTCAGTGATGATTTTGACTGTTGTGGTCACTCTGCGTAATGCTCATCATCCTTGTAAGTTCACTTGTATGAGTAAGGATGCTTGTTTGACTGCATTTTACCACATCTGTATCTTTATCTAGCCAAACATCCCTATAGCTTGTGTTTTCAGATACCCACAAGTATTTGTAGACAAGCAGCGCAGAAACCCTTGACACCACTGCGAATGCAAAAAGCGGCTACCAGAAAGCAACTAAAATCTTTCTACAGATTCAGTTGCTGAACTCTTTAAGGAATAACTAATTCGTGGGAAACACTTTTCTTGGGAGAGCCTGTTACAGAGCCTTGTTTGTCCTTATTCTCCCCTCTTGCAGCAACCTTGAGATGTCAGCCGTAGGAAATGTGGCCACAGCTGTTTATGCACTTAGGGTTTTTTTTCCAAGGCCACATCCTTCTATTCTCCCGTAGATTGCTTGAAAAGATGCTGCAGGGACTGGAGAAAGGCAAGGTCTATGTGCCATGTGCAGGTGTTGCCAGGAGATTGACATTTCGAACATTTGAAAACTATCCAGAGAACTAATTTGGTGGTGGATTTTATTTTTTTTTTCCGTCTCCTCTTTCCTTCCCTCTTGAACTGTGTATTGGAAGACTCTTGGTGTAGATTGATATTCCTGCCACAGCCACATTATTCAAGCGATAGTCAAACACGATAGCACGTATTAAGAGGGAGGTAGGTACTGTGTCATTTACTGCTAGGAAAAGCAGTGTTCAGCTTCTCTGGATCCTGGACTGGGATAAATTGTCATTGCAAAGCCCTGTCTGGCCCTTGACTTGCCTTTTTCTGTAGGGCATTTAGCTCATGCCCATGCTAAATGCTGCAAAAAATGCCACTGTACCGATTTCTTCTAGGAAAATGTCATCACCTTGATGAAAACTGAATATTTTTCTATGTGCAAATGGATACGTCTTCAGGAATTCTTGTTTTAAATAACATAAGAGGGAAATAATGTCGGAGGTCTGACTTGAGTAGTTGCAAACCAAAGGAGTTTATTCTTTCTCCTTGGGGGGAAAAGAATTTTAATTTTTAAAATGCAGTTTATATTTAGACAAATTGAAGATATGTAAAATTAAATGGGAATGTTTTGAAAGGACTGAAAATATATATTTTGATTAACTTGAATGAATTTAAAAATAAATCATGGGGAAAATGAAATGTTGGTGGGGTTTTTTTCGGTCCTCATTTGAAATGAAAAATAATTTGCAATCTTGACACTTTTCATGGAATGAAAAGTCCATTTGCTGATTGAGGCCCAGCTTCATCCTGGCTAATTTCAGGCACTATTGAACTGCTTAGCGCCAAAGGGCACTTTAATCCACCTGAGATTTAAATTGCTCTCTTGAGGTACCTATTCCTTTCTCCTGTAAGATGAGGCAACGTGACTTCTGCAAAGTTTGTTTGAGAGAACTGCCTGAAGTTGAGTGGCACGCAACAGGGTGCTAGAGTCGGGTTATGGTTGGACTCGATCTTTAAGGGTCTCTTCCAACCCAAATGATTCTGATTCTAGGGTGCAACACTCTTCCCTTCTCTCATCTGGCCTCTATACTTGCTGCTTTTGTCTTTGTAAGCACTTCCCTCTCCCCAAAAAAGTTGGGAGAGTTGGGTTTGGGTTGGTTTCTTGAAGAAAGAGGAGATTTCTACTAAAATACAGGGTTTTATCGACTTGTTTCCTGTTGGTGGAAAAAATTCTGGAGGACTGGCAGGAGGAGCAAAGAAAGATTTGTAGTTAAGATTGAGGGCATCTTTGGTCAGGTTGTTCGTTCTCTTTTAATCCCTGCGTACCAGGACTTTGAGCCCTCACATCTGGCTGGCAGAAGGCAGATCCTCTTCAGCAGCTCCTTCCCAATGTGCTGAACGCTCTGCTCCATCTTCAGTGCTCCTTGACACAGAACAGAAGTGAAAATATTTGGCATGCTAGAAAAGGTTAACAAATAAAGGGATGCAGAGCCTTCTCCTCCCCATGACATCGCTGTGATGTGAAGAGAACGATCTTGATGGCATCATAGAATCGTTCCGGTTGGAAGAGACCCTTAAGATCGAGTCCAACCATAACCTAGCTCTAGCACTAAACCACGTCGCTAAGAGCCTCGTCTGTACGTTTTTTCTTCAATTCACAGCTGACAGTCTGGTGACAGCGCGGGGACACATCTGCTACAAGTCATCTCCTGCACTTTCGTCCCACAGCGTTGTCTGTCCTGGCTGAGTTTTCCTCCAGGTTGAGGAGGTGATGTACGGAGGTCAGGTCTGGCCAACTCTGTGTCACAGTCCCAACCAATGTCATCCTGACAGATATGTGAGCGCTTTGGTCATCTGTCCAGTCAGCCAGATGGGTTCGCTTTTAGGTAGCTGGACAGTTATTATTATTTTTTTAAAATATGTAGCCTGTACTGTTCTTATTTGAGGCCTGTAAGCATAACGAGGTGTGGGTCAATGCTTAAGTCCTGTGGAAAATTACACACTAGAAGACTTTCTGGAGCCGAAGGCTTAGCTGGTATTAACTCTAATTATACTCCATCCAACTGTACAACAGGAACTGTGGCCTTTGACTAGGACCTTATTCTCTTTGCTGGAAAACTCACCCTTACGTTTGCATCTGAGCGGTGGGACACAAGCCCATGCGAGCGAGCACCAGTCCTCCTTTGCCGTATTTTGGTGGGAGCAGAGCATCTCCCTGCCTTGACCTCCTTTCCTGTCCACGATGGAGCATTTTATTTGCCTTTCAAGCTTCCAGCAACTATTGCAAACCCCTCGCAGCAGCTCCTTGGCAGAGCACGCGGGATGCGCCCGAGTGCTTCAGTCTAAATATCGCAAGTGAGCGTGTGCTTTTGGAGGCAAGCAGGCAGCATCGGCGGCTGCGGGAAGGAGATTAAAATACAGTTGTTGGCTGATATGAAAAAAAAAGAAAGAAAAAACTTTAAACCACAAATTACCAAAAAAAAAAAAATCCTGTGAGAAAGAAAGTAACAAGTCTGTGGAGGCTGGATGTTTGGAACTGTTCAGCCTAATGCATGCCAGATTCCTTCTCTCCCCCCGCCCCCTCCTGCTGCCTTCCCCTTACCAAATGCTGTCTGCTAAACTTCTGAAACACCCTTTGCCTTTTTGACCCTTCAACTCATCTTGAACTTAGGAAAAATTGGGGGGGGGCGGGAAGGAATAGTTGCCTATATAGTGCATGTGGCTGGGCTGGGGGTCTGTGAGCGGGGTGGGGGGCTGACATGAGTTTGTGTGGTTGATGCTCCCCTGAAAACAATTTGTATCCTGTTAATAGAATTAGTAAATATTTGTAGCTCACTTTGAAGCCCCTGTCCCCATGGGATGTATGGGGAGGGGGGCAGAGAAATTAAAGAGACAAGTTAGTGATTTAGTCATCCTGCCCCCTTCCCCCAGCCGCTTTCTTTCATTTTCTACCTCCTTTATGAAGACACTAAACAGACAAATCGGGGGGTTGAGACGCGGCTTGTGCTGCTGCGCGGAAGTGACAGGGCTGGTACCCGGGACGAGGGGGTGGAGGAGCCGACCTGGCATCTGCTTGTGCAAAAACCATTCGCATCTCATGAGCCGAGTCTGGAACCGAGTCCCTGAGTGATGGTGGGGATGGGAGGGTGGCCTGGGGCTGGCAGGACCGTGGCATGTGGGGCTGAGCTGGGGGGTGGCTTGTGGGGCTGCTTTCCGGGGTCCATCACACCCTGAGTGACTATAAAGGAATATATGTATCTATGCTTTAAATCTCACTTCTTCAAATCCCTCCTTCCTCTTCCCAGCGAATTGTCATAAACTGTTAAACGACAAAGGAAGAAGAAAGTGAACTCAGATCGGAAAACTGAGTCATGTCGGGCTGAGATGTTTCATTTCCCGTTATTATTTCTGATGCGGTTCTTTACAGAGCTGCACAGATGCACGGACTGAGGTTAGATCACCTGTGAATTTTTAGGTGCTGGACGTGTTCCAGCTCTTTGCCTGGAACAGCTGGCAGCTGAAGTACACGTGAGTGACGAGGGCCACCCAAAAGGACGATCAAGTTTGAAACAATGGAAATTCAGAGAACTGTGAGCATATCCAGGCATGGCATTACTACTTGGGAGTGATTTTGGTGGGCATTGGGGAGGAAGTTTGTACAAATTACACTATTTTTTGAAGTGTGGAAGGAACCTATGTTGTGCCCGTTGTTTTCAGAAATGTGCTCTCGTTGACTTGCCAGGTCTGCCCATCTCCTTAGTGCTCTGATCATGCAAAACCGCTGAGCTCTTACAGGTGCAAACATACATCAGAAGTCAGCTTTCGCCTTGTGCATAGACTATAAACAAATTGTTGGATGGGGGGAACTGAGGAGGAGCCACCACCTCTCCTGGAAACCCTTGAGGCCGGGTTAGAATCGCTTAGCTTGTGCGACAGGAGTTGCCACGCTCCAAATGTACAGTCTGATAACCTGGATCTTCTTGACGCTTTTCCAAATTAAACCGGTCAGACTAGAATGCCCATATTTTGTGGGTTCAGTGTAATATTAATGCTTTCTGGGAAGCCATATCGATCCTGGCTGAGAAGGAGAGCATGGATCTCTGCTTCAGCCCTGCAAGCACATGCTGTTGGAGAGTGAACTCGTGCTGGAGAGGGAAGGCAGAGAGGACTAGATATAAAGCATAGTTATAAAAATTAACAGGCCATCAGGCAGCCTCACTTGCATGCTCTAGAGGATCAGTTTGTGCCTTGGGAACAGAGCAAGCAGCAATCCCAGCTGGGGATGTGGCTGGGTGAGACCACACCATGGTGCCACCTCACACAGCTGATAACGCTGGGGAGGTCAGGGAGTGACTCCCAAAGTCTGCGTTACGGGGTTAGAAATTTGCCTTCTGATTTGTAGGGGCTGTGGAAAGCAATGAAGAAACTTCAGCTGGCTGATTTCTGTCTCGAGGTAACAAAAGAGGCCCGCTGATTGTTGAATAGCAGGTTGTCTACGTGCCAGGAACATTTGATGGGGTTGACAGGTGTCACTTCTCTGGTAGGAGGCAACTTGGTGTCACCAGCCAGTGGCATCTCCCCCAGGTGCCAGTGGAGAGAAGTGGGTGGTTGAGGAGGGTTGTCCCTTTCTCACCGTGAGCTACCAAGTCAACCAGGGTCACTACATCAAATACAGGGGTCTAACTCGGAACAGATAAATCCATTTTTCAACTGGGAGTTTGGTGTCTTGGAAGATTGCAACCCGGATAAAACAGTTGTATTTGTTCTCGCTTGGTTGGAGGTTGGCGTTCAGTGTTTGTTCACCCCAAGAATGGAAACCTTTAAAAAGGCCCTGACCTTCACCTGAAATACAAGCCTATGGAAGAAACAAAACCATAAATTGGTTTAAGTTTTTATATTTTCCTTTATTGAGAACAGGCTGAGAAAGGGAGAAATAACAGCAAAAATTGTCTTATGTATTGTTGGGGTTTGGTTTGTTTGTTTTTTTTCCTTTTTCCAAAAGGCAACAACAGAAACATCCACAAGTCTTTTCAAAGGAAAACTTTAAGGAAAGTAGTTGCAAAACACATTCAGTATGCTTCAACCAGCTGGATTTTCTGGCAGCTCCAGTGAAATCTAAACAAGGAAAATGATTGTCTTTTTTTTTTTTCCTTGTGTTTTGCGATATTTTTTTAATCCAGACTGGACAGTACAAAGCACATCCTCTGTGGGAAGGTGTCGCAGGCTGCAGATGAGATAAAGTTCGCTGTGATTATATGGGGTGTTTCTCAATTGAGAGCCAGCACATGTGGAGGTCCGACCCTTTTAACGCACACATAGAGGGAAAGGAGAGGAAGTGGAGTCCATTAAGGAGAATAGTAAAACCAGGAGTCAGGTAATGAATGAGCGGCTGGTCCCGCGATGTCATGCGAGCGCCTTTCCCTCCCACTCGTCGCAGGAGGTATTCGCCAGTTTTGCAGGGCTGAGCCCCAGATCGTGTGACCAAGGGCCTCTTTTGCAATTCTATATGTCTGCTCTACCTTTTCCAGACATGCATCTCTGGTTTTATTAAGCACGGGGCTTGCCGTGGTCCTTCAGCTCCCACCCAGAGCTGAGAGACCCATTTACCAGGTAATGATGTGTCAAGCGCTAGGCAAAGTCCGGGAAAATCACCGAAGGAAAGCGCTGATGTAGCGGTGGAAACGTCTGTATTCTGTATTTTTATTCTTCTTCGTGACCTGGTTTTCTGTACCCGCAGCCTGTCCCTTGCTGATGTTTCTCCTGAGATGATGGGTGGGTTTGGGGACTGTCAGAATGGCAGAAGGTCTTGTCTAAAAAGTGTCGTAACATCTCTCTTGCTGTCCTAAGGTTAATTATGTTTTCAAGTGCCCAGGCGCGGAAGAGTTGCTTTGAAGTAGTGAGTTTTAACCTCACTTCAGTCTATATAGTGACAGAGCTGAATTGCCTGTAGTTTTATCTGAAAATCGTAGCGAGAACTGGCGGTGCTTTTGGTGGTCCAGGTCACTGAAAATATGGCCTGACTTCTTCTAAAATTGAGTCCAGTTAAATTGAAAACTCGCCTTAACTTGGTTTGAACCAGCCTTGCCATGGTCCAAGCCAACAGCAGATTATTCTTCTAAATCTGCTGTCCGGGCAGAACCAACCTGGGATGCAAAGCCCGACTGGAGGCTGCGCGTTTTAATAGTCCTGGTCTCAACCTAAACCAAGGGGAAATCTTGCCCAGATTGTTGCTTCATCGTGTGCCATTTTCACGGTTTCCCAGACGTTAAATACTTTCTCAGTAAGTGGGAAATCCACTGTTTCTAGTGAACTTGATATTTAATAAAGCTGTTTTGAAATAATTTCTGGATAGCAGAGTCTGCAAATGTTCAGAATCTACTTATTGGGGTTTTTTTACATCTAATGCTCGGCATTGTGTTCTGAGGTCCCCTGCAGAGACTCAAACTGAGATTGTAAAATGTACTTTGAAACATAATTTCCATTAATTTCAGTGTGGAAGAGATTAAAATCTGAAAGTCCGCAAGGAGAAATATTTTCTCAGTAACAAAACAAATTCCACTGTGAGCTGGTGACAGATTTTATCGGAAATCTTTTAAAAGCTGTCGTTTTGGTTTGTTTCTGCTTTACAAGGTTGAAATGCTCTAGACCAGGGGTGTCAAACTCATTTTCACCAGGGGCCACGGCAGCCTCGTGGTTGCCTTCAAAGGGCCAAATGGAATTTTAGGGCTTTGTAAATGTAACTGCTCCTGCAATGAGTGAAAATGAGTTTGACACCCCTGCTCTAGAAGCCAGATCAGTTTTTAATCTCTTTAGCAAACCGGTTTTACAAATCAGCCACTGTGTCTTTGATTACAGCAAACCTCTCTTTCTGAAAACAGTGTCTGTGGCAAGGGGGGGGGAAATACATTCTTGTTTTGCAAACAATTTTTGGTAAGTTTGATAAAAGTGTTGATAAGTTATTCCAAAAGAATCCAACAGACTTTGGAAAATGCTGACAGTAGAGACAAATTCTGGCTAAAAAAGTTGGTTTTAAGAAAGAGAAAAAAGACGGGTTTCAACATAAAACGCTTCTCATGCCAAGAATTTAAGCCATCTGTCATTGTCTTCTGTATCCATAAACAAATGCTTTGGTCTCCCCAGCGCGTGTCAAACGAGCGAAACGAGAACGGGAGAAGCGAGGGCTGTCTGCGGTGCGTGTGCCATCCAGCAGCCCGCGAGTCCGGGGATTCGGGGCTGTTTCTGTGAAATCCTTAGCGCGGCCGGAGCTGCCGAAGGTTCTGGGAGGAGAAGTCAACCCCCACCCATCAAATCCAGGAGGAGAGGATCAGATCCAGGCCGGGACGTGGGTGCTGTAGAGCTGGAGAGGACCCGCCGGGCAGGCAGGTGTTGGAGCATACGGAACCAGCAATTTGCTTTTCAGTGCCTGTGCTGGGGACCGGGCAGAGCGATGAGTTTTTAACATCTTATTGGAACTTCTCAACAGCTGGAAGCCAGGAGAGGTTTGCTCCTCAATCTCTTTGGTCCCAGTTTCTTCCTTTTTTTTTCTTTTTTTTTTTTCCTCTTTAAAACTCCCAACTCCAGCTGATATTATCCCAGCAATGTGAGGGACAGTATTGCCCTCATATCCTCTTCCTTGCAGCGCTGAGAGATGCGAATGAAGATTTTTAGTGCTTGCACAGCTCTCTTGCTCCTCTGGCCCGTGCTGCCCTGCTACAGATGGCTCCATCAGATCCCTCTTTCTTCTGTCCGATAGGTTTGTGGACATCCTGTAAGCTGGTTACCACTCGGGCATTTCTTCATGGGTGGAAGAAGGTTTTCTTCATTCCTGTGATCATCATTAGGGATTTTAGCTGAAGTCGTTCTGGCTGTTTGTACCTCTTGTGAGGACTCAAGTTCTGCAGAAAGCAATTCTATGTGATATTTTCTCGCAAGTTTTTCATCCTCCTTTTTCCCAGCATTTCAAAGGCAATAATTGTATCTGGGAAAATTTGGGGTGCTCTCATCTAAGTAAGAGCGTGGAGTCGTAGAGGAAGGAAGAGCTTTTCTAAAAGGAATTGTTTAATGAGCAAATTAAGCCTGAATTGCTGTGATTTTCTACCTTGTAGGATTCTCTGGTGACTACTAGGAGTTTGAGTTTTCCCTCTTTTGGACCAACTCTTTTCCACCTGGCTTCCTTGTAGTATGATACTTGTAGGAACCATGTAACCCTGAGATCTTTATTCTGCTGAAAAATTTAGTATTTCAGCTGAAGATCTGTGGCTCGAAGATGGTGGGGTAACTGTGGGTGGACAGGCTCTGATCACACCAGCCTTGTCTGCATAGGAATCCACAGGGAAAAAAGGAAAAGCTTACATCATTTCTGAGCCTTCTGCCTCTGTTTAGCTTCAAGTTGTTGGTGAAGGTTAAACAGAGATGTTCACCAGATGGTTCATCTTCCCAAGTATCTCTCCTTCCAGAAGGATATTTGTTTCTTTCACTCCTCCTTCCGTGCTCAGCTTTGGAGTATTTAATCGATAGGAATACTTGACATTTTTCTGAATCTGCGAGTCCACCTCGGTCCGGGGAGTCAGTGGATGTACCTGCTGGAGCGACTGATGCGCAGAACAGGTCGGTGTGTGACGGCGGAGTCTGCCAGCTGTGCACACCATACATGTGTTAAACACTCATGTAAACAGGAGACTCCACCCTTCTCCTTGCGCTCAAACCCAAGGTCAGGACAACATAAGGTGCTCAGCTGCGCTTCGTTCACAACGTGAGAGCTCTGCGTGAGATGCCGTCTTCAAGCCCCTCGGGATGCACTGGGGTTTGCGTAGGCTGCGGTGTGAACGGGCCATCCTGCTCGTCCTCCAGCACGGGAACCCCGTGGCTCCATCTCCTCCCGCGCCCGTGAGCCCATCAAACATCTGCCTTTGTGCTAAGACACCACCAACACCCACAGCAGTGTCACCGAGCTTGAAGATCGAAGCTGGGCAGAACACAGAGGTGGACTGAAAAACCTCCCAGTGTAATTAATCCAGTCATATTACTCCAGCTTTCGGTGCTTTTTTTTTTTTTTTTCCCTAAAGCTGGCCTGGCCTGCAAAACCCAGGTCTCAATTAATACTATTATCCTGGGGATGACATTTCCTCAGTCTGTCGTCGGTTATTTTTTAATTCTCTAATTTGTTCTAATATGCCCATTGCCTGCACATCAAGTCAGCCATGAAGACGCTGCGTTTCCAGGTTCCTTCCTCTCCATCCTCCCAAAGAAATTAAAGCAAGGAGGCTGCGGGACCACAAGTGCAGGAAATAGAATTAGGGAACATATTAATTGGGGCATCGAGTAGGATTTTGTTCCAGGCGGTTTCCTTCCGTGAGCCACTTTGATGCTTCCCCTTCGCAGCTCTGTTTCTCATTAAAAGTATCCCTTAATGGCAAATGTTGTTTATGCATGTTGCAATTATGTCATGCTGTAACCCCTATGCTGGCAGGCAGGGCTGATTGGCGGCAGGAGGAGGAGGAGGTCAGTTGTGGGGAGGAAGAAGGGGGGAGGACGTGGGGTGGGGAGGTAAAAATACAGATAAATATTTTTGGCGTCGGGGCTGAAGGCGATGGCTGCTCCGAACCCCTCTGTGCGCTCCACCAGGCCTCGTCACCCCTTTTTACAGTCGGGTTTTATTCTTTCTGCTATTTACTGGCTTTGGGGTTTGCGGCGCTGCCAGAAAAATGGCCGGGTAATATTAAAGCTCTGCTTTTCCAAGTGAAACCTGGGGTCCCTTTTGTTCTTTTAGCTACTGTTTGATTTAAGAGAAGTAGGATTTGGGTTTGATTTGTGGTTTTATTGGGAAGGGAATGTGTGTCTTTTCCTCATCACCATGTTTTTCGTTGTCCTCCGTGGCTCTTGTGCATCTCGTCCCAGCCGTGGCTGCAAACCTTCCGCAGGGATCTTCTTCAAGGCCCCAAGATTTGCTCTGATCTTTTCAGCCTCGTTGCCTTCAGCGAGACTTTTACCAGCGCTAATTCAAGGCTGTGAGAACAGCTCATTTGTGGGAGGGTATTTGTTTTTCCATCCAGGCAGCCAAAACCTCCAGCTTCCCCTCTCCCTCGCTGGTGGACCAGGAGTGCAAGAGGGTTCGTTCTGCCCTTGATCTCCCAGCTTATGTGATCAGCTCAAGACAAACCTGGCGGTGAACTTAACTTTTTCCTCCTGTCTTTTAATTTTTTTTTTTTTTTTAAATCGCGCCTCCTGTAGAGTGGATTGGCCCCAATGTCTAGATCTCAGAAGCAAACAATTAACAGCCATAATGAAAGAAAACAGCTTGTGTATGTGAGGAGAGCAAGCCAAGCCATGTCCGTGCCCGAGCAAGTTCAGAAGCCAATACAAATACCGCCGCTGTGTTTTGGAAACTGTTGGCCTCTCTGGATTTTGGGAGCCAACGCACAGCGGCTGAAGGCGATGGCGAAAGCAGCCCGCAAAAAACCTCAAAGCTGTAAAAACCAGAATGTGAAACGAATCTAAGAGGGGAAAAAAAAATAATAATAAACCCTCCTTCCTTCCTAGCTAATATCCTATGTAAAGTGAGTGGAGCCTGAGCAGGCAAACAGGTCGAGGAAACCGCAGGAGCTGGGGCTGACAGGGCCGGAGCTGGTGGATGAGGGGAAGCAGACAAGTGGAGGAGTCGCAGAGGAGAAGTCACTCGGTGCCTAGGGCCAGAGCTGCTGCGAAATGACTCATTTTCACTTTGCACGGATGATATTTGCATGCAAAACAGATTCTGCGAACCGTCACATGGGTATTCTGCTCGTGGGTTTTGATCCGGGATGAAATTTCACCCTTTCCTCCAGCAAAGTCGTTTATCTTTCTTTCAGGGAGGAGGGAGGAAATGGGTTGGAACTGCAGGGAGAGAGAAAGAAATTGTCCTTCAGGCATAAAATTCAGGGCTTTATCCCTCAAAAGGGTCACTCTGCTATTTCCTAACATGGGGACAAAAGTGGGGATTATGGTGAGAGCACAAGGTCGGGGCAGAGCTGGGTCTTTGCTGCTTCCACCCCACCACAAGACCAAGCTGGAGCAGTCCCAGTGCAGTCCATAGGCAAGGACCCGGAACCTTTCTATGGCTTTGACTTAAATCCTCGTTCAGCCAAAAATCCCATCCGGAATGAAGTAAAACTCCAGAATCAGACCTGTAGTGTGTTCTAGGAGTCCCAAAACTTCCAGGGGTGTCCTCCAACCAGGACAGATGATCTTCTTAGCTTTTGATCTGTCCTCTGAGAAAGATTTGCAGTATTTTGCCTGGTCACACTTTACAGATAATTCAGTCTGGGGCCTGGTGTTCTTCACTAGGTGAGTCCCGCCGGTGCTGATGGTGCCGTCCTGCTGGCTCGGGATGCTGCTTGTGTGTCCTTCTCCATCACCACAGGAGGGAAATAAGCCTCAGAAAGAAGTCAGAGGCTTTAAAAGTTCTTGAAAGGATGAGCCCAGCTATCCCCCACCTAATCCTGTCCCTAGGCTGAGCCTTACTCCAGGGGATGCTGATCCCCCACGCTTATTACAGCAGCAGCACTCGTTTTTTTTCTGCGCCTCTCTCTTCCTGTACAGCTTTTCATTTTCCGAGCCTTCACCCAGGAGTGGTTTGAAGGGTTTAACCCATTGGGTGTCCTCTGATGATGATGTGGGGTTTGTGCTCTCTCCACTGCCCTCCCATCTGTGCAGAGTTCAGGAGGAAAATACCTCTCTGTAAGTGACCTTAACTGCACTTCTGATGTTGGACCCTGCTGTCCCTCATGGAGGAGCAGCCCTGGACCATGTGGGATCATTTCACACTCCCTGTTCAGTATTTCTAGTATTGAATGCTGCTCTTGAGGACAGCCGGTCAAACGGCTTGTTCTTAAGCCAAATGGCTTTTAGAGAGCTTCTAGGTCAGTCCTAAGGACCCCTCTGCGAGAGCAAGGATGCGGGGCAGTGTTTGGGCAATGCTGGGCCTGGCTTGGAGCAAAATAAAGCCAAGGCAATCATGGGTGTCAGCTTCTTGAGATGTTTTGTTGGGTGTTGGTGCCTCTTCCTCTATGCACTGTGTGCAGAAGAAAGAGGCCTTAGCAAAGGGACTCAGATCCTCAGTTATGGGCAGACAATCATGTAATAATACTAATAATTGCCGGCATATGTGCCGGGCTGCGCTGGATGGCTGTTGGCTCTTGTGGTCAGGCTGAGAGCCATGGAGATCCCTAGGTTGGGAATGGCTGAAGAGGCTCATAGTTTGACAAATAGCAAACCTAATTCTGCACTAAGTCTTGGTGCTGTTGTTGGGCATTTCATTGCTCTGGGGCTTGTACAGACCTCTGTGTCCGCAAAGGAACAAGTCTACAGCAGCCTGTCAGCTTCCACTTCCTCCGTGCTGAAGAGATGGAGCTTCCCAATAAAAGGATTGTATTAATGCAGTCTATTAACCTTCTCCTGCAACTTTTTCTCTGCCGTCACCTGTTTCCAAAGCCTTACAATGCCATACATATTCTTACGGGAATGGTAAACCTTTGGTGTGTTGCTGGTGCGAGCAGGTTAGCTGGGTTTGTGAGCAGCTGCTCTTCGCCCTTCCAGTGCTCCCGAAGCAAAAGGAGCAAACCCAGAAGCCGGAGCCGGCCCTTTCTGGTGGCAGGAGATGTGCTGTTGTCACCAGACCTCTGACTTTGAGGGCTGATAGCCATTTAACTTGGTTTAGCATCTTGCACGCACAAAGGGGTTTCTTTGACATAGCTCTGCTGTGGTCCCCTATGCTTTTGAAAGCGATCCTGCTGGTTTTGGCATAGCATGGGGAGAGGCACGGTATGAACGCAGGCCATGGGCATCAGGTTCCTCTGTGTTTGTGCTGCTGGAACCTTCATCCTCCAGCCCCCAGCACTGGTTGCTCCGTTTTGGGAGCCAGGGCAGGAGGACCGTGTGCCCATCACATCAGGGGTTGCACCTTGCTCAGGTGGGTGCAGCTGTGTGCAGAGTCCATGCCAGGGCAGACAATGGTACCTAGAGGTGACTTCTGGATTGGGCTTTCAAGATACTACATAGTAGTGATTCTAGCGTAAGGCTTGACTGTGTAAGCCTAGTCATGGGCACCTGCAGAAGCTGTGAGAGTGGATAAGGATCTACCTTGCAGTTACTACTCGCGTTCAGACCCTTGACCTGTATAAAATAGCATGTCTGGGGAGCATGTCACAGAATTAAATCCATCCAGTCACTCTTAGGATACACCTGCAGTTTATATTGTGCGCAGACCCAAACCTGTGCTCAGATCAGACTTGCTGTCTGTGTTCTGAGCACCCCCAAGCTGTGGGGGTGATGAGCTTTGGGGTACACCAGCAAAGGGGAAAACCTTGAGACCAACCTTCCCCTAAGCCTGAGCTCCATTTCACGGGTAGGGACAGGCTGTGCCCAGGCTCCTGACACGAGGTTGCTGGTATTTTCTAATGACATAAACCAGCGTGGCTATCATGGATGTACCCAAGCACCTGAAGAAACATGGCATCACATCACTGCAGTAGTCAAAAAGGCTTTGAAAGGACCTATTTCAGCGCCAAGGTAGAGGAAGGGCATCCCAGAACAAGTACATCTCATGAACACAGGTAGAAAAAATGCCTCTGGCACCTTTCTCTGAGCCCGTGATTTTTACAAGGACTTCTACCATTCCCCATCTGTTGGGGATGTTGAATCCCGAGTTGGAGGGCTGCATGGGCTGCAGCATATCGGTTCATTTCTGCTTAAATGTCATTTTGTCAGAAGCCTAAGCGAAGAAGGAGGGAGCATCACCTGGTAAACAAGCCTAAATGAAGGCTATTTTGCTGGAAATATTTATACATTGTTCCTGAAAAATACACAGAGCATCTTGATAGTGTAGCGCAGAGTTCAGCTTGTGCAATCTGGAGCGTGTCTGTGTGTTTGCGAGATGTGTCCTTCCCTGAAAGTGAGTTTTGGAAAACGGCTGCCAGCAGGTGAATTCGCACATTAGAATTTCCTGAAATATCCTGATCCGTCTGCACTGAGCCGCTGGGAACAGCAGTGATAAACGCCAGTAATTGTGTATTTGTGCCGTGGTTTCCTGACAGAATTATACAGGCAGATGTGCAGAGGTGTGTATGTAATAAGTCCAGCTGAGATGAGCTGGGTGCAGCACGTGTGTTCTGGATCTGGCGGGTGCCGAAGGACGGGTCTGCTTGATGGCACTGGGCTATTTCCAGATATCTGGGTGTCCCATTAGAGCCGTTGCACAAACCTACATCCTGATACCTCTTTCTTTGCTGCGATTGATTTAAATCTCTGGTAAAAAGAGGACGTGCAAGGACGTCTGTGGTGTGGTGACCTTAATTAAACTCCTGATTCAAGGCTGGGGGAGTATCAGAAAGTCCCTCATTTGATAGCGGAATTTTAGTCAGGTAATCCCAGGAACCCCTGATGAGAGATTTTGGGTTGTCCTTTTCCTTGTGCCATAACACTAGGGAGAAATGCTAAATATGCCGCTGTTAAACGAAGCAATGCCTCCAAATGCTTGTGAGGAAGCAACAAGGAGACGGCGCTGCTCCTCTGCATCTGTGCTGGTTGCTTGGTCTTGGATGTAAAACTAATATGATTCCAAGAATTGGAAAAGTGAATTGGTCTGAAATAACCCAGTTGCAATCTGACTATTCCCAGTGAGCCGTGCAATTTTCTGCCTTTTTCTTGCCGTGTGTTGCTTTTCTCCCCTTAATCTCCATTGCCCCCGCTTCTATATACAGAATAACGCGCCTCTTATTTTATGCGCCCTCAAAATCACGTGAGTGCCCACGTTCTGCTAATAGACACTGAACTTCACTGTCCCTGTGGTGCTGGAAATCTCTTAAAATGAAAGATTTTTCATATGAAAATTCCTCTGTAATTTAGTCTGCTTATGAAAAAAAAAAACACATGGAAACGCCTAAAGTCAACAAAACAGCTTACAACTTGGGTGGCCGAGGGGTAGCAGGTGGGGGTGCCACGGCAAAACAAACCCCAATTTAATTACAGAAACCTCTGTCAAAGAGGCTTTCTTTTTTTTCTCACGCGCACGTACGTACATGCACGCACTTATCTCCTGCAAACAGACTTTTCTGAGGGCTCAGAGGAGCCGGGTTCGCTGAAACGTACAAGTTATTCTTGTTGCCGCAAACTGTTTTGCTGACTCAGTCCTCGGAATCCTGGCGCGAGCGATGCCGAGTTGCGCCGTGTTGTTGCTCTTGATTCGGTCGCTGCTGAATGTTGGGGGGGAAAAAAAAAAAAGTGTTATTTTTCTAGCTGACAGCTGAGATTTTTGAGCCCAAATTTTCTGTCTGTTGTTTTACAAAGCGCTCGGTGCACCTGCTTGCTCGGGGAAGGCCACCTCGGTGAGCGCTCCCTGTGCAATGAGCAGGAGGAACACGACCGAGTCCACGGCGTTGTCCAAATTCCAAAATGTGGGCGGAAGAAAAGAATCGCCGTTTGTTGCCGAACCTAAAAATCCCGAAGCTTTCTTCGCCGTGTAATTTGTCGGCGTCAGCAGATTTGGGGTGTTTTTCCTGCCAGCAGTTCGGATTGAACTTCCTTGAAGTTGCAACATCGGGAGGGTTAATTATGTACAAAGCGCTGGCCCGGGCTGCGGTCTGGCACGCAGGGATCCAGCTGTGCTGGAGAGACGATCCAGAGGTGATTGTCATGGCCAGTGTTTGCGTGTTCCTGGGGACTCTGGGCCAGTTGCATCCCTGGCCTGGGGCAGGGAAGGGCAGGCAGGCTCTGGAAGAGACTTTTCTTTCTGCGAAAGGTCCTGGTTTAGAGGAAACGACCTTAGTGTGTAGAGGATTAATGTTCCCAGGAACGGAGCTGCGGCTCTTGCAGGTTTAATCTGATTAATTTTCAATCAAATTGTTGGCCCTGAGGGTGGTGAGAGCCTGGCCCAGGTTGGGCAGAGAGGTGGTGGATGAACCATCCCTGGAGACATCCCAGGCCAGGCTGGACGGGGCTCTGAGCAACCTGAGCTGGTGAAGATGTCCCTGTCATGGCAGGGGGGGCACTGGGGGAGCTGGGAAGGTCCCTTCAACACAATCTGCTCTGTGATTCTATGAAAAAAGCGAAACACATTCATGATTTATTTTTTTTTGTATGAATGGACGGTGGCTTTACAGCTGTAAGACTTCCTTAGTGTTAGTGAATAACTGATGAATTGTATTCAGCTGAAGTGCATTAAGTTTTTTTTTTTTTCTAAGGCACGGACTGAACTTCATTTTTGAGGAGATCCTCCCTCAGGACTCCTGCAGTTGATTTGCCAGATCCTCCAAAGAGGAAAACAGCCTCTTCTGCTCTTTCCAAACAACCTGCAGCGCTGCCAAGGCTCCAGCCTCCCCCTTCCAGCAGCACTTAAAATACAGTTTGTGGATTTCCCAATATTTGTAACCTCGTCAGTCAGGGCTTATCTCCCTGATAAATAAAAGGACGCAAAGCACACACGTGCCTTATCGGAGAGCTAACAGAGCGCTCGCTGTGCCTTGCTGAAGGTGAAGACATGGGAAGCATTCTGTCAACAATTTAAACAGCGCAATTAAAATACATATTGATTCCTTTTTCACTTGCACTGGTTTCACAGCAGTTTGCTGCTGAAGCAGTTTTTGACACCTGGCTTACCTGAGATGATGATGTTGGTTCTTAAAGCATTAAGTTTTCCTCTTTTCCTTCCTTTCCCTGGCAGAACCCGAGGTCCCACCCAGCCGCTCCGTTCACTCACTGCAAGAACTCTCTTCTCAACAGCTTTCAGTTCAAGGTCCTTTGCCCTAATGGCCAAATATTATTCTTCTTTGCCTGATGCAGGAGGCTCCAATGTCCCCACTTCTTATGTTAATACAATTTTTATTTAATTATGGCACAATTCGCTTACAACAACAGCAGATGAAAGGATGCCTTAAATGCTTGGCTGTCCTTTGTCTGCCATAGGTCAGGTGTCAGAGCTGCTAAATGTCAACGTTGCCAAACAGGGGATGGGATGGGACTTAAATACAATTTAAAGCAACTTTTTTTTTCCCCTCTTTTTTTGGCAAATTAGCCATTTTCCTATATTCAACAACACTGAATCCTCTAGCCACTACTTTCCCGATAGAAGATACCAAGCAAAGCACAGTTGTTTACGCTACCAGCGAGTGATTTTAAACAGTAGTAGTGTTTGACTCGGTTCCTGGCTTAGGTACGTGCCGTGCAACCGTTTTGTGTCTTCTTCACTCTGAAGTGAATGGCTGTTTAATCTCCATCCCGTGAAGAAAAAAAAATAAAATAAAAAGTCAGGACATGCTTATCCCCCGAGATGGGCTTTTTAATTGCTCTAGCTTGACGCTCCAACTTAGTGTCCTCATGGCCACTGATTGATTTCAATTAACATTCCCATGCTCCAGGCACTATAAATAACCCTTGTCTGGCCACTGCTTCCCCACTGCCAGCCCAACCTTTCTCCTTTAGCTGCTGCTGCTGCTCATCTCGCTTCTTGGCTTGGCCTCAGGCTCAGTCTATAATTCTTTCCAAACTTCCCTGTATAAAATAATCATGTACATGAAGTAAAACAGGAGTCTCATATACACACTTAATAACTCTTGTGTACTGTATGAGTGGGAATTCCACTTTATAACCCCCAGAGCTTTCAAATGGTTCTCATTTTCGGCAGCATTCCTCCTGCGAGATCTAAAACTTCCCATTTTCTCCCAAGCCGTTTCTTTCCCTTTCAACCTTTTTATTTCTCCTCTAGATTTTGGGGGACAGGCGGCTGCTGCTTTTCTCTGGGCTGTGGTTTCGGTGGCTGGGAGCCGATAGTCTCTCTTGAGCTCTTAAGCCAAATGTCAGAGTTCTCTTCCCAATGCCACATTTTCCAAATTAAAGCTTCAGCTCGCTCGTGATACAGAGCAAAAGGCTCCAAGTCGAGGTTTAGACTAAACTGATAAGATAAGCTTGCGGGGACCTAGAGCTAATATTCTACATGTGTTCGTCTGTCTGCCTACCTGTTATCTCTTTGTGAACGAAAAAGAGAAGAAAGAATATCACATCTATTTAGACACATACTGTATGTGGCAGATAGATAACATCTGTATGTATATGGATGCAGGAGCAAGACTGATAGGCAGATAAGTACGAGGTAGCAATGCACAGATTTGTAAGGCCAGAAGGGACACTGACATCAAAGGCACGTAGAAATGTAGTGTTTGAATTTGGGGGGGTTTGTTAGTTTGATGATATTTGGAAGGCCAAAGGAAAACAGACACCTCTTTGATAAAATACGCACGGATTTCTCTTAGTTTTCTGCTAGCTGGGGACATGGTTGAAGTTTCCTAATCTTGAATTTCAAAAAGAAAAAAAGTTCATGATTTGTCTCTATTGTATCTGGCTTTCTTTTTTTTCCTTTTTCCTTTTCTTTTTTTAAGACACAGCAACACTTCCAATGGAAGATCTCGAAACGCCCAGATCTAAGAGCATTTAGATGAGGAAGATTTGTATTGATTTGGGATCAGTCCACAAGTACAGAAGAATTAAAGGAGATGATAGGCATTGGCCCCAAGAACCTCTTGCTTCAAAAATTCCTCATCCCTCTGAGAAAGGGGGATGCCAGAGGCTGTGATGGAATCAAAGGCAGGAGCTTCTCTGCATTGTTTGATATTGTTGGTGGAGATTGGGATGTTTAGATTGGATATTAGGAAAAAATTCTTCCTGCAGGGGGGTTGTCAGGCATTGGAACAGACTGCCCAGGGCAGTCATGGAGCCACCATCCCTGAAGGGGTTTAAAAGGCGTTTAGACGAGGTTCTTAGGGACATAGGTTAGTGCTAGAGTTGGGTTATGGTTGGACTCGATGGTCTTGAGGGTCTTTTCCAACCGAAATGACTCTATGATTCTATGAAATATGTGCAAGCGGGAAAAGCTCGCACGTAAGAGGAGGCCGTGGTGACCTTTCTGCCGAGCACGGTGACATATCCCCCGTCCCGGGGACCTGCCACGCCAGCCAACACCCTTTGCCACACTGGTGGTTGTGACTCGAATGTTCCCTCATGTGCCGCGATCCCGCTGCGTGCGGAGCCCATGTGCTCCGTGCGTGTTGTGCAGTCGCTGGTTACCCGTGCTAATTGAAACATCGTTTTCAATGGTACATTCTTTGGCTTTTTTTTGCTTGTTTTTTTTTCTTTCTCCTCCCTTCTTTCCACATTTGCAGCCTGGCCTCAGTCCCTTTGTTTTGTCCCTGGCTTTATGTGCTGAGCTGTGTTAGTGCTGTATCTCCATGGGGTCGGTGCTTGGCCAAGTTAAAGGATTATAAAACTGCAAAGATGTTGAGTGGGTGGGTTCCCTCCAGCATCTTATTACCCGCCCTGAAAAGGGCAACCCAAAAACTGGAGGCTCTAGTCCAGATAGTGTCTCACCAGTGCCAGGTAGAGGTGTATAATAATTTTCTTTGATCTGCTGGCCACGTTTTTTTGAATAAATGGTTTGTATGGGATCAGAGTATGGTAGCAGCTCCTGCTCTGTGAAAGAGGACCTGGGAGCTGTGGTGACAGCAGGTTGACCATGAGCCAGCTGCGTGCTCTGTGGCCGAGAGGCCGATGGTACCTGGGGTGCATGAGGAAGAGTGTGAGCAGCAGATCAAGGGAGGTTCCTCCCTGTCTGTTTTGCCCTTGTGAGGCCACATCTGGAGTTCTGCATCCAGTTTAGGGCTCCTCAGTTTGAGAAGGAGTTACTGGAGAGAGTCCAGCAGAGGGACACAAAGATGCTGAGGGGTCTGGAGCATCTTTGTGATGAGAAGACTGAGAGAGCTGGGGCTGTTGAGCTNTCTCCTTCTCTGAGCCATTCAAACCCGCCTGGGATCCTGTGTGATCTGCTCTGGTGACCCTGTGAGCAGGGGTTGGGCTGGGGGATCTCCAGAGGTCACTTCAACCCCAACCATCCCGTGGTCCAGCCCGGTGTCACTGCAGTCACTGCAGCCCGTGCTCAGCAGGGCTGCTCCTCACGCTGTGGTTTGTGAACTGCACCGACACTGGGGCCGGTTCCGGGGTGTTGATCTTTGCCGCATTTCTTTAGGTTGAATCTGTGAGCCACGTCTCAATACTGGCAGCCAAGTTTTCCCCTTGCTGATAGAACCACCCGCCTGGTTTAATTCTGCTGGGGATGTGGCACTTAAAGCAGCACAACTCATGTACGAAGGGCAGGACACTGCCCCATGGTCCTTATTAACATTTGTTTTTCTACCTGTTACTTGACAAACTCAAAATAATAATTCAGTATCAATGCATTCAGCTTCTGTTTTGTAACTAGTGGTGGGCAGAACTAAACAAAAAATTAAAACCCCATACAAAATAATTAAGTATATTTGCAATTAAAATGAACCTGAGCAGTGATCTACTTTGGAATGAAAGCTTAAAATATCTGAAGAGGAGTGAATTTTGTTCCGTGTCTGGTACAGTGGCAGTAATGTTCACATTTAAATTCCATTTAATGTTTTTCAAAGAAGAGAAAATACAAAGGAGGAGTCTTTTCAAATAGAAATTATATTTCTTGAAGTGTTGAAATTTGCCAATTTGATGGTTTGGGATTTAGCAGTAAATACAAGTTTAAGTCCCTAAGTCAGCAATATCAACATGCATTTGTGGTACGTTGTAGTCCTGAAATACTTTTCTTTTTCCACAAAAAACAATGTGAAAAACATTCACATAGGTCTAATCACACGATCTCCCAAAGCTATTAGTGGATATGCTTATAGATAAACAAGAAACAAAACATCCTGAGACCAGTGGGAGAAATAAATAGATTTTCTGGAAGGGAAGAGTGAGTGTGAGAGTGAGGGGAGTGATGGGGCAGATGTGTGTGAGTTTGAAAACTGTTTTTTGCATTACAGGATGTCATTTATTTAGCTTGAAAAAACATGTTTTTACGGCATTATTCTGTGCCTTTCGGAGTTCTCATGCGCTGGAAGCCAGTTCTGACTTCTGTGTCAATGGGCACTTGGGGACTCCGAGCCCTGAGTTATTTGACTGTCAAACGCTGTAACTAAGTCCCTTGGAATCACTTTTTTTTTTTTTAACAAAATTAATTTGTTTTACTCCAAGATGCCCAAAGCAATCATTTATATTATAAAGCTGCAAGTGACAGGAGGACATCTAAAAATAGCACATTCCAAAAGCTCAGATACAGATACTGGAAGAGAGACTTTTTATTTATTTTTTTTTTCCCCTCACTCGTATTCTGCATCGTTATTTAACCTGAAAAACCCCAAATTGGTGAAATAGGGAAAGTCACGGGGTATTCAGCTGTATGTATTATAATATTGTCATTTGTGTCCAATTAATCAATCACAAAAAGTTACTGGGCCAGATCCTGCCAAGTTATTGTCGTGCTGAACCAGAGTGGGAAAACTTAAGTCAGGAAAATTGCTATTAAATTGGGGATATTGGTGTTTTATCTGCGAAAGTATACGAGTTGCTCATCACGTGCCAGCTTAGGGGTAAACTGTCTGGGTCTGCAGGAACGTCTGTGCTGTGGGAATCTCCGAGAGGTACTTTGGGCTCACTTCCGACTGCAGACAAAACTGGGTGTATTCAGGGTGCCGAACACCACAGCCTTCTGCAGGCATCTGACCTAGATCAGACGGACTGTTCTTTGGCAGGTTTTATTTTCTGTTTACAAAGGGAAAAGCATCAGTCTGTGCTGTTTTGGCATCTTCTCCTAGGGGAGGACCACCCCACCATGGTTGTCCACAGCAGGTCGTTGATGGGTTTGTTTCTGAGGGTTTATAATCTTGGCATTTCTGCTGGAGTTTGGAGGTGGGATGAGCTCTTGCCTTAAACTGAAATTTAGCCCCATATCTTTGGTTCTGCCTCATTTGAGGGCTTGTCCCTGGTTCACTGGGGTATCCTCCCAAGCTCTTGGGAACTGTGGCCCAAAGAGGTTGCAAAGAGGTGTGGAGATTTGTCTAAATTCAACCAACCTGTCCTGGTTTTCCTTACATGAATGACTCCTGCTACAAAATTTTCACAAATCTAGATAAATAACTGAACCTCTTCTACTACCTGGAAATCTCATTCAGAAGGAAAAAAAATTGACCTTTTGTCTCCTGTTCTGGTCTTCCAACACCCTGAGTCCTTCTTGGCCAAGCTTTGTTATGGCCGTATAAAGCAGTATCAAGAGGCTGACTAGACATTGCTCACTTCATGCCACGCTTCGTTTATAGGCATGGATTATGGTTTTTATCCTGGACAGCTCGCCCTACCCTAAAATACTGGCAGTATAGATGAGAGGAAAATCAGATTAACTGTTCTTTATAGCTGAGACGCGGTAGGACGAGCAGCTTCCACTTAGAGCAGCTGCTGCTGCCAAGCCGGCAGCTGAGCACGAGCATCCCGAGACAACTCTGCTGTCATCTAATCCCATCTCCTGGCCCTGCCACAGCTGCATTTCGCTGCCTCTGCTGCACCACCAGCTCCTCCAGCACGTGTTCAGGAGGTTTGGCTGGCATCGGTATCTGGGAACCCCTGTAAAGCCAGAGGTCACAGAGGAAATGTTTAACAAATCCCAGAATCCCAGCCTGGCTGGGTTGAAAGGACCTCTGTAGATCCCCCAGCCGTGCTAATGCGGGGTCACCAGAGCAGATCACACAGGGTCATGTCCAAGCGGGTTTGAATGTCTCCAGAGAAGGAGACTGCACAACCTCCCTGGGCAGCCTGGTGCAGGGCTCAGGGCTCTGGCACCCTTAAAGTCAAGAAGGTTCCCTTTGTGTTGAGACGGAACCTCCTGTCTTTGTCTGTGCCCATTGCCCCTCACCCTGTCATTGGGCACCACTGAAAATGGTGCATGGGATTAGACCTATGCGAGAGTGCTATGATCTTTCCTTGGGTTGTGAACGAGCCGCTGCTACGGGAAGATCAGATCTGGTTTCTGAGGCTGCACTTGGTGATCTCTGGTGGAGGAAAGTCCTGATGGTGATGGAGGTGGGGCTTCCAGCAAGTGCCTTGGTCAGGACAGTGGGGCTGGAGACCTGGCAGCTGGGGTCAGGCTGGGACTCCGCGATCAGTTTGTGAACAGTGGGGTGAACTTTGTGAAATGCTGAGCATTTCCAAGAAATCCTCTTCTTGGTCTCAATGCCAACATGAGTCGTATCCCTTCTTCCAGGCAGGTGGGTCTGGAGCAGGAGGATGGAGAGAAGGAAATTTGGGTGCAGTTAGAAAACACAAGTAAAGAGAATAAGGACATGTGGTGTTGGGGTGCGAAGGGGGAGACCAGCCCATAATTGCTCTCCTTTGTGTAGCATTAACCCTCCCAGCCCCAAAGGGAGGGAGAAATGGGGCAGCCACATTCTGCTTAGCTGCCCAAGCTCTCCAGGCTTGGCACAGGGTGAGCCACTTGCTTTCCGAAGTCAGCGACTTTTCTTTGACTGAACCCAGGGAGGAAAGGTTTGTACAGCTTGCTGGACCATTTTGACCTCTTGCCTGCTTTATCAAAGGCCAGATAAAAGATTTGGTATTAATATTTTATGTGAGGCTAGAGACTGACTGACCGTACATGGTTATGGCTTTGATATAAGCTGAAGTCCTAAGTGAAACAGTAAGTTAATTTTGACAGCTTGGGTACATATCGCTCTTCTCATTCAGCAGCCAGTTGAGTGGTTTCTCCATTTTTATCAGCTGGCCAGTGGCAAAGGGAGGTTTGGGCTTTGGGAAGCCCTGATGCCCAAGGAGCAGCCGCCGGGACGTGCCACCTCCATCCCACAGCAGGACAGGGCCGTGCTGTGGAGCAAACTGAGCAGGAGGGATTGCATGACTGGTCACACAGACACAATCTGCAGAACACAGTAAAATCGCATTGTTAAATTAAAGCCTTTTAAACAGGTTGTTCTTCTCCTTATGGGGGGGAAAAAAGCTTTCTTGTGAGCTTTGGGTGCCTTGGGGGTACCTCTCGTGCACCACGTGCAAGCCTGTTCTCCCACCAGCAAGACTCAGCAGGTGCAAAAAAAGTCTTCACTATTTCAATTCTTCCTTTTTTGTTGATCCTCAAATTATAATTTTAACAGTGCACCATGATTTCCTGTGCTTTCCCTTGAACTACAGGCATCTGAAACATTCAGCAGACGGACTCACTGCTTTGACTCGCCCCCTATTTCTCGTGGTCCTCTTGCAGGGAACTGTATTTTCTTCTTCTCTTCATTGCCGGCTTCTCCTCAGTTATTCATCATTACCTGTGAGCTTATTTCATCACTCCCAGTTGATGCTAATTTAAAGTCTTTTGCACAGCCAGTGAGCTTTGCTATATCTAGTCATCCTTTCATGTTTCTGGAGGTGCTCCCCAGACTTCATATTGCAGCTTTTTTCCTTTCTTCAGGAATTTCCCCAACTGGCTATGTTACCCAGCTCTCTTCGAAATCCAAAGGCACACTGACTGAAAACGAGGAGCATCTCTGCGCCCACTGACTGACGTGACCTTGGTCTCCCAGGCTGGCCAGTGCCGATCACAACCAAGGGCCCTGGTGAGATGTGATGGCTTGTGTAAAGCGCTTTGTTATCGTAGGCCTTGTGTTTTTCCCCTTTTATACAATAACGGTTGTATAGCATCTTAGAGTCTCACTTTAATTCTCTCACGAGATTGGATGATTTCTTGGCTGGCCATATGAGATCATTTACTGGGAGTGGTTTGTACTGGGGCGTGCTGCGGATTTGGCTGACAGTGACTTGATGTGCCTGTAAATGATGGGGATGCTTTGCAGGCTGGAGCCATCATTTCTGCCTGGGATGTGTGGCAAGGGGTTTGTTCTTGTGCTTGTTGTGCCTTTGGCTGCTTGTTTGTTGTGGTCATTGTGTTTTCATGTTCTGATTTTTGGTTATCGTGTAGCCGTGGAGACCACCACTGTGCTCTGCCTCCCGTTGTTGTGGCTTCCTGCTAAACCAGTGTTTGTTGTGGGAGATAATATGTGGTGGTGTTTTTTGGTTTGTTCCTTTGCTCTGGCTGCTTGATGTTTGTGTTGTAGCCATAGATTTCTGTGGTAAACCCTTTGAGCTCGGAAAAAAAGAACAAACAAGCTTTCCCTTTCTAGTCATTTGCGAAACTCAAACATGATCTTGTTCAGCCCGACCACGAAATCTTGGAGATCAAACTGAGTAAATTGAAAGTGTCCCACAACACAGAAATTCCCTTCTTCCGCCTTTCCACCCTTGTCTCTCCACAACCAGATTTCTCCTGCCAGCTCCAAGCAGAAGGAGATTTGTCTGCTGCTGAGAGCTGCTTGGGTTTCCATGGGCTGGGGTGAGACAGGAATGATGGACCATCACCTGAGCAAAACTGTGTCTTTGATAGTAGAAGACTTTATACACTAAAATAGAAATTCATGCCTTTGCAGCCTTGTGACTCCATTAATTTTTATCACAGAAGAGTCAGCTCTGCATCAGGGAAATGGAGAAGGAGGGGCTGCGGAACAGAGGTATATGTTTATATCAAATTTTTCCATGTAAAGAAAGATGTATATTTTGAAAGGCTCCGTTTTGCTGCTTTGTCTACAAGCTCTGTTCCACTCCTCTTGCTTCCCCCACTGCTCCAGGGCCAAATGTCTCCCTGTACCTGTTCAGATTAATAGGGAGGGAGGTTCAGGGGTTTATGAACCCACTGTGTTTCCCTAAAGATAAACCCCCTGCATAATCAGGGTGGGAAAATGTACTTAAAAGGTACTTAAAGGTAAGGTACTTCAGGCAAGGTACTTAAAACGAGATGTTTGGAAGCTCCTTGTGAAAACTTTTCCGAAGTCTTTTCTTTTTAACAGTTTGAAAAGCCCCTTCTTCCCTCCCCCCAAATGCGATCAACAGCACTGAAATTCAGACAGTTGCAATCAGCTCTAATAGGAGCAGAAAAACCAAGTGCCACGCGTTATTATGGCTCAGCCCCTGTAGTGCCGGTATCCGGAACCTCACTTGCGCCGGGATAACAGTAAACAGATGTGAGGGCAGTAGTTGCAATACTGAGTTACCCTTTAAAAATCCAGCTTGCCCCATGGATTTCTACAGTTCTTGTTAAGGACCCTTCTTATTAAATGTTGTTTTTTTTCTTTCTCTCTCTTTCCTCCTTCTTTTCTGCAAGGTTATTTTATTTTTTTGCAGGATCAGCTCCCGTGGCTGATTCACCATTGTGGCTCCATAAATAGTTAGATTGGCATAATTGAGGGGTGAAAGGGATTTGGAAGTGAGTGGCTGGTGATTGAGAAAGGAGGGGGAGTGTGATGGGATAAACCGGGCTTACCACCGAGAGCAATGTTTGTGGAACCACGGCTTTTCCGCAAGGAGCCACAAGTCTATCGGAGCATTGGAGAAATGCAGTGATTGCGGGAGGAGCGAAACTCCGCTCTCGGGGCCAGACGCTGATATCATTGCTCCGAGAGGGTTGTCTTTGGCTTTGACCTCGTGCAGACGTGCACACCCGTAGTTTGACACGCCGAGCAGTCGCTTTTGAGCAGGGATAGGCACAAGAGTCCTGGGGAAGTTTGTAGGGTAGCGCTGCTCTGAACATCTTTGACATCAGGGCAGAGAACACTGTTGGCTGCTCCGGTGCTGAGCTAGGCCTAAAAATTATATTCAATATGTGCCTAAAGAGTCACAGAGCTGGGACTTTACCCCCAAACCAAGCCTATTGACTTGGAAGAGGAATAACCATTCTTGGTGGTGGGATCAGTTTTGGGGTTCACATGGATGCTTGACCTGTTGGGTGCTTATGCCAACAGAAGAAAAGGACTAAGAAAGCAGGACTGAGATGGGGGGCAAGCATGGATTTTGGACTGTTTTCAGCTGGTTGTGAGATGGCACCACAGGGATTTCTTTTCCTGTAGGATCTGATCTGGGGTGGCTGGAGCAGCTGCCCTGTCCTTGCCTCCCTACTCCTGCTGCTTTGTGCTGGTCTCACTGCTACAGGTGAGCTACATAAATCAACTGATCCTGTGGAAAACAAGCCCAGCAGTGAAGAAGAAAAAGGTTGTTGGATCAACTTGCTGATCCTGATCCATTCTGCAGCTTCATCGCTGATGGATGTGACCCTGGAGAGGGCCAGGGATGGACATGGGGCAGTGTGGCGCTGTTCCCAAGCAGGAACAAGTGACATGAGTGTTTTGGGAGCAAAGGAGGGCGAGTATGGCCTTTTCTGGTGCCCAGCCCAGCAGTCGGCCTGCCAACATTTGGTTTCTGGCAGCTTCAGTTCATCATTGTCACCAGCTCTGCCCAATTCTTTGCCGGCATCCCCAAATGTTGTGATTTGTAGGTGTAGTACTTTTAACCACGAAAGCGGTGCCTCTAGAAACACCATGACCATGGAATGGTTTTCAGGAAGGGTGTGGAGAAAAAGAAGGGATTTGTTTTGGTTCCTGAGCACTGTCGAGAGGGTTTCTCCATGGAGAGGGAGGGCCAGGGTTCCAGTCCTAGAGCTCGCCCTCCTCTTCGCTCGGCAGTGAGTCCACAGGGAGAAGCCGGAGAGCTGGGCCGTGCGTGGGGATGTGGGCAGTGACACATTACCAGGGCATGTGCAGAATTCCCCCGAACGACCACAGCACTTCGCTGAACAACTA
The DNA here is from genome assembly GCA_013399365.1 of Pampusana beccarii. Taxonomy (NCBI): domain Eukaryota; kingdom Metazoa; phylum Chordata; class Aves; order Columbiformes; family Columbidae; genus Pampusana; species Pampusana beccarii. The sequence continues at coordinate 351,326 of VWYH01000197.1, read as the reverse complement.
CCAGAAGGTTTCTCACCCTTCCTCGAGGGAGGATGCTGCGCTTCCAAGAAAGCCTCCCAACGGATGGAACGACATCCATCCGGTGCTGTTACAACCCTTGCTCTTCCTGTGGCTGTTTTGCTCTTCATTATCTCCCTGGGAAGAGGTTGTTCTCTTGAGCAACAACATCCCGAAAACAGTTTGGTTTCTGCACTGTCCATATTTAGTGGGACTGTTTCTTATTTAGCAGCAGCCTTTGCATGGGTGTGAAGATGCTCTGTGCCATGTGAGCAATGTTGAATGGGCTTTGCCCCCTGGTCTGTAGCTGGAGAAAATGTGTGAGAGATTTCCCTGCTGCTAATAAGCATTGTGTTTGCCTTCCTCTTTGGGGGCGGGCTAGGTTTGGGGAAAGGAGAGAAAAAAGGCTTTCCAGTGGGACGTGGATGTTCCCGCCTGTGCTCCCACGTTGTTCCCAGCCTTTTGCCGGAGTCCAGCTGTATGACACAGGCCTACAAAATGTAAGCGAGATTCCCCGATGAATGACGCACGCGATCGCAACTCGCTGCTTGCGTAGATGAGGCGACAATAGTCTTGTGGGTGGCAGAGCACGTCTGCTGGTGGGGAAGAGGATGCTGAGAGCAGCGCGGCCTTAACCAACAGCATGAGTTTGACCTTGACCTTCTGCAGTACGTTAGCCCCAGACCCCTCTGTGGCTCTGAGCGTGTTTGTAGAAAGGTTTTAGCTTCTTGATGGCCCTTTGAGAAATGTTTGCTCCTCTGTAGGTAGCTAATGGGGGTCATCACGGGCTGACAGATACCCCTGTGCCCAAGGGTTTCTGGAGAGAAGAGCGGAGAACACTGGGCTCCCAGGAGGTGGGAGCAGAGGAGCAGCCTCCAGCAGCAGTGGAGTCTTTGCTGCTAATGCTTCCAGGGAGGGAATCTGAGGAAACGCTTGGATAGGAATAAGTAGAGCTGGCAACAAATGTGCATTTCATTTTATGAACATTTCATGGTGAAACTTAAAACTTCCACCAAATTTGGGGGACTGGATAGCTCAGGGGATTAGTAATGGGATACAGAGCCTTTCATCTCGCCAGTGCCTTTTCAGTTGCAGCTCAAGTCAGTACCAGCGACTGAAAGTTGTTACCATCCGATGGCTTACGTGTAATGAGTTGACGGTCTCACTCTGTTTCCTGGTAGTCAGGTATCTGCAGCTGACGCACACAAACACACCGGAACGCCTGGCTGCTTGCCAGCCTTGTTGGCAGCCTCTGCCAACGACCGGAGGAGTCCGAGGGTGAAATATCCCGCTGGCTTCTAGACGAGAGCTTTATCAGGTAGCGTCCTGGCACGTGAGAAAGTCGTAAGGTTGGGAAAGCAGTAGGCCGCTTTAGAGCGGTGGTTTCATGTAGATGTTTTCCATCTGTACCGAGGTCTACAAGGAATAATGTTTCGACACAAGGACCTCCTCTTTGGAAAGCTCACCCTTCAGCGAAGGTGTGATGTGTGCGAGATTGATGTTTTGCAAACAGAGCGAAGACGTTATGGCGTGGGACTTTCTGTTTAAAATAATGTCATTGCTTTTCTCCCCCTCCCCAAATAGGCTCTAAGTGGAACCTGGAGCACGTTTTACAGGCGTTGGTTTATTGATGCATCTGTGATGCAACTCCAGTGCAGGGCTGCACCATCATCTCCACTTACAGCTGGGGAAACTGAGGTAGAGAGAAACCAAATGAAGGAGGAGGTACTCCAAGATAAAAAATTCAGGAGTTTGTGGGTGCTGGTCCTGTGCCAGGTGTGATAATGGATTTAGACCATCGGTACTCTCTGTTTCTCCCTCTGTTGGGACGTCTGCCCTTGCTCTTTCCATCGTGGATCTAAAAAGGGCCCCTCAGATGAAGCCTCAGAAAAATGCTGTTGCTTGGGGGATGTGTTCGTTCACCATTTTGTGCTCTACGCACCTCGTAGTTAGGACGTAGTTTGGAACGAGACGCCTCCTAATGAAGATGTCTGAGCGTAGATTTTGTTGGTTCTGTTCAAAGTCCCGGTGGGTGGTGGTGATGGGGTGAAGAACCCGTTACAGAGGTGGCTGAGCCGTGGGGCTGGCTGTGGTCCCCAGGTGAGGAAGATGCCAGCGTCCCGATGGGGCACCCAAGACTGAGCATCCCTCAGTACCCCCCCACAATTTGGGGATCTCTACCCTGTGTCTAACAGGAGGGTCCCCTGGCCCTGCCAGTGGACAATGGGCACAGTTTGGTGTATATTGTCCCCTGTGAGAATCTGTGGACCAAAGTGGTGATGGGGTGAGGCCCTGCGTGTCCCGCTGGCCTTTCCACAATTACACAGAGCCAGGCGCAAGCAGGCCATTAGCAAACAAATGATGTCAGCTCCCGCTGGCGTTATTTTTAAACACTCTGTATATATTACTTGTCCATATGTATCTCTGGTCTGTTCTTTCTCCCCCTCCCGCTGCCTCTCAATCACCCACTGAGCTTTTTTTTTTTTTTTTTGGTTAAAACCAACATCTGTAGATTCGTTCTTAACAAAAATAAAGCCATCCATCTCTTTTGGCCTGCCGTTCTGTCATGTAAGCTCAGGAAAACTGGCTCGGTCAAGGTTTACAGTAGCTGTCGCAGGCTGCAGTGGGAAAGGCACTTATCTGGAGCGGAGGGTTAGCAGTTCTCAAGAATGCATCCTTCCCTCGGACTGAGGGGGTGGCTTTTGTTTATCCTCTGGCACACAATGAAATGATGGGAAAACATGCTTGGATGCACTGCAGGAGTAAGGTGGGGCAGGGCAGCGGTTAAAAATGGAAACGGAGCCTTTGATCCCCAGCCAGAGCAGATGACTCCCAGGGTTTGGGCTTGAGGGTGGACGTCATGTTCTTTCTCTCCATCTCCGCGTACAGATCGAAGGGTTCCCCTCCTACCTAGCGAGCGGAACAAAGCCTCCCGGGCGGGCTTGGGGGAAGAGAGGGGGTTACGGGTGATGTTGGAAGGAAGGAGGGGTTTGGGAAGCCCCCGTGGCTCAGGTGGGTGCTGGAGGAGGGCGTGCAAGCCCCAGCCAAAGAGAAGAGCCGTCTTGGGGTCTCAAAGCACCAAAGAGCAGCAGCTGAACCCCTGGGCCGCTGCTGTGGTGGGGGATGCCAGGGCTGAGCACTGAGTCGTGCCAGCGGCCGGGCTTGTGACAGTGGTTTTCCTGTTAATCTCCCCCACCATCTACCCCCAGAAAACACAATGGAAACTCCATAATCCGGGAGATAGCCTGGGGCATACCACAACTCCAGAGGGTCCTCGCAGGAGGCTCCGAGTCCTCCCCAGGCTCCCCAGCAGCCAGACCAGGTAGTAAATAACTGCGCGAAGCCCAGAAGATCGAAGGGGAGCGACAGAAGTATTACGTGCTTGCGCTTAGTCCTGCTCTATCCCGGATCTGGAGTGGGACGCTCAAAGACTCGGGAGCGCTGACTCCTTGGAGCCAGAGTAGATCATCTGTTAAGTCTCTGGCACGACAGACTTGCTTTAGAGCGAGCAAATTAAAGGTCGTCTCTCAAACTCTGGTTAATGCCACATGCCAAAGTAGACAGAGTGAGAAACAGGGAGATGATAGATCCTCACATGTATAGATCAATCTGCGGCTCAAGGCGTGTTTGTTTCTGACTTGGTTTTGTTTCTGTAGTCTAGGTATATTGTTTTTATTATTTATAGTGTTGGGGGGAGTAATCCTGTGTGTTTGAATTTATTTGCTGTGCTATGTGGCTGATTTGGAACACGTCCTGTTGTGGGTTGGTTTTTTTTGGTTTTGTCGGGTTTTTTTTTTGCTAAGGAGCCCAGCAATCATTTGGCACAGAGTACAGGAAAAATAAAATAAATTTTTGAAAAATTCCAAGATTTCATTTAACCGTTTCCCTTTTCAGCACTTAGCCACTGCATATACGTTGGAGATAGCTGAGGGACCCTGCGTGGCCTTGATTCAACAGGTCTTCAGTGGAATTCAAGCGCATGCCTAAAGCTGGAAATGCCTTGCCGAGTGGTGGGCAGGGTGAGGATGGTTTTGCCCTGGAGATGGAGCACAGCAGCTGCTCAGCAGCAGCTCCGGAGCCTCCGCCAGCGCTGCGCGGGGAGCCAGGGGGAAAGAGGATCCGTTACATTGCAAGTTAGCTTTAAACTGGCTTCAGTGTTCTGACGTGAATCATTCATTCCACTAAGGAGAGGACTGAGGAGCCTGGGCAAATGAAAAAAACAACACAGAATAAACCACAGAAGAGCATCTAAAGGGATGTGGTTGAGGGACCTTGGACCCAAGCTCTTGACCAGTCTGGAGGCATCCTTTGGATGCTTAAGCAGGAGTTTTGCTTTTCTCATTCTATTGGTGAAGCAACTTGGGGTTCTGGGCTGGTTTTCTCCTTGTATTAATATATCTTAGTATCTCTATGGCTGTAACGATACCCTGGGGCTCTGCTTCTGAGCTGAGCTGTGGCCCCAGATCCGCAGTGGCTCTTGTCTGGGAGACGTGGGATGTCCCAGGAGCAGAGAGGCACTGTGAATTCTCTATTTGGGTTAGCAGAAGCAGAGGCAGCTGCTTTTGTAGCCCTCTGAACAGGGGTTGCACAGGTCTCGGTGCAGATGTTAACATCGCAGTTGTCCCTTTGGTCACACAGCTGAACCTCAGTCAAGAGACTCCAGAGCCCAGTGCGTACAAGTGTATGACTGGGGCAAGACGCTTGTATTTCCCCTAAAAATCTGGGATTCTCAAGGCACTGGATGTTGAGTTGCATGGTCCTGGACAGAAGAGAAGGGTCACCCTTAAGCCTCAGAGCTCCTCAGCAATTCGCTTTTCCAGTTATTGGAATTCCTCCTCGCGTGGTGCCTCGTGTCAGGGATTTCCCTGAGCACATCTCTCTCTGAAACCTGAACTAACAGCTCAGGTTGTGCAGCCAGAAGCAGAATTGGACGCATGTCCTGTGAGCACAGGGGACAGTTCTGGCCTGTTAGATTTGCAAAAGTAGTTTAAATGCAACATTAATGCCAGGAAACCCAACACCTGGAGCCTGGAAGCTTTGTGTTATAAGTAGGGTGAGGAATCATTAATTCAGCTGCTTGGCTCACCCGTGGTATTAACTCTGCTTGTTTTTCATGTTACATGTAAAACTTTATGCTTTTCCATTTCTGACTTCTGATGTGTACCAAACTTGGAGACCCAACCTGCCTCAGACACATAGAATTTGGCTAAGTAGATACTTCAGTAGAAATTTGAGTTTGTGGAATTGTCCACCTTAGTGTGATTTCTTACTCTTGGACTTCAGGGGCTTGTTTATCATCACTATGCATTCAGGGAAGAGATGCTGCTGCTGGTTCCTTCTTTGTATTTCGTAGTGTCTCATTTCCAAGATACTGAAGGGGAAAGAAGTGCACGAATGCTTGGTTTTTAAAAATGTGCAGCATTGCTCTTCCTACTGAGTTTCAAGGTGTGTTACTGTCAGCATGTATATTTGAATTATTCTCTCATTTTGACTGGCAGTTGGAAATAACAAAATTCCTAGTGATTTCGTTACTGTTATACAAGCAAAACGTCTCCATGCAAGCTGGTATAAAGAGACAGGAGCTGGTCCCACACTACTGCAGGCTGTCAGATGGGAGCCAGCTGGGCATGGGCAGAGGGACTTGGGTCTTTGCACCTCTTCTTTTCAGAGTTATCCCGAAACGTGGATCAGTGTTCCTATGGCAAAATTCAGCGCAGTGCACAGTGTCCTGGGTCTCTGAGCATGTTCCCAGTAAAACTGGTCCAACCTTTCTTTCCTTTCTGCTCTGTGTAACAGGTTACGCTGAAAAGAAAAAACAGATTTCGGCTGAAATCAAAATGTTTTCCGAGGCTGTCAGCTTCAACTATATTTTCCAGCGGATAAAGTTGGCACGACTTCCTTTAGCTTTCATGTTTTGTTTGGATAACATCAAAAGGCTCTTGTTTCAATGGATGAGGATCTTGTCATTTCAGCACTACTATTTCACTTCATCTTGGTTTTCTCTGTTGCAGTAAATAAACTTTTTGGTGTTGCAGCGAATGAGGGGGTTGGTGACCCCACACGAGGCGTAACAAACCTCTAAAGGGCGTGGATGATGCTTGTCTACCTCTTCCAAAAGGGACTTGGAGACCATGGCTTCATAGGGTGGCTGGAGGTAGATGGGACTTCCCACCAGGGTGACCAACAGAGAGGAGGAGCTGGTCGCCTTCGTTGACTTCAGTATTCAGCACCAAACCGTAGCTGAGCTCTTCTCATCCATGAGAGAGCTTTGATTTCACCAGAACAGATGTGGTTTTCTTCCTAATGGAAAACTCCGGGTCTTTTTACTTTGTAGAAAACTTCAAAATCTTGGCCATTTTTCCCCAAATGGGAATCTTAAGTGAGTTTGGTCACACTGAAAGTTGTGACAAATGGAGGGTGTTGCTGTCTGCCCGGCTGCAGTGCCCAAGAGCAGCCGGTGTTGAAAACCTTGACGTGCACCTTGGCAAAGCCACCTTGGGCTCTAGCAAATGGGGCTTGTTTGGGTTTTAATCCACAGAGAAGTGTTTGGAACAAAGATGCTTTGAAGGCTTTGAGGAACACAGCTCCCCCAGCTTTGGAGCTATTGAGTGTGTCCCCTGGGCAATGCTCGTGTGTTCCCTTTTTTCATCCCAAAGCTCTACTTCAAGGGCTTTATTTTAAATTATGCTGGTTTAAATTCCTGAAGTTTCCCTGGGAGGATAAAGAAAGATCCTTCCCCTGTGTCCTTGATGGGGGGGAAAAAAAGGCAGATAAGCTGTGAAAAACAGGTGAAGAGTCCTTATATTCCGGTCAGATGAATTATCATTACTCACTGTTTGGTTTTCATCCCATTGGTGTTTCCAGACTAAAGCCCAGAGGATGATTATTTATTTTTTTTTTGCATTTACGAGCCTGAATTCCTTGTGCATGTTCCTAAATTCATTGTGTTTCTTTGCTTCTGAGCTAACAATGTTTCTCAGTGGGTGCCGCTGGTAAAACCACAGACCTATGAAAGCACAGACAGTTCTTTGGAGACGCTTTATCTCCCTCGTAGGTGCCGATGGGGAGACGGGAACTCTGCCGCTTTCTCTCCTGGCTTTGGTTACAGTCTCTTCTCACGGCTGTGGGCCATTAAGCAGGGCATGCTGCCTTCTCGCTGCCTGCGTTCGGTGGTTGGGTTTACTCAATCCAAAGATATATGGTTGCATTCTGAATGAAAACTACATCCGAAACCAGTTTTATCAGTTTCCTGGAAGATGACAGGGAGAAAATATGTGAAAAATGTCTTTTCGCCACTGTTGGTTTGGGTTTGGGTTTTTTTTGTCCTTTGTCACCCATTGCATCAAGCTTCCTTATCATTTGACCATGAGAAAATGTTTTCACCCAATAAAACAGAGGCCAAACCCTCATGGGTTCATTAAGGGGTGACTGGTGTGACCAGAGATACCCGATCTTGAGTGCGAGAGGAGCGTCAGCTCTGGGACCTGTGCTTTAGCCCAGCATTTATTTGCTTGCTAGTGATGTTTTGGGGCAGGGAAAGAGAGAGATGTGTCTCCAGCTTAAACCAGCTATGCTGGGGACAAGAGGAGCAGCCAGCGCTTTGCTGGGCTCCTCCTTTCCCCATCACTTGGACAGGACAGAGCAGCAGCTCTCGGCTGAGCTGGGACTCGCACTAAGGAATAAGGGGAGATTTAGCAGCCCGTAACTATCTTGCACAGAAACAGGGCAAGAAAAGTTCTCACTTTCAGTGCCTTCCCCACTAGGCAATATATTTTTCCCATTTCTCCCAGTGGATGCAGCTTTCCTATCTGTGTAACAACACTTTAGTTAGGTCACTTCACAGCTATGGGGCTGTTGTGTGGATTCCCTCTCTTTGAGGAATTCTGCTGATGAATCATCGGCACTTAAGGCCCTAGTTTGATGTCTTTATTCACACTTAATGCTAGTACTTGGCCGCAAAAGTAATCCTGTGGAATCCAATGGGACTAACTGTGGAGTAACATACTATTAAATCTTTGGCCTTTTAACAGAGTAATGGGTTACAGCCAGATTTGTGAATAGAACTGAAATGCAGTCCTGGCTTTCGGAGGGGTTAGGAGTAGTACAGGGCAAAATGTTTCATGATGAAACCTAGACCCATGTGAAAATTCCCTGCTAGCTGGCTTCTTTGTAAACCCTGGGATGTGATCCTCAGGGAAAAGGCGGTCAGGCCCACCTGGTCTCGCTTCTCAGAGCCACCACTGGGAATAAATTGCACCCCCAGTTGGGGCTTTTATCAGAGTGTTTTATTTATTCTTTTTCTCCATGTGTTCACTATTGTTGTAATTAAGATGTTTCAGAGTATAATAAATAATTGTCTTTCCAGGGTAATAGCTTTTTAACACTGGATGCATTAGGGCATTCTGTCTCGTGCTGACTGCTGTGGGCTGTTGGGAGACACAGCCGCGGGTGATGCCATCCCAATGCCATCCCGCTTTCTGGGAAGGGATTTTGCATCTGATGGTGCTGCTGTTTATCTGTAGGAGACCACTGCTCAGGTCTCCAGTTCTCGATGGGTTTGCTGGAGTTTTCTGAAGGTGAAGTGATGTGCAGTTTGGCTTCCTTTGGAGGGTGGGTGAGTGAGTACCATTAACCTCATTTTCCTGTATGAATAAAAAAAAAAAACCAACTTGTTTGAAAAAGCAGCAATGTTATCATTGGTCTTCACAGTATCTTGGTAACGTGGTGCTTGATGAACTTCAGATGTAACACTAATTGAGAATGGGAGTGCTGGATCAAGAGTTTCAGGGGGAGGAAACTGCCCTGATTTGGACCTTATAGAAGTGGGGATGCAGTTTGTGACAGGTACTCGATTGCGTCCAGCTGATGTGCTTTTCTGTCTGTCAACGGATCAAAAAGCATTCAGAGGCTTGTAAGAAAATGAGCCCACCGTTTGGCTCGTCCTTTGCCATCTGCAGCCCCGCTGCAGGCCGGGGAACAGCAGCGCTCCCGGCCACGTCATCCCACCGCAGCGAGGGAGGGCCGGCCCGGCCCTTTCTGCGCGGATCAGGCTGCCAGCGGCGTTCACGTCGCAAAAAGAAAACGGGATCCAGACCTGGTGAATCATGCTGCTGCGCCTCAGCGTTATCTAAGAAAAACAAAACTAATGAGCAGTTGCGGATCGCGAATCTTGGTTCGATGAACTTTTAGGAGTCAACCGCAGCTGCAGGGCTGCAAGCTCAGCAATGAGACGTTCCCCGTGCGATGTCCTGGTGTGGCAAAGCCTCGCTTAGCTGGGAGCAGCTCCCTGAGTGCCCTGGGTGCCACGACAGCCCTTTTTGCAATGTGCCCAAGACGAGAAACACCAGCGAACGGCAGAGACACTCCAGTGCAGCTGTATAAAATTACACCGCGGGGGAGAGGGTGGGGAAATGAAGAACAGCCATACGTCCTCCCTCGGACAGGGCTTGGTTTACACGGCTCCGCCGAGGGTTTGTTTTCTTTTGTGCGAGGTTGGATCTTGGCAATGGGGGCTGTACGTGAAAACATGACCCGGCACGGCAGTTCTGTGGCTCGTGGCATTGCTGGTCCACTTGCCTGAGCTCCTGCAAGGAACCACCGTAGGAGCCTTGAAGTCTCTTTCTTTCTTCAGCCTCTGCCTCTCCCTTCCCTCTTTCCCCTCCCAAGGTGCTTTTAATCCCTTCAGTTAACGTGAAATTAAGATAATGAGTCAAAGAGAAGAGAGGACTGCGAAGGGGGTAGCAGAGGGGGCGGGGGGAAGAGGGAAAGGAAAGAAAAGAAAACAGAAAGAAGAGAGATTCTTCTGACAGATAATTAGGGAGATTGGTTTACCAGCCAGGGACTAATGCTGTCTTCCCAGCTCAAACAGTCCCTCGTGACTCATTTGGTGACTTTAATTTCCACGGGGTTCCTCAAGCAGGTGCCCTGTGACAGGTAGTCAATAGGGGCCTGCTGGCCGAGCACCGCCGCCTCTGCCGGGGGGTCACATTTGGGGGTCAGAGAGCAAGGCCCGGGAGGCTGGCGGGTCAGGAGCCATCACGGTGACAGATGAACCTCAACGTGTTCCCTTCTCCCTCGCAGAGCGGCAGCGCCGGCGTCTCTCGAGTCCGGCCCCCGCTTTGCCGAGAGACGTTCCTGCTCATCTCCCGCTCGCACCTCTCAACTGCTCTTCATTAGCCGGAGGACAGGGCTTGTTCGCAGCCCGGGATCCGATGGGGAGAGAGTGCTGTCTCCATACCTCTCAACTGGTCCTCATTAGGTAGAACAGTCCCCTTTTGTCCTGCATGAAGCCCCCCTTTGTTTCTCAGCCTCAGCGGGGCCGCGAAAGCAGAACCCGATACAAAACAATGCGGCATTATTGAGCCGGAGCCGAAAGTCAAGGAGCGAGCGGTGTTTCGAGAAGCTCTCGCTGCCTTGGGGTGTGCGTGGGTGATCACCTGCAGATTCTCGCTGTCTGTCTGTCCTCCCTGTTCTGAACCTGGCTCCTCTTGCTGGTGTTTCTAGCTGGAGTTCACACCATCTGTTACCAGCCGATGTTGCGGGACCCTCCGAGAATGTATTTCAAAGGTGGTGTAGCTACAAGGAACCCCTTCCTTTAATTTTCCTGCTGCCATGGGGCAGCTTTTGTTCTGCTTTCCTCTATTCTGGAGGGGTCTCAGCGCTCCTCCACTTTCCTCGATCAGTTTGCTTGGGGTCCCCTGCTCTGGCAGCATCTCCCTGTGTGACATGGGGGATCTGTGACCATTTTGCTTTGCTTTCACCCCTCCTGGGCTGTGACACTGCTGCCAGCAGCTGAGGTTGTGTTGGCTGGAGCCCGATTAGTCATTCTGTCTGAGATTTGTTTCAGATTGAGGATAACGATGGGAAAAAAAAAAAAAGAAACAAAAAAATAAAAAAGAAAAAAAAAAAAAGAAACAAAAAAATAAAAAAGAAAAAAAAAAAAAGAAACAAAAAAATAAAAAAGAAAAAAAAAAAAAGAAACAAAAAAATAAAAAAGAAAAAAAAAAAAAGAAATTAATTTTCTTTATAATTGGATTCTGACTTTTCCCTGAAGAGCTGGTGACTCTTTAAAAAGCGTCGTCTATCACCTCCGTGCTGGTGGCTGCGATGCTGCTGCAAAGTGGTATCACCACAGAGGTGTCTGGTAAGTTATAAATCGGGTGGCAGAATTAAATGCTTACATGCCTGGAGTGCCAAGGTCGGGTCCCTGATCCCATTAGCTGCTTCTTTCACCTAGAAACAGCTGGAGCAGAGCTAAGCATCAGCTGCAAAATACCTCGTTCGAGTAGAAACTCTGGAGGCAAGCTGCACAGGAATGAACACAACTGTTGTGCTTTTGGGTCCCATGCACTCCAAAAAAGTGAGTGGACTGGGATTAAACAGCGTTCAACCCCTAAGAAAGAAAATAAAGAGTGATTTCTTCTTTTTTCCTTTTGGGCAACTGGAGAGCCGAACTGCTGCTTGCAATGGTTAGTGTTTGCAGAATTAAGATAGTTTGTAAGTTAGGGAAAAAAAAAAAAGAAGAAAATAAAACGCAATGTGGATTAAGCCACGGCAGAGCTTCATAGAAGCAGGAGTGAGGACAAGGAGCTCGTTGTCCTTGTGCCAGTGATCCAGAGAGAGGAGCTTCTCTGTCTTGTGCAAGAGTCTGAATATGAAAGTCCTCTATAAATCCAACCTGATTTGTGAGTTAATTGGAGTGGGGAAACCAGGACAGCGGTGTGGAGAAACGGGGCTCTGTGGGTTTCCTGGTACACCTCTCCCAAAGAGATCCTCCTTCATTTGAGTAATGTTTCTGTGGCCTGCGGGGCGAGCGTTTACACTGACACCCCTGTGCCAAGAGCGTTGCGTCATATTGGTCAAGGTTTATTTTGATACGACCGCAGACGGCGTCACGTGTTGCACAACGGCCGAATTAACATCTCGGCCACCTTGGGAAGCCCTTCCCTGATGACCTCCAGCCTTGACACCGAACCGCGCTGTGGGAACTGGAGCGACGGCCGTAGTTCTGCGTCTACAGTCTGTTGGGTATCGAGTGTTCCCACCCTATTGTACACTTTAATTCTGCACAACCCATGCGGAGAAACTCGTCCAGGCCTCCTGTGTGACTCAGAAAGCGGTGACACACGCGGGGTTGGACGTCTCTGGCAAGCAGATGTTTCAGTGGGCAGCTAAGAATTTTGTTGGGGGGAGCGCAGTTGGTGGGGGTTTTTTTTCCTGGAGAAACCTCCAGCGCTGTTTGCAGAAGGGCTGGAAATTCTGCTTGAGTGGCTGGAGTGGTTGCGGTTGTATCCACTGGCTTGGGCTTTCATTTCATGCTCCCCCCCACCACGCCAACTTGTGGTGGTTCTTTGGCACCACCCAAGCAGCTGGTTTTAGATGTCCGGGGCTCACCGCACCTGCAGCGGGGTGGTCAAACCGAGAGCGTAGCAGGACTCTGATCAGACCCATGCGGCAAACCGGGAGCCGGTTGCTCCTGGGGGCTGGGTGAGCTTTGTGGCCGAGGTGCGGGTCCGGCACGGCGCCGGCTCCGCGATGGCTCCCTGCTCACGGCTCTTTCAGCCTTGCACATGCCGGAGCAGGGTAGGACTTTGTCTTGCAACTGAGGGTTTTGTGTTTTGTTTTGAACCGTAAATATAACACAATTGTGTTTATGTAATGCAGTTATGGGAGATGCTGCATATGGGTTTTAAATAGAATAAGGGTTAAATTTAGCCTCTTTTTTTTTTTTTTTCTCCTTCCCATTGATTTTGCAGAAATAGACTTGTGTTTGAAAGACTTCTCACCCTTGAGTTTACCGCACTCTGTACTGCATGATCTCATTGCTAGTATCTCACTCTTTCTCCACCCTTCCCTCCCGTTGTTTGCTATTCTGACTGAAGATGAGACATAAAAACTTAAACAAACTTTTTAAAGACAGGGAACGCATCATCTTATGTGTTTATGCAGTATTAAACACAACAAGATTGTTATCTGGAGACACTGGCGACCGGATTCACGTTGGATATAAATGAGCAAAGTTCCCATCAAGTACATGATTTACACCAGCACAGGGTTTGGCGCCAGGCTGTATAAAGATGAGCAAGAAAAAAAATATATTCAGTTTTGCGGACTTGTACTTTTTAAGCCTGCGAGCACTTCTTATTATCCTCCAATTAGAAAGTGGAAAAAATGATTGGAAAAAGAAAACAAATAGGCTGAACATAATCACAGGAGCAAACTTTCAAATTATGAATGTATTTGTATTTTTAAACCCGAGTTGGGTTTTTTCCAGCCAGCAGCGAAGTGCTGGGCCCAACGACTGGGTGTGAATTTCCCCACTTCTTAGAGGTCGACACTTGGAATTTGCCTCCTAAATTGAGCTGAAATTATATCTGGGATTCAGATCCAACAGCCAGCGATGCAGAGGGTTATGCAGATTGCAATGGCTTTGTCATACAGGGTTTCAGGGAAGCTTTTCCTCAGCTTCAGTCTCTGCTGAGGTTATTTTGGAGTTTCTGTTGTGATGCACGGGTCCTGGGATCTCTGCAGTAAACGATTGTAATTTTATGCTGGGAGGCAAATCCTTGGGTCAGCCAAGCCAGCTGGGTCAGAAACAACATTTCCATCTTTTCAAGGCTCTCAACCAGCAGTACCCCCTCAAAGTTTTTGATGCAAAGTGGGTTTAGGTTTACAGACAGGGGCTCTGAGGAAGAAATTCCCAATCTACCCAAAGCCGTGCGGAAAGTCAGAGCAGGATCTCGGGGCTGTTTCTCTCCAGCGCTTTCATGCTGCTGCTTCTACTCTTTCCATCAGGCTGATCCTTCTGGGTTCTTCTGGGACACCACAGCCATGCCTGTAAGAAATTTCCTTCTTTTACAGAGTATAAAGAAATATCTTCCCTATTTAACAGGTGTGGAAGCTGGGAAGGTGAGGTTAAACCAGAGATACTTTGTAGGAACAGGAGGGGTGGGATGACCTGGTGAAAATAGGAAAAAATCTAGTTTTTCAAGGGCTAAAAGACTGACCTCATTTAATTTTTTTTTTCACCTCAGGTAATTAATATTTTCAGTGCTGAAAATGTTAATAAAGACATGACCAACTTCTTTAACTTGCTGAATGTGATTTCCAGTTGAAAATCAAGGCAGAACGAGATGTTTTGGTAAGCTGACAGGTCTTTCTGAAAAAAAAAAAGAAAAAGTGAACTCGTAACAGTGAGTTTTATTATCTTTGTAAGGGAAAGAGACGTTTTTGGAGGAAAAATTTGACCAATCAGACAAACTTTTGGTCGTATCTTGTCCACAATTCCCTACAACATGGAGGAGTCTTCCAGTTTGTCACTGGTCCTTCAACTCATATTTGTGAACTAAGTATAAGTACGCATTTCTTCCAGTTATAACAAGGATGGGATATATATGGGGAACTTGTGCATATAACAGGCAGAACTTTTTTGATTTTTATTTTTTTTTCCTAACATGGACACAAGGCTTAAAATAATCTGTACCCCTGAGGACCTCTCCGTTATCAGGCTGTTCCTTCACAAGAGGGTTGCCATTGCTTCCCGGCAGCAGAGGTTTGATGCCCAAAAGAAATCTGAATAATTTCTCACGCTGTGAGACCTGGAACAGTTTTCTCCCAGCCCATGTAAGGTTTATATTGGTGGATGGACTGGCAGTCACATCGTTCTCTAGGCCGTACCAAGTGTACGTGACGTTTATTGGTTTCAGGCTTGGCCTGCGCTGGGTTTGAAGCCCAAGTTTATTTTTGAAGATGGGATAATGCTGTGGTTGAACAGCACGTCAGCCGATGCCAGTTTTGCCATTCGCACTGTCCGTGGTCTCTTCCGTCGCTCCCTTCCAGGGCTCACCAGTTCCATGCTAATTGGGTGCTGGCTCCAGGCTTTCTATTTTCATACCGTTTGATGATAATCATCATTCCCGCAGGATGAATGGTTGAGAACAAAGACAGGAAACGTCCCCCTGATTAGATAGAGGTACGGGAGCCATTGGAGGAAAAAAAAAAGTGACAAAAATGACAAATGAGGGTCCTGTAACTTCTGCCATCTTCCTGGGGCATGTGGAAGGGCCTGGAAGGACACATGAAAAAGCCCATAATTTACTAGTTTGACAAACCATAGGTTGGAAGTCTCCAAGTATCATCTCCATCTGCAAACAAAGGCCAGCAGGGAGATAAGGCCAGGCAGCCGCCAGGACTGAGCTGTTTTGGGCACAGTTACGCAAAGCTGCCTCCGTTCCGATCGTCTTGAAACCAAGTGTAACCTTTCCTGTTGCGTTAATGCTGTTACTGGATAAGAGAGGAAGAGGCAACGCTCGGGTGTAGGTTTAGGTGATGAGCAGGATTTGAGTTGCATCCACAACATATTCTGAGCGTAGACCTGAGCGCTAGTTGGAGTCTGAGCTTGTTTCATGTTGACTTGTGTTGATGTAAGGCCATGCTCAGGCTAAGCCTGATGTGCTCCTTAAATTGACCTGTGCTGTTCCTCAACAGTGACCCAGATGTGGACGTATCTGCAGAAATAGGTTGTTTGAATGCGGTCTGGCTTCTCAATTTCTGCTAAATCTGTCTTCACAGTATTATCAAATATTACCGAGATCCTTAAAGCGTTGGCAGGTCTCTTCCTGCAAGGGCCAGAAGGTTATGCAGGAGCCCACATTGGGCTTTAGGTGTCAATCCATACATAGCAACATGAGCGTGTGGAGCTTGGACCTTACCCAGGTACCAGAAATGCTCTTAGGATCTAGTTTTACTTGGGCTTTTTTCTTTCTCCAAATACAGAAATGCTTTGTAAACTGGTCGAGAGCAGTCTAGTCTAGTAAATAATCAACAAAAACAAACTCTCTGACTTAAGTCAAATTGTTGTCAGAATATTGTAGCTCCTTAAAAACAGAAAGGTTTTCATTTTCGGTGGTTGAAAACCGAGTGGGAGCTGGAAGTACAGGGGACCTGGTTCTGATTAGCCCCAAGTCCCCACATGCTGTTGCACATTTCGGTTGTATTTTTGTTTGTTAAACTTTGTTTTAACTAATTCTATTTAATCCGAGTGCTTGGAGCATTGCCTTTGTTTTGTTTATGGTCATTGCACACTGAGGGTATGAACAGAGTATGGGCATCCATGTGAAGTCCCCAAAACCAGGGGATTTGGGCTAAAAACCAGGGAATTTGGGCTAGAGGGGGCTCTGAGGTGCACGGGGAGCTTGACACTTGCATGGCTCAGTAAAACCTCCTGAAGGTTTTCTGAAGCTGAATGAAACGTAACGAAAACGTAAAGAACTAACTTCTTCCTTTATCACAGTTTTGCCTATTGCAGAGGCAAAACCTGACCTGCGGAACAGCACAAGGTCTTGTTATCTCTGGTGTTGCTTGTCCTGCTCCGTACAAGACCCTTTGAATTAAGGGTTACTGTGGCTCTTAGGTTTGAAGCCAGTAGAAATCTGCTGACAGTAAATGAAAATTATTCTGACTTGGATAGCTTTAACTTAAGCACTGGGATAAAGTACATTTTCTAATGCTACAAGGTTTTTGTTGATGACATATTTGAAAGAGAGAACAACTTTTTAGGTGTGCTTTTATAAAAACACATCTTCCCTCTGTGTTTAGTGACAATTTATAACTGCTTTCTTAGACCTGTGCTGTGAAAGAAATTAAGGACACGCCTGGAAAATACTGGGTTGGCTTAAATGTGCTGCAGAGCCTTTTTAGTTTCTTTTATCCCACATTTTTAAATTAAAGAAACATGATGATTTAAGGCATTTGATCTCCGAATGTTGCAATTTTTATTAGCATTTGTTTCCAGTTGTGTGTTTTCCCAGTAATTGGTTTACGGAACCTTTCACCTCTCAATCTCCAGCGCCGGTGTCCAGATCCAGGACCTGGTTGCTCAGGTCCAGCCCATCTGGCTCTTCTCTCCCACCACTGAACAAGCGGGAGGTCACTTCTTTTTTTCCAAAAAGGGAGAAGAACAAATGCTTCTGCAACCAGCGATACTCAGCAGCTCTGGATGGCCTCAGCAGGGTCAAGGGCTGAAAAATTGTAGGGCGACCTACTGGTCCCTTCCTAGATCGGGTGTTTCAGCCTGGGACTTAGATGTACTAAGCTGCTGGAAGTTCTGCCAAACAAATCAACCTAAGACGTGAATTCTGAGTTGGATATTTTTCTCTTTCCACCTCCTTTGGAGGGTCTAGTGAATCAAGATGTGGCTTCAAACCACTTATTTCAAAATGAGGCTGAGCTGTCTTCCCCATCTTGAGACCAGTTCGGCAACAGCCGAACAACTGGTGTATGGCAAATACTGTATGAAGAGCTGGCCTAACTTCAGGAGGGAGTTTTTAAAAAGGTCACTGAAGTTTAGAATTCTGTAATAATTTATCCTCATCCTTTATTTCCAGTAGAAACACTTCCAAAAACGTTCCTGTGTCACTCCAGTTCCCTTGTATCTTCATATACGTACAAGAAGGACACTATTTCTGGGTTCCAGTAGACCACACTACTTCAGTTCTTCCTCTACGTGCCAGATCTTCCCGTGAAGAGTCCACTTTTCCCAGAACCCTGTCCTGGCAGCTCTGGTGTACCCCAGATGAGCTACCACTGAAGCAAAGCGCCATTCCCGTAGTAAAAAGGGAAAAGCTATAATTTGGTTTAAGTAGACACAGCTTTGGGGCTTGGATTGCTCCCCAAGAGCACGGTCTATGATTCTGACCTTAAATAGGTTCCGTAACATGTCGTTCCAGCCTCTGTGTGTGTGCGCACACGTTGTTAACTGTTTCCATGTTTTTGACAGATGGCTTGGTGTACCTCGCAGCGAAGCCAACATCCTGTTGAACAAACAATGAGGGAAGAAGAGGGAGGAGGAATGGGGTGTGGGAGAGAACACAGGATGCCATTTATATTTTTATTTATGCAAGCGTTGGATTTTTTAATTTTTTTTTAATATTGTGCACGCAGCAGACTGAGAATTGGGGGGAAAATGGACCTTTGAGGCTTCATTTATGAGGAGTCTTCAAAGGGAAGATTTCTAAACCTCTCTCCAGAGACTCTGAAGCTTGTCATTACTCTTATTTGTACTGACATCCCACGGAGTCATGCCATTGAATGAATGGAGTTATGGGTTGTAACTCTTTAGTAAGGCACTCTGCCCATCAGGCCCTGGCAGTGGTGTTTCTTTGGGAGAAGCTTTCAAGGTTCAGCGTGTACAATGTTTTGCTTTCAAGCAAAACATTGCATCTCATGTCTGAAATGTCAGAAGCTCTCGTCAGGCTTCATCTTTCAGTGAATTGCTCTGCTAAGTGACTTATTCCATGACCCCAGAGTTGCCATCGTGGTCCAGCGCACGCTTTGACGAGCAGATGGTTTCATACAAGATAGGGGTGATGTTTCCTTTTGGTCAGAGCACGGGGCTGGGACTTGAACTTAGAGCTGTGGGGTGAACTTGGAGACACTGGGGTGGAGTCTTGTCAATCTGAAGTGTAAACAGGAATCTTTGACTGCTTTTGCAAAGTGTTTTTGAGACCTAGTGGTACAGAATGTTGTAGGCTTTGGAAACATCTCCAGATAGCTGTCTGCTCTTGCCGTGGCCAGCAGAAAACTTTCTCGGTCCTGCAAGCACGTTGTATCTGTGGCTTTGGTGCCCAGTCTTGGCAGAGGAATAACCCCAGGTCAGCCAGAGAACGGGGCCCAAGCGACAGAATCTTGTTTGATGAATGACTTGAGAAGCAGTGCGGCTTCTTGTCTGCTATTGTTAAAGTCCTCCTTGGGCCATAATCCCCATTCAGATTCTCCACAGCAGAGCACGAAGCGTTTCCCAGTGGTTTCTGATGGCTGTTTTAGGAGCAGGTCTGGTCTTGGGTGTCCCTTCTGAACAACAAGGGTTGCCCCCGCAGGACTCTGCAGCGTTGTCTGCCCTCCCCGGTCAGTAGGATTGATTTAGATGAAGACGAAGACCCAGCTCCTCAGAGAAAAGCTGACTCTGCTTTACACTTCTTTCCTTCATCTGTCCCTTGGTCTACGCGTTGCTCTGCTTTCTATCTGCTGTGACCCAGACCTTCTGTTTACTTTTGAATCAGCTTATTTTCTTCACTCTCATGTGAACTACATGCAAATTTAATATTTTTCTCTCCTTCTTTGATATTTTTGTATCCCTCCCTCCTGTGATCTTGTCCTAAGTTTACAACAGAGTTCTCCCTATTCAGATACTGCTCAAGCCTGTGGCTGATTGAAGTGAATTCCCCCCTTTTGGGATTTTCCTGCCGCAGAACAAACCAGATTTTGCTCCGCAGTCAGGTGCTGTAGATCTCTGTTAGCTCCTCAACACTCTTGTTCGTGACACAAGGGAAGTGGAGCTGGCGAAAGTTCCCATAAGAGCTGCTGATTCCAATACCCCTCTGCTTCTGTGCTTGGTAACTCCAGCTAAGTTCACATCTACAATCCCTTCTCGCGATTCAGCAGGGGTCTGCAGAACCGGGCCATCGAGCTATTGCCAGAGGCAGTTGGACGACAGCATTCTGCTGCTAGAATATCAAGATACCCTTTCTGAATTACTGCTGAACACTGTGCCCCAAGGATGTACCTGTTTGCCCCAAGGGTGTACCTGTTTATCCCAAGGATATACCTGTTATCCCAAGGCTGTACTCATTATCCCGAGGAGATACACCTGTTATCCCAAGGATGTACCTGTTTATCCCAAGACTGTACCTGTTATCCCAAGGAGATACACCCATTAACCCAAGGAGGTATACCAGTTATCCCAAGAGCAGAGCATATCAGTACTTTCCTCCCCAAAGACTGCTAGTTCCAAGATCAAGAAGCGACCATCAATCCCTCCAGTTCTGCAGAGGCATTTGCACAGATCCCAAGCAGTTACCTGCCCCTGAAATAGCCCAGCCCGTTAAACGCTACCAGCTGAAAAAAATCCCCCGCACCATGGAGCAGTTTGGGAGGCATCGCTGTGCCAAGTCCCCATTTGCAATGCATCATCCCCCCTTCCACAAGTTTCCCAGGCAACGGGGGTGTTTTTTCCATCCTTCCCTGCTAGTAATGAAGGAAAGCATAAAGTGAGTTATGAAGATGTTTAAAGGAGCTTTTGCCCTGGCCTGGCCTGGAAGATCTGAGGTCATTCACAGTGCACATTAGTAAATATGTGTAGGGACTTTGGAGCTTTCTTCCAGAGAAACAGCTAATAAAGCTAGCTGCCTGTGTTTGTTGTTCATGCCAAGACACATTCCAGCATCTGATTATTTTATGTCATTACTTTAATGTGGAAAGAAAGAGAGAAGCATTAATTTTTCCAGGTGGATCGGCCTGTTATGGGGAGGTCACAGCTTATGGGAGGTGGATTGGATTAAAACTGACCCAAACTATTATGTCGGTAATAAACTTAATGTAACTGAACTTTAAATTTTAGCGTAGCTAAAGCTGAAGAAGGAAGGGTATGGCAGCTGAATTGCTGACTCTCATTGCGAGGCATTTCTGCATTTGCAGATTCGGCGTGGAATTGAAAAAGGAAAGAAAAAAAGAGCCAATAGCGTTGTAATTGCTTAAGTGGCTCAAACTGCAAAGGAAATGTTAGAAACTCATGTAAAAGACCTCCTTGTAGCCATATGTAGTACAGAAGATACCAAAGAGGAATTCCTGCTGCCTTAGAATTTCTGTAGTTTGAGAGGGAGGAAGAGATTGCTCCCATTTGGAATAAGATGCCAAACTTACCATGTCCTGCAGGCCACCTTAAAAAGTGGATTTAACATTACCAAAACAATTTGTCAGGGAGATTACTCACTTGAACCTTTTTATTGTGGTAAATAATGCAGAAATGTAAGAAACAAACAAACAAAACTCATCAAAATCAATACTTCTCTTTAGATCTCTGCTCTCTTAAGAGAATTACTCTGTTTCAGCTCTTAAACCAGTGGTGCTCTCAGCCTGAAGTCTTGGTCCTTAGATATTTGACCAGTCTTCACTTGTGGGACTAATGGATTTTGTGAAACGGGATATGGACTCACTAGATCAGAAAAAGTCATCGATTCATGTTCTGTAGGTCTGTTTTAATTTGTCACTTTTCTGTTGCTTCATTGGCATTTCTCTTAATTCTTCCCAACGTAGCCAGAATTGGAAACAGGACATCTAAGTCTGGGAATTTGTGGCAAGCTTCTTATCTCTCATTGGTTTTCTACCACTATAACTTCAATGACAGATCATCTTTTTTTGTTTAAATATTCTGGTGTGAGAGAAATGAAGACCAAAGGACTCTGGATAGTTTATGACGGGTTACTGGATATAAGTGGAAAATTAGATGTGATCCATATCCGGTATATTCAACTCTGTTATCCATTTAATCATCGCAATTCCAGGCACTGTAAATTTCTAAATGTTGTTTGAAAATGAAGTGGCTTGTTACGACTGATGTTGCTAATCCTTCTGCTGGCAGCAGCTCCACTGCTGAAATGACATAATTTGTGACTTGCAGCGATCCAATGGTGTTGTATGTGGGTTAAATCTAAACCTCAGTTTTCAATGGGTTTGCTCGTATCTTGCAACACAGTTGTTAACTGCTACATGTGGCTGTTATGTTTGACATTAGATGGCAAAGAAGTGAAAATAAATATTTAAATTTATGTGTGGTCCTGCCAAACGGACTGGAGATAACAGGCTGGTGTCCAGTACTCTTAACTGGAACTACATGGCTTTTGGTTCTAGCTCAATGTGGAAATTCCTGGGTTACGCTGTGCATTATGAGGGCTTTCCGGCTTGTAAAGGGTATTATAAATAGAGTAGTCGTTAATTTTCCAGGTCTGAGGACAGACAAGAACTAATAGGCCTCATTTTCAAGACGCAAGGGAAGACTTTTCTCTATAAGCAGCAGAACAAGATCGGCTGTTCCCAACAGCCAAGTCTGGTCTAAATTGTAATACAGGATTCCTGTCCAGAAGTGAGCTGTAAGTTTTCCTCAAAAATGCTTTGAGATCCCATATTCAATGTTTCCTAAAGGTCTGGAGATACATTTCTCACTGCAGCAACTGCAGCTGTGGAGGTGATGGGCAGCACTTGACCAGTCCAGTGAAAACAGTTTAATGAGTAGGAGAATATATTTATGCAGATCAGCCCATTATTTGAATGCGGTGTCTAAAATGTAGATTAAAGTATTTGAAATCTGAATTGGAATAAATTGACTTCAGCATTTAACGTAACATTGCAGGGGATGAGCCCAAGGAGACGTTTGCTTTGCATCCTCATCAAAACTGTACAAGTTAAAAGATCAAATTTGTTCCAGTCCTGAAAAACTGGGTCTAGTGTAGAAGGTGGAACATCATTACTGATCTGTTGGTAAGCTCAGATCATTTAATCCCACTGCGTAAGCACCTTCTTCAAAAGTGGTGCTTAATGCAGCTCTCGCCCCTCTAATCCACATTCTTGATTCTGTTCTGCATTTACGAAAGTTTCTTATCAAAGAAAGTTTCTTATCAAGGAGAAAAGTTTCAAGGAGTGTATGTACATTTGAAAAAGGAAAGTGAAAACAGTGGCGTAGCAAAAGAGATCACTCAGGTTGGTTGCTCAGCTTATTTAACAAACTGCTGTTGTTTATACATGGCCTTGCTCCTTCAGCCCAGCTTTATTTTCTTACTGACTTCAGTTGTGGAAAAAATAACAATAGAAGTATATTGTAATTGTATATTGTAACTGTGTCGTAATGCAGAATGTAATGTTCACAATGTCAAGATTCATTGCATTCACGCATCACAAGAAAAACATGACCATGGTCTAGATCTTGGATAGGCTTCAGGAGCTGGATACTGGCAAACCCTATGGGTCCGTCTGGGGTTTTTTTTGTTGGTCTCTCATGCAAGGAACTCAAGTCTGTGAAAAGGAAGCGTTCTCGGTGTCTCAGAAACTGTTTCACAGCCATCATCAAGCTGAGGGCACTGTGGCAAATGGACAGAACGGACACAACAATGTGGGACGGACCAGAAAACCACTAGTGACCTGCAGTGATCTCTCTGCTGGGCAGCAGGAGTAGTTGATGGAGGCCCAGGGGTACACACTACGTTATGCTGTGTATCGTGGGAACCCATCAAAACCTCCAGGGTTTGGACACACCTCCAGTTACTTGTGAAACTACTAGAAAGCGAGGAAGGACGGAAATACGGGTGTGCTGGAAAATGTAAAGCCATTGGTTCCCCTCAGATTGTTTCAGTGGCATTTTCTGGAATTCTGGATATCTTGGTTGTGAGTAGAGAAGCAGAAAATCTGCAAAATTTAATACTTCAGGAATATTTAGGTTTTTTATAATGATATTGGTAGAAAATGAGATTATTCAAATAAATGAACTTGTTCCTTTTGTAGCCTGGAGCCACTTTCAAGTTACTTTTTCAACAACAACAACAGATTGTTACACCCTCCACGTTTTTTCAGTAGCTCAATGTGAAAGCTGCCTCAATGTGCTCACATTTACTGGGGCCTTCGTGTCTGAAGAAGAGTAGACGTTTGGCCTATGTGGTTTCACAAAACTTGGAAATGTCTTCTCTGTAGCTGTTTGCATGGCCGGGGGAATGACAGGGGAAAAAAGTATACTTCTTTATTCTAAACGCATGAAGTTCACGGAATAGTTCATTTCCTGGAAAAAATACCTTTCCAAGCCAGTTGGGCACTAATAGATGGTACGTGCAGAGTGCTAATTGTGAACAGGAGGAGCTGGGAAGTTCAGTCCATGGCCCACAGTACTGGGCAGTGTTTACTGGGCATTATAAGAGATATTTTGCATCAAGTTTGGGACCTGTACTAAACATTTAAAATGAACAAATAAAAAGCTACAGGGCAGAGTATTTTCCCTTGGTTTCCTGGTTATTATTTTTATTGTTGCTGAACTATTGCAGAGCTTTGGGGTTGAGTTGGGGCAGATTTCCATTGGAAACCCATGTGATTTATGTCAGAGTTTTGTTGAGACCAACATGCTTCTAAGGAACACGTCAGCATTTGACACATTTGGACTCTGGAGTTTTCTGATGCAATTTCTGGACCAGTTTGGATCACGGTTACGTGCCTTTGGTGAAGCTGTAGCAATGAGCGTGTCATGAAAGGAAAAGAATCATATATCCACTCAGATCTGCCCCACTAAAGTGGGTCCATATGGACAGATGACCTCCAGAGGTCCCTTCCAGCCTAAATTATTCAGTGACTCTGTCTCTAGCATTCCAGAGGGAGCGTTAGGTGAAACTGGGACCAACCCAAATGGGGAGGAGGATGGAGTGATATCTGCAAGTCCTGTGTCTTGACCCCATCCTCTGCCCTGGCCATCCATCACTGGGCACTGGTATTTTATTCTACCAGCACGTCAATCACCATTTCAATTAGGGAGTGGGAGGAGAGAGTGTAGATGAGAGCACCCAATCTTCCATTTGATTTAGGATGAATCACACTTAAGAGGGCATCTGAGGTTAAAGAACACAGGATTCTGGACACATGTATAAATCAACGGGCTTGAGGTTTTCATTATTCACCTTCTAGTGTATGAAGCGATATGACTCATTGGATCATAAAAGAGATCAAATAGCTTTGTTGCTAATAATTCTTTCCTTGACCCATTCCCCAGCACATTAGGTTTGTAAACAGAGTTTTAATGGCATCCCTTGGAGGTAATAACATCACGCCTTGATAGCACCTTTGCTGACTGTATGCTCCTGGCTATAACTGTGCTGGGGTTTAGTCCTTAGCTGTTTGTGGGAACTAATGCGCTTTCATATCTTAAGTTTTCAGTTATTGCCTTTTCGAGATTGATCATCTCCAGTTACTCTGCCTCCCACCCTCTTCTTCCACAGATGACATTCGAACCCTCCCGGGAGCCCACAACTCAGCTTTCCTCAAATGATAAGCGCTCCCTGTAATATTCTGGTGGAGATAACATGCTTGAACCTCAGTGTGTTGTTAATGTCTAATGAGCTCACGGCGCCATTTATTGTTTTATGGCTAAATCATGATTGTTCATTAACAAAAGTAGCATGAGGCCATGTGCCAGCTTTGGACGGAGGAAAAGGTAAAGCTAAGTGGTATGATGGAGGGTAATGAGAAAATGGTACCTGTGGTAGCAAAGCCAGCAAACTTGCTGCTGGTTCTGTGCACTTGCTGCCGTGGAGGAGCCTCGGATGCAGGGAGAGCATCTCTCTCCGGTACAGGGCTCTGGTGTTGGGAGCAATAAAGTGCCAGGGCCACAGCACGTTTATTATTATGCTCTGATGCTAATAGTGGGTTTTGTCCTGCTGTGTGTCACCCTTTGCAATCTGCTTTGCCTTGTTTCATTTGCCTCTGCCTGGGTGTCTGTGTTATTATTTGCTGCCTGCTAGAGCGGGACTCCTCTTTTCTCTGCCTCCCCAGGCTGCAAGGAGGACTTGCATATGGGGTTGGTGGTTCCCAGGGTGGGAAATCTAATTTTCTAAGGGGTGAAAGTCGAAGAAGAAGGTCCAAACTTCTTGCAACTGGTCCCAGCCCTTCTTGGGAGATCAGATTGATGTGAGAATGTCTGATGATGGAGAGCCGTGACCCATCTGCTTTGCTGTCCAGAAGAGGGTCCTGTCATGGTGAATCCCTCTGATGGGATTCTTCTGCTATTGGTGATGGCGAAGTTGAAAATTATATTTGCAGACTGCAGCCTTCAGGTCCTAGGTCTTGGTCCCAGGTATGTGTGGACTGAAAAAATGCTTAGAGCAAGAGTGTGGTAGCCAAGATCTGGGGACGGCAGGGAAATGTTGTCTGTTCTGCTTGAGGCTGCTCCAAGTCTTTGTGGACCTTTTTCTTTGCCTGTTACTGGCTTGTGAGCTCGTCTGCCCTCAGTTAAAGCTAACGGAGGAAGTTTGCTCCTTCAAAAATGGTCGATTTGAGCTGTAGGGAGAAGAGAATAGCTAAATGTAAGACTCTGTATTGGCCTTCCACACATTTCAGAGGTTTATTCAGATACCAGAAATAGGCAGAACCCAGGGGGAAGGGAAATAGCTTCCTACCTGCCCATCCCTTTTGTTTCTGTCCTGTTCAAAGAAACAGATATCTGGTCTAGGGAGAGGAAGAGGAAGGTAAAGAACAGGAGGGAAAACTGTGAAGGATGAGCAGTGGAGAGGGGTCTGGGAGAACTGGGGTTGCTCCACCTCATCTGAAGGAAGTTCTGTATCAGTTTTTATGTTATCACTGTTTTGGTTAGTTCCTATAGTAATGCACAAGTTCTTGCGTTGAAGGAGACCTAACAAAAGACCACTCAGGGCCTGCACGTAAAGAACTTTTGGACCACTTTACATTTATATATATATATATATATATAGGTTAAGCAAACTTATATGAATAATCAGTAGCAATTAAATGACCTTTTTATAGATACTGCTTTGTACATGCAACAGAGCTGTCTGGTGTATTCATTCCAGCTTGTAAACCATGTGTATTTAGTAGAGGATCTGTACTCTTCATCATTTACAGTTGTTTAAATTGAGACCTTCATGGTGGTGCTGTAGTCCAAGAAAACCACATGAGCCTGGGGCGAAAAGTATTAGATGTCGGGGGGTGGATGTATTAAGCAGGAGATTTAATTAAAGGACCATTATGATACTTTCTAGCTAAAGACTATATTCAGTTAAAAACTGATTAGAGCTCAATCACCATCTGAGATCCATGAAAAACTTTTGGGTGGAGGCTAGGATAGTTAGATACCCAGCACCTATGGGATTTTGTAGAACAAGAGTATTTAATTACTATTAAAGTCTCTGGAGTGGGTTAGTAACAACCTGAAGGCTGAATTCGTCCCTGATCTTGTAAAATCACTGCCCTTTGCCAGGAACAGGCTTGACTCAGGGATGAAAACCGTTCTCTGATGTGTGCTAGAAAGCAAACACTGAATTTGGGATGCACACTTAGCTCCTTCCAGCTCCACTCTGGAGGAGCACAGCTCAGAGAGCAGCAACGAGCAGCCCTTGCAGATGTAACAGGGCTGAAGTGGGGAATTCTACCCCAAGTCATGTAAAACTCTTGAAAAGACAGTTTCTCATTCTCTTCCCTCTGCCCTTCCCCACAAATATAGAAGGGAATTGCAAGAACATCTCTAGCGTTTAGGAACACAGAAACCTCATGTGTGAGGACAGATGATTAACTTGTTTATGCTGAGGGATTTCTCCCATGGGTGGTTTATTCCAGAACTGCACATCCATGCAGAGCCTGATCAGTGATGCCCAGCTCTTCCCAGCCACTGGACACAAGCTCTTTACAGATAAATACTTGCCTCCCTGTTTCCAAGTGAGGGAAACCAAAGCAGAGCAAAGGGGTTGGAGTTTGGGTCGACAACACGTTGGCCGTGAGTCAACAATGTGCCCTTGTAGCCAAGAAAGTCAACAGTACCTGGGGTGCATTAAGAAGAGTGTGACCAGCAGGTCGAGGGAGGTTGTTCCTCCCCTTCTGCTCTGTCCTGGTGAGGCCACATCTGGAGTTGTGTCCAGTTCTGAGCTCCCCAGTTTAAGAAGGAGAAGGAATTACTGGAGGGAGTCCTGTGGTGGGCTACGAAGATGATTAGGAGCCTACAGCACCTTTCTCACAAGGAGAAACTGAGAGAGCTGGGTCTGTTCAGCCTGGAGAAGACTGAGAGGGGATCTGATCAATGTTTATAAATATCTCAGGGTGGGTGTCAAGGGGATGGACCAGACTCCTTTCAATGATGCCCAATGACAGGATGAGGGGCAATGGGCACAGACTGAAACACAGGAGGTTCCATCTGAATATGAGGAGGAACTTCTTTACTGTGAGGTGGCAGAGCCTGACCCAGGCTGCCCAGAGCGGGTGTGGAGTCTCCTTCTCTGAGACATTCAGACCTGCCTGGACACCTTCCTGTGCAGTCTACGCTAGGTGTACCTGCTTTAGCAGGTGGGTTGGACCGGGTGATCTCCAGAGGTCCAACCCCAACCATTCTGTTATTCTGTGGTTTACTCAGGCGAGAAGGGAATATCAGAACCCATGAGGGTGTTAGGGTATGGTAACGTTCCCCTTAAGTGCCTATTAGCTTGTACAAACCTCAGTTCTGCTTTGGGTGAGGTTACCTCTGGACCTTCCATGTAGGTGGAGACCCTGGAGCTGCTGTTTGCTTGGCCGTCAGCACTTTGGTGCCTGGGCGATGCCTGCTGGGAACTTGCAGCCTTTATTTTCTCAGCTTGCATCCTGCTCCATGGTGTTTCTCCATCACAGCAGTTTGGGTTTTCCCTCCTCTCTGGCTCCTCGTGTGTTGTCCGGGACAGTTGGCTCTATGGCCGAGACCAGAAAAGGCCCATTACAGCATTATTAGCCTCTTCTTTTGTGTCCTACGGACTGAGAGCGACTGCTGAGCCCACTTTGCCTTCAAATGTTTAACAGATTGGCCCACATCTCGTTTCTGCCGCTGTGTTTACAGAAGGTGGAGGACGGAGGGAAAGGGGGGCTGCTGCGTGAGGGAGGAGGGCACGGAGAAAAAAAGAAATTACTAACCCTCCATCAAAGAGCTGCCTTCCTACTTGTGCTTTCAAAATGCTTCCTCCTTCCCCAGCTATCCTGTAATCACTCTCCAACATTCACCAGAGCAGTGTTTACATCCAGCCCTATTACCGGCAGGGGAGACAGGAGAAATTAAGGGCTCCCATGCCCCATTATCTCCCCCTCCCACAGGCAGACACACTTCTTTCCCCTTACCCCTTTTCATCAAACGCCTCCAATTCATGGAGGAGTAAAAGCCCTTTAATGGGATTCTGGAGATCTTAAAATCCAGGTGGTTTGTTAAAAAAAAAAAAAAAGAGGGGAGGGGAGAAAACAAAAAAACTTGGAGAAAAATACCACCAGCTCACTCTTTTTGGCTTCTTTGTTCCTTTTCCATGTTGTCCTGAACCTTTTTTTCTCCTCCACAACTCTGCCTGGCAGCCAGGGTGAACTGGAGTTTGACTTGGATGGCTGGGGAGACCACACAGAGTTCACCCTGGCTGGAACTAATTTCCGATGTACAGCTGAAGAATCCCATGCGCGCACACAAGCGCAGCGAGCCCTCGCGTTGCCTTTTGATTTTCCCCTCTCGTGCTTCCTTCCCCAGATACCCTTTTTATCAGAAGCAGAACGGGCTGCGATGCCAGCGCAGCCGCTGTTGAGGCGAGAGGCTCTGGCCCAGCGTGGCGGCAGAGCCGGGGAAGGCGGAGGCTCTTAGATGTCGAGCAGGCGAGCAGACGTGTGAAAAATGGCGAACGTTGGACAACAATAAATGTGGATTATGGCTTTTTTTTTTTTTTTTTAAGCGAAGGGTAAAAAAAGGATAGTCATCTGGTACTGGCACTTGACGGGGACTTGAGGTCTGATTCCAATTCCTTGTTTAACCGCAGATTTCCTCTAAATAATTCTCGTAATCTCTTGATTCCCCAGCTGAGGTCAGGGGCCCATTGTTCTACACCCTGTAACAACACAATGGGACACAGTTCCTGCCCCAAAGAGCTTACAGTGAAAACAATCAAAGAATGAAAAAGAAACCCAGGCTTGCCTGAAGTTACACCCTGGTGTTAAATTGAAGATTAGAACCAGACCTCCCGACTCTCTAGGTTTTGAGTCTTCTGCAATTGTAACATTTTTCTGGCTCCTATCTTTAGATTCACACTGCAGTGTTGAAGACCATCAAAATAGAAAATACTGAACCCATTACCCTTTGGAGTAGAGGAGTGGGAGCTGTGCGTATGATGTTTCTATAGGAAGGACAGCCTATGTGTTGTGCTGGTGGTTGGTTTGTACTTAGTGCTGCCAACGGATGGAGGTGGGAAAACTGGTTAACGTTGGAGGTTACTGGATTTCACGTGAACTGGGGCGACGGACCAGTACTGCAATGGGCTGGGTGGCTCGTAAAGACATCGTGTCAGACCGCGTTGAAGTCCCATCCTCAGCGGGAAGGGAGATGGCTGCAGGCATATGGGGATGTTTAAGTGCGGAATATTCACTCCCACATGGAGTTGTTAGAATAGCTCTGCGCCCGGAACTTGCTCCCCTCCCAGGGCACGCATAGATTGAATGCGTGGGGTGGCACACACGCGTGTGAACTTGTCCCAAGTCCTCGTAGCGCTGGCACGACAATGCGCACGCCATGGGAGTGTTCATAGCGCAACGGTCCTGGTGGAAGATGACGAACTTGAATGAGGTTCCGGTTGTACTGGCGGCGCTCTAAAGCAGTGACACGCTCTTTGTTACTGGAGGAGTAAAACGAAAGCAGTCTTGGCAGATATCGCCCTCAGTATTGCTCAATGGAGAGAGGATCTTGCCGTATGAGTTACTGGAAACCTTGCCTTGTTATTGCTTTGTTTGAAGTCTCAACATCTAGAATGACGTGATTATATGGCAAGTGATAATTCGTGTATGTGCAGCCATATATATGCATCCATACAGGCACTCTAAATTGTCCTTTGTTTTCCATAGGCAGCTTTCTACCTCCAGAGTATTTCAGTGGCACTACCTTAGCTTTGAATATTGAATGTTATTAGCAGGGAAAAATTGAGTGCTCATATCCTGTGCTTTCCTTTTCCTACCTGTCAGTTTATATGAAATTTGTAGTCACTTTGAGACCTTTTATTTCACCCAGGTTCAGCAACAGGGTAGATATGTTTCCAGACTTCTCAAAGAGATGGACACATCTCAAGGGACTGCAGAATTCATCATCTCTAACTTTGGGCATCAGAGGACATTTCCTCTCTGTCTATATGAGCGCAGAGATCACACCTTAAATGTGTTGTACATCTGCTCAAAGATGTAGAGATATACAGCGAAGTAGTTGAATCACCATCCTTGGAAGTGTTTAAAAGACATGTAGATGGGATTCATAGGGACATGGTTTAGTGCTAGTGTTGGGTTAGTGGTTGGACTCTATGATCTTGAGTGTCTTTTCCAACCAAAATGATTCTACTATTCTAGCCTGCCTTTTATGGTTGCGGGAAATGACTACTTCAGATAGCTTCAGCGGGATGCGGAGAATCACCCAGCTGAACTGTCTGTTTCCTCTGACTGCAAACAGAGTCGATTTTCTGGTATAAAAGGAGATACTTCAGCCCACTGCTGTCTCACCCCACACTTGGTGGGTCACCAGAGCTGCTTGGGGCTTTGCGAGTGAAGTTAACGGTCCCACGGTGTCGCTGTCCCATGGGTGTCCAGGCCTCGATTTCAGATCCTGATGGAGAAGGCTCATGCAGAAGAGCATTATTAGGCACATAGTTACAACTGGGGGATTTGTTCGTCAGCTCTGCATCTAAGATGTTGTGTAAGATTTATTCTCCAAACTCGGGGATGATGGATTTGACTGTACACTGGAACCAACTCCATCCTCCTGATACCCTTAAATTCATTTTGTTTCAGAAAAATGTGGGGAAATTACTGGGTTTCCAAACACACCTTCCAAAGGGAACTGCACTTTAGACCTCGATTTCTGTGGAAATACTGGCAAAGGGAAAGGGGAGGAGCAGGAAAATTATCTAACAGGTCATATTAAGATTCAGTGGTCATTTCTGCTAATGTGAAATGCATAGGCATCAAAAGCTGATAAGATTTAAAATGTAAGAAGTCTAGTTATTTGGCTTCCGGATTTTGTGCATTTGGGATGTCCTTGGGTCATACTTTCAAGAAACCTCTTTTTATTTATTATTTTCTTCTAGTGAGAGCCAAGACTCTCATGAAATTGCTTGTTTCCTGGAGCTGAGACCTTCAAGTAAATATCAATATCCAGAGATTCGTTTTAAAGTCACGAGTTGACAATTTTGTTTTATTTTACTTTAGAGAAGACTTTATTCGTGTATAAGACCTAGATAGCTTTGAGATTGCCATGGGAAGAGAATTATCATTGGTGTTTGTTTGTTCTACTAATAGCTATTATAACAGCAGTTAAGATTTTTTTTTTCCTGTGAGAATTTATTTTACTGGAAAAAATATGGGATATGTCAAAAAGTTTCTTTTGGTGAAGCTGAAAAGCTTCCTCTTGACTTAATTCTGCTTTCTATTATACTACACATTAATTCGAAGGATGAAAGAGCTGAGTCCCATTTGAAATGCTGAAGTGGAAATTAGTTCTTACTGAAAAGAAGGATGGGAGGTGCCACAACAAACTATTTTAATTGGTTTTCGTCTTCCTCAAGTCTTAGGGTTCGGGCTTTTCACGCAAATTTGAAACCAAGACAATTATTTGAAATGTAGATATCTCAGAAATTTTTGCCATACAGATATTCAACAATTGACCAGCCCTTTCTGTTCTATCAGGTTAAGATTATAATACAGTTTATTTGGTAATAAATATAGCTGTTATTTTCTTGTCACTTTTATTGGTGGCACATTTCAAAAACAACTGTTGCAGACCAGTGGAGAGCATATCTTGATGCAACACTAATAAGGATAAAGAGGCTTAAGTTATAGAAATAGCTGTCTATGTCACACATTAGTAGTTTTATTCTCCATTGGGCAGATCTATGATGGATAAAATTGTGTGTGAAGGGATGAAGTGAGAGAGACTTGGATAAAGGGTAGTATCTGATCCAGGATAATGAAGAAGACAGATCCATGCAGAGATTTATTTTATTTGCTTTTGGCAATTGGCATTAGCAATACTGGGAAGCTGGAACTGCCACAGATAATAATGTTATTGCTTTTGAGATGGTTTATCCAGCTCTAATAACAACAGCTTGAATCAGCGGGGGCTGTGGGGACTCAGCACCTCTGGACGTGCTCTCCGATGTGCTTCTCATCAAATAAACTTCTATGCATCCAACGTAAGGAGCCCAGGGCAAGAAAAGTTTGCTTTAATGCTGTAAGGTGAAAACAGACCTGCTCTGGATGTTTCAGAGCTGCATTGCTCAATATGTCTGGGCCTAGGTGGGACTGCCAAAAATCAAATCATGCATTGCTGGTGAAATGCCAACCTGTCTGTCATTGCCTCCCACCTCCGTTACCTTCCTCTCTTAACCGGTAATTGGGATGGGATCCTGTGGCACCAGCCAGCTGTGACCAGACCCTGGTTTTGCTTTTACGCTAGATTGTCTAGGCATTGCTTATGAACTAAAAAAACCCGTAGCAGTTAATACAGCCGCCTGTTGCCTGCCTGCTGTGCATGGGTTGGCAGAAGGGCCCCACTGCTTCTGGTGCTTCCATTCCCAGTGTGTGACTGCGTGGTCTGCTCTGCCAACCCCTCATGAGAGGGAAGAGGATATTGAGGTGTCTTAAATCACTTAAAGCGTTATGTTGCAACAGCTTGAATGCAAGCCCGGATGGTCTGTCTTGCATTTGTCATAAATGTCCATCATTGTATATGGGGGGTTGCACTAGATGACCTTTGAAGGTCCCTTCCAACCCAAACTATTCTATGACAGGCTGTATATTTGCACCAGGGTTTTGTGCAAACAGGGTTTGGTATATTTGGTACCGTCGGTCAGCTGAGACGTGAGCTCACATCACTCTGGGCTATACTGGTCTATCTTCTTTACCTGACTACATAATCTCAACTAGATCTTGCTTTGATCTGAGATGGAGAACTTGTTTCTGGTCTCCCTGGAATTCAGACAGTTCTACTCTGATGTAAATTCACTGGCTGTCAGCGAGCTGCCCTGGTTTGACATAATGTAAATGACACAGGAGATGGTTCTGAAAGGTAGAAGCAGCCTGATGGATGATATTCAGCCAGCGTGGCTGCTGCGAGCTGACTGGCCTCAGCTCAGCCTGTTGCAGCTGCAGTAAAACCCACCGACGCTTGTGTGCTCACGTGGTTTTTCGTGCATTTCACAGTGTTGTAATAGTCCTGGTGACAACTTTGCAAGGATAGCAAAGCATTTCTCGCTGCTTTTTCTGATGTAGCAAGTGGTTGGTGCTGCTGTGAGCCACAGGACAGGTTAGAGGAGGACGCGAGAACATGGGCTACCCCATCTCCTTGCGCCTACGCTGCAGCTCCTAAACACGCCACCCCGAAACCCCGCCAAGGCAGCAAAGAGCCAAAGGGATATCTGGACCCCCTGAGCTAAAAGAA
Source organism: Pampusana beccarii (assembly GCA_013399365.1). Lineage (NCBI taxonomy): Eukaryota > Metazoa > Chordata > Aves > Columbiformes > Columbidae > Pampusana > Pampusana beccarii. The sequence continues at coordinate 317,338 of VWYH01000197.1, read as the reverse complement.
GAGCTGTTGGCTGACTTCAGAGCAGCAAACTCGGGTTGCAGGTTTGAGCAGTGACATGTGTAGTGCCGCCAGCCAGCGGCCCCGGGGACACCGAGAACCTCAGGCGGCTGCAGCATCGGCCGACAGCTCTGGGCAGCATGTGCCGCAGGAGCTGTGTCACCCATGCCCGGGATGGTGACTATGTGAGAGCATTGAGCAAGATCCTTAAGCCCAGGGGAATGTAAAACCCTCTCCCTTTCTTGTCTGTGCTCTTTTTTTGCGCGTCTGGAAAGGAGAAGCGAGCTCGTGCTGCCTCCATTCGCTACCTCCTTGGTTAGGTTAGGGGAGCTGGGAGCCAGGGACTCGCGCGCCCCATTCTGTCGCAACATCCCAACGTCAACACCCTCTGATCTATGGTATCTTGAGAGTTTGCAGCTCTTGTGTGGAGATGGAGTATGAATAAGGGCCCCCCAGTGTATTGGGAATTGGGCCTGTGGGTCTCCCGTGTCAAGTGAGTCATAATGTATTAGATTCGAGGACTTCCCCCACGGGTGTTTAGTCTCAACAAACCCAGCTAATTCAGATTTAACTTAGCTCTTAATATGCTACATTGCTGAGTCTTCTAATTAATGCCACATGTTGCCGTCAGCTGTCATACTGAATAAATGTTTACAAAGCTATTAATGTACTGTATTTGTAAACCAGACCAGCTCCTTTTTGGAAATCATGTGGTATGTGTTTTCCCCTCAAAGATGAAAAAAGTTTTTTAGCAATAATGGATACTTTATTTTTGCAGCAACATCCACTTCCCAAGAATTCATTGCTAACTTTCTTGGGCCGCAGCCATTATCCCGGGGAAGGGACATGAGCACCGTCTTTTAAACACAGACGCTGAGCCGAGCCGCTTGGCCATCTTGCTGTGGTGGGCCAGGGGCCTGGTAGGGACCAAGGAGCCCTGTGGTGACGCTGGGGAGGAGGCCGAGTCTGTGCGTGGGTTGGTGGCTCTCCTGTCCCCAGCTGCTGCCATCCCCAAGCACGCGAGCGCCCGGCGCTCTCCCTCCCCTCCACTGCCACGTGAGCGGGGACGCGCGGCCACAACCGAGAAAACGGGGAAGGAGACGCGTTGCCAAGCAGTCTGCAGGCCATCTGCCTTCTGTGAGGGGCCCTCTCGGGGCTGGGGACCAGGGCTGGCCACCGCTGTCCCCACATGGCCAGCACTTGCCTGGCACAGCGACAGAGTGGCTGGGATGGTGGGATCGTGAAGGTGAGAGATCCTGTCTTCTCCCCAGGGCTGCTGCCAAATGACTTGCTCTGCGCAAGTTCGTATTTTCTGTTTTCTTAGTTTTTTCAGTTGTTTAATTCCTTCCTTGGGCTCCAGGCAAGCAGCTTTCTTCTGCTGGGATTCGCGCGCTTTGGTTTCATCTTTAATCTGCTGCAGAAACCATGGGAGATGCCAAAGCACTTGAAAAGCTTAGGGACAGCGAGGCTGGGGTGGGTGCGCTTCGACCAGTTCCTGCGTCCCTCATGGCAAGGCATCTGGCTCGGGGATTTGGACACGTTTATAGCTGAAGTCCATGGGAAGGAACTATCTCACCCTAAAAATTCAGAATACTTAGGGTCACACCTTGCATTTCTCATCTACAAAACAGGGCTAATGGCAAAGCTTCCATCACAGGGGTTGGGAGGGTAAGGAGGCCAGGGTGGTGTCCACTATAGATGGTTACAGGACGGATCCTGCCCCGGATGCAGGGCCGTTCGGGAAGGTGGCCAGTAGAGCTGCTGGGCCCTCAACCGCTTCCATGTGCAGGTGGTTTGGGGATGAAGTCTTTCCATCAGCTCAGGGAAGGAATGCAAAGCGGGAGCTGGGATTTGGTAACCCTAAGAAGCTGCAATTCCATTAAAAACAGAGGCGGGGGAAAAGCTGCTCTCTTTTTCTTTCTTAGCTTAGCGGCTATACAACTGAAAAAATGAACAGCAGCGAGCTCTCTGCCCTTCTTCCTTTCCCTTTGCAAATAAAATCCTTCAGTCTAAATTCAACAAGCTAGTGAATGATGCTCGCAATGATCTGATAAGAAGGTGAATGTCCCTCAGGGAACCTATTGAGAAAGTTCTAATTCCAGTAATATGTAAACAAATATAAATGGTGTTTTCTCTGCTTTTAACTAGCTGCAGTGAGACTAACCTCATGTTTGGGAAGAACTAATAGTGAAACCTGTTCAGGTACACTGAGGCAAAGCAGTGAAATGATTTCACTAGTGTGGCTCAACCTTTTGTCCTCTTGCTGCACTGGCTTCAGGTGCCTCCCCAACACTGGGTTTAGCTGTAGACTGGCATGTCTGAGCAGGACATATCCAACCTTCTCCCAACTACTGTGCCTAGTTAAAAAGCTTAGTGCGGTCACAGGAGAAGAGTGAGTCTAGAAAAGAAAGAAAATAGGTACTTTATTCAGCCTTCTCTCTGTTTATGTCCTGCAGCCATATAATACCGCTGAGCTATGGCCTGTGCATCGGTTGTGTTTTCCACCCAAAAGGGGAGGCGGTCCTTTTGGCTAGAGAAGGTTTGATGAGTGTTTTATCAGGAACTGATGCTGCTTAAGTTAAGAACTGCACCTTGCAGCCTTCCTGGTTTGTTTAGTGTCAATTTATGGCCAAAGCACAACTGAGAGAGTGGGAGACCTTTGCTTTCCTGGTGCTGGTAGAAGGTCCTGCTGTAACACAACACAAAAGGTGTGGGCTTGCTTTGTAATACTGAACATGCTGTCTTTAATCCCCTTCTTCCCAGCCTGCCTCACCAGTGGGAAGTGTGCGCACAATGTTAAACTTCCCTCATTAGGCAGAACATTCCTGTTTTTAACCTCTTTAACCTGCAGCATTCCCAGTGGGAGGACCCTGTCTCCATACTTCTCAATTGCTCTTAATTAGATTGGGCATTTCTTGCCTCCACTGTATATTTACAATTTAGGAACAGGAAAAAATACAGCCTGCACTTAAGGGCTTTCTTCCCTTCGTTTGCTTCCCGTGCTTGATAAGTTGGACAGCAGGAGGTGGAAATTTTAAAGCCCAGAGGAGCAGAACTTGTCCGGGAGGAGAATCTGAGGCAGTTTAGATCATTTAGGCAGGACTGATTTCATATCTTGATGGATTTTTACATCGGCTCTTACTTTTTTTATTTCCCTCCTCCTATGTGCGCATGTGCCTGTCTGCGCACACACACACACAGACAACCCTATTGTCTGTCTTCTGCTCTTATTCTGCCATCAGCCTTTTAATATTATTATTGTTGATGTCTTTTCATTCCTGATGCCAAACCTGATTTGGAGATCACAGTACTGAGGGTTTCATTTTGAGCACTGGAGATGGAAAACTGAAGTCCTAAGTGACTGGAGCCCTCGGCCAATCTAATTGTTATTGACATTTGTGTCTGATTGTTCATCAAGGGGGATTTGACTTGCAGGCCAAATCATTCTATTACCGGGGTTCCTTTCAGCCTTTTCTCTAACAAAAAATAGAAAAACCCACCCCAGTCAGCAGGGGAAGAATCAATGGCAATATCTCTAGATGTCCATCTAGCTGGGCATGAGAGGGGGGAGCGAAGATGCAGGAGATCCTGTATGTCCCATTTGAAGCGTGCAAGCAAAAGCTCGGAGAACCGGCAGTATTGCGTTACAGGGGAAAAAAGGATCTCATTAAGAGGCTACCGTTTTCATGGCAAGGTGAAGGAGGCAGAGGAAGGAGGGGCTGGCAGGGCTAATTATATTAAGGTCATTTCACCTGTCAAAACTTTCCCTTTAGTGGTGTCCCTGGTGCCCTGGGATAACATCCAGATTTGTCCTGAATGGCGTCTCTGTTCCTGCTCAGGAGCCTTGACTGGTGCACGGTGAAGCGAGCTGCATGAAAGGAGCCCTGAAGGCACCTTTTTGCCTCCTTTTCACCTCCTGCTCCCCTTTGATTTTTGCTTTTTTCCCCCCTCTTGAGTTTCACAGCGGGTAATGTCGAAGCCCCTGCTGTGCCGCTCACCCAGGGCCGTGTTTTCCCCGGGAAGCCACCGAGCCAGCCCCAAGCCAGGTTCTTGTGCATTTCAAACCCATTTACACCCTGCTGCAATGCCGATTTATACCCCCTCGAAAGTTCTGCTCGGGAGCACAGAGGGATGGAGCCAGGCCGATTTTGCTTGTTAGCCTAATGGTGGAAATCAGAACGATGCAGACGCAGGGCTCTAAACAGAAACAAGGGAAATATTCTGTTTATTCATTTGAAAGAGGCAAGAGTGAGGGGGTGGCTGGTAAACCAGAGCGTCCTCATCCCAGTGGTGAACCCTGGAATTACCTGCCCTCCTTCAGGGGCTGGTTCTGAGTCACTAGGTTATTTCATTTTGCAGGAGCTGGGGGGGAGGAGAGGGAAATTTCTACGTTTAATCTTTCTCTCAAGGTAGGTGGAAGCTGTGCAGATGGCCTCGCTTTGCTAACATTAGCAGGTAGGAGTAATTTGGGGAAGAAGACGATGGGAGGAACACAATGGGGTTCATTCACGATCACGCGGGTTACACTTGTCACCACGGAAACGCAGCAGAAATTTGAGAGATCAAAGGCTTCTCCACCAAAAGTCGCTACCTAATTGCGTTGGGTAGAATGAGAGAGAACTGCGGATGAGGTGGAAGTGCCCCAAATCCACCTGGCCTTCGGCAACTGCTCAGCGAGTCAGATTTATCCTGCTGAAGTAGCATCGCTGGAGTTGAAGGATGGATTTGGCTGAACTTGCCCTGCCTTTGAGAGATGCTGAGGAGCAGCAGCAGTGAGTCATGGACGGTTGTGACATACAGTAGAATTTGATGACTTCCTCTAAACTGGGGCACATTTGAATCCTGAGATTGCCTTTTGAGTAGGAAAATAAGCAGAAACTATGCATATAAATGCCTTCTTAAGAAATTATTTCATTGGGGAGATGAGCAAGAGGCATTGACCTGTGGAACATAAGCAGAAACATGACTGACCAAACTTGTCTTTGACTTTCTAATTGGGTTATATGTTTTGGGTGAAGTCTTTTGGGAGGTAGTTTTCAAGAAGGACTTCTTTCTCCTTTGGAGAGGCAGGCAGCAGTGGAGAGGGAACAGGTACTGTTTTGACCCTGAAGAAAGAGGGAAAACACCCAAACGAGGAGAGTGCTGTGCATCCCTTGCTCTTGCTAAAATATTCCCTTGAGGCCAGCCCATGTTGCTAGTTCAAAAATCTTGCAGACTTGCAAAAAACATCGGAGGTATATTCCTTCTTCATAGTGTGATTTGCAACTTTGGCCTCGAGGAGGATGACTGAATTGTTTTAAATGCTACAGCCCTTTCAGAAAAGGGAATGCTATGGTTTTGATCATACCGGGGGCAAGGGGAAGCAAAATTATGTGCTAGGGCTGGTACTTGAGTGTCCGCCTCAGTCTCACTTCTGCCAGGTGTTTCTGCCATCCCGGTGAAACGAGGATGGAGACAAGTCTCCCGAGGCAGCGACGGTTCCAGTGCAGTAACCTGAATCATTTTAAAGAGCAGGAATCAGAGACAAAGCAGGGTATTGTAGGCAGCAAAGGCTGAATAAGAAGACCCTTGGGAGCCCCGCCACTTCTCCCTTTAATCTGATCAGCAAGCAGCATTCTTGTAATTCCCTCCAGGTCACTCTGAATTCCTGCAGTTTCTCAGCCAGGTTGAAGCCTTCCCTTTCGATATTCAATGTAATAATCTGCAGACTTAGAAAACGGAGCAGAGCGGGAGCAATGCAAGACTTAGTTTATATAAGAAACCAACAGGAAACTGCTGCATCCTTCTCCCAACACCTCTAAGGCTCAGTAATTTTAAGTTAGCTTGCGTGGTGCTCTTTGCTTTTAAAACACTTTGCAAGGTCATTCTGAGAGGGTGTTCCTTTTTGTGCTTTTTACATAGAAGACACTGAATACAGCACCCTTGTGGTATGTCCCGTTAGCTTTAATTGTTCCTGGCTTAATTCATGCGAAGCAACAGTTTCAGTTGTAGCTCAGAGAGACACAAGACTGCTCTCTTTTCCGAAGGGATGAGAATTGCACAGCCTGCGGCAGCTCAGGAAACCTTGATGTCTCCATTTGGTCAAGGAGACAAGTCTGGCATTGTGACTGCCCATGGCTAATCGCAGCCTCCGCTCTGACTGACAGCTGTGGCCGTCGGTTAGAGCCGGACGGTTTGTGAAAGGCCCCATAAAGAGAAAAAAGAGACTTTATTTATGGATAAATCCAGGGCATCGATACCTTTAGAGCAACGCACTCTGACAGCTTCTGTGTGAAAGCTGGGATGGTGGTACACTTAAGAATAAATTTCCTAAAATTGTCAAAGGCGAGTCGATGCCAGCTGCCTAATATCCATTCCATAGATGGTAATTGCAGTAAAGACTTGGTGGTATATGCTTCAGAGTGAGCTGCAGGTTTGTGGGGCTCCCGTTCCAGCCGAGTCCTGCGCAGCCCAGCTTTGCTGAGCTCAGGTGGCTCAGTGACCACGGCTGCGCCTCCACCTTCGCCCCAAGCTTCGGTGCAGGTCCGGTGTTGGTGTCTTAGAGAGGTTTCTCCCTATAAATGAGTCTACCTCTCAGCGAGCAGAGGTGTTGCTGCCCAGTGTCAGTGCCATTCCACATGGAAAAGCGATCTGCTGTGCAGTTTGCTCTGCCTGTGCCCTCCCAAATCTGCCAAAACCCGTGTTTGATGAGTGAAGGTCAAGCTACAAAGCATACTTATTCTCTCGGGGAACAGGCAAAGTTTTCAGAGGCTGGGAAGGTGGATGACAGTGCAGGGAAGGGGACAGAAGACTAATGAAGGCAAGGTTGGCTTGGTTCACATCTCATCTCTCTTGCATCTTTGGGGGTACAGTGGAGCCCATAGACACAGAATGAGACAGGAAGATGAATCAAGAGAATTAAAGGTACTTTTCCCACCCCTCAGTGGGAAATGAAAATACGATGTTGCCAGAGCTCCCTGTTCCCGTTGCCCCTGGAAGAAACTTCCATTGGCTTGAGTGGTTGATAACTCCTGCCTGATATGAAACTCGGCAAAACTTCATGGAGGATTTTAAATTATGCTGAAGAGATTAGATTATTTTGAGAAGTGTTACTATTCTTCTGGAAACTTTATTTAGAAAAAGAACAAATTTTTCTTCCAAAATATACAAAAGAAATACTCTTACTGTGGAAACACATAGCCTGAAAACTCGAATGACATTAGGTCACTGGCTTCCTTTTATCAATAACTTTGAAGTCTTGTCCTAGTTTTCTAATTTAGATTCTTGTGATAAGAGGTTCTCAGCGAGCCTGGGCAAAAGCCAAGTCCCTCTCCCTATAATAAGTTGGGAACACAACTACCAGTAGCAGCTCCACTTTTAAAGACAGGCCAGCTCTTGAAAGTGGCTGCAGAGACTTTGCAGTGACAAACCCCAAGACTTTGGACGGCCTCTCAGACCCAAACGCATAAGCCGTACTTTGGGCTTAGCCTTTAAAAGCGTGATGCTTTTGCTCCATTCCTGGGTTTTGCCATGTCAGTCTGGACAGGGAGCACAGAGCAGGTTTCCCTGTGCCTTGCACAGCTCTTTAAATTCTGTCCTGGTATTGTACAGCCAGGTATCAGTTTCCACTTCATCTGCTCATAAAGCCTTGTAAAAGTTTCAAATAATAAGATGGAGAATTAAATGGACAGCTTAGAGTCCAACTTATTTTTGAGCATGTGCCCATGGGGATGAGCCAGCCCTGGGCAGACCCCAACTTGTATCTCATCTGAGTCTGAATTACATGGATATCTGTGGCAGGGAATGCAAACGCAGACTTTTCTAGAGTAAGCTGTGGCCAATTTCTACCTATGCTAGAATCCAGCTCTTCCTACCAGCTGACGGAAGGTAGTCCCTTAGGTACTACCATCCCTTAGAAGTTATTTTCTCCGTATTAGTGTTGGGAGGCACTAGACAAAAGCTTGAAAAAAATCACTGTCCCTGCTCTGAGCACCAAGGGAGGCTGCCAGGCAAGCACAGGGCATCCACAAAGCTCACCAGGGATTTCAACAATAAGGAAAAAAAAAAATGATTGTGTTTCAGGGCAGCTCCCTAGGCATACTGAGTATTTACTGGGTCATTTGTGCCAGTGCCACAGCTCCGGGGGCAGGAGGGGACTGTCCAAGTGTGCCGGGCTGGGCACAGCCGTGTGCCCGAGCGAGACATCTCTGCTTTCACATACTGCGTGTGCAGAGCAGGGGGACCTGAGCCTCGAAAGCTACATTTCATTTAGTAATTAATTAGTGATTCTTGACCGCAGGCAGCTTCAGCCTGCTGACAATAACAAGATTGCAGCCCGTGTATAAGCTCGCCTCTGTGCCCTTACCACTCTCATTACATTAGCTGAAATCCCTTGCAACAAAGACACAGGCTGCCTAGCAGAGGGGTAAAACCTTTTTCTTCTCATGTTTTAGGGCTGTTTCCCTGCAGATTTAGCTCTTAGGTGCTCCCCCCTGCCTGCAGCAGCTCCTCGCCCCAGGGACGTTGTCCCTAAAGGCCATGGCAGTGCCAGACAAGGCAGCTCACCCACACTGTCCACCCAACCCACTCGCCAGCTGAGACATGAATTATTTGGGAATTCTCTGTTCCCTTCCCACTGTGCCCTCTGTAGGCTCCAGAGGAACAGAGCAAGCGGGGCTGGGGCTGCAGCAGGGTAAGGCTGCCTGCACATGGGTGTAGCACCAGGGAGGACTGGGCTGTGGCTCCTTGGCCATACTGGGGGCACCCCAGTAGTGATAGCGGCTGTGCCAGCTGCCTGGGGGAGCTCTGCAGCGAGGAGGTAAGCTGGGAGCTGCTGGGAGCCTGTTTTCTGTCTCAGATGGGGGTGTTTTCACACTCAGGATGTTTTTAATTATTTGTTGGAGGATTTTGAGAGCTTCTAGAGTAATGGAGAGGCCTCAATCAGTGTTTCCTAGCTGAAGGCATCTATGGATGTGCGTTCCCTCGCCTTAGTCATCGCTGAACCTTGCGTCAAGAGCGGAGCCTGTGCCAAGTGCCTGGGTGGTTCCTTGGTGGCTCTGGTAGCAGGTCTCGGTGACTGGCAGCTCCAGGCGTGTTGGAGTTTGCACTGAGCACTAGGGAATTTGCAGTGAAGTGGCTGTTTCTCCTAAATCATCACTTGTTCTTTTGCCTCGCAACAGAGCGGTGCACTTAGCCTTGCAGGGAAGGCAAAAAATCTCGTTTGGGGGAGTAGCAAAGTAGCTCTGAACAGAAGGGGCTCTGGCTTGCCCAGGGGAGTTGGTGGCTGTAGCTGCAGCCCTGGGCTGTTTCTTGTAATGCTCAAGATCGTTCAGTGTCAATACTTGAGCAGGGAATGAGTCTCCACTGATTCTCTTTTCCTGAAAGAAAATATCTGCAGATGCCCCTGACAAACCAAACTCACGCTTCCAAGTAGGAAAAAGAACCAGAAGGACCAGATTCACTTCCCTGTTTGGCCTCAGACTTCAGTGTCATCTGGGCAAACTGTGTAAGGAGCCAGTCCAGATTGTTTTAAATATTCTGATTGTCTCTAGGAGTCATAAAATTGTGGCTGTGGGAGGAAAGGGTCAAAAACGGGTGATCTGGAGGTGATGGCTCTGGCTGAGGGCATCTCAGCTCCAAGGTGGCCCGTGGGCTCTGGCGTGCTGCATCGCTGCTGCATAACCCATCTATCTGCCTGAGAGGATTTGGAGTTCAGGTCTAAACTTTGTGTCTGTCCCTGGGACCCACAGGCGTGTTGCAGAGGACCCCACGTAATGTCTCCTCAGAGGGATGATGCTGTGTTGTCATCCTCACCAGCGCTGTGTATCTGGGAGAGACAGAGGAATGCCACGTGCTGTGGTTGAAAGGACAGTATAATAGAGCGAGGATGGATGTGGCCACATCAGTGGGGAAGCAGAGTGGACAAGAGCTGTCTCCAGGACAAACACAACATTGACACATCGGTCCGACACTGTCCCCTGCTCTCTACAGCTGCCTTCCCACCATCAAACCGCCTTCATCCCTCCCGTGTCCTCTCTCACCCATCCCTTGCATCCTCTGGGAGAGACCAAAAGGGGCTGCACCAGGGCTAATGTGTCTCCAGACTTGCTAATCGCAGCAGGGGGCTGTTTCCACTTCTCTCTGACGCTTGTGGATGTTACATGGGGAAGAGATGGAGGGACTCATGTTGTTGGGTGTTTTGAAATGCGTGTGAGTGATGCTGATGGGCTCCACTTCTCTTTCCTCACGCATACCCTGCAAATCCTCCCCGCAGCAGTGTGGTACTTCATGAAAGCATATGACATGATGTGATCTGGTACTGTACTATCCTTGGGAAAAAAAAAAATATATATATACACACATATATATACTGAGTGATTTCTTCTGCTTTAAGCTGTGTAATTGCTAGGGAAAACATATCCTCTTCTAGTGGCTTTTCTTCTATTGTCATGTTTAGGAAGGTTTTTCGCACGTCATAACATTTTATCTGTTTTTACCGAAATGCTTCCATGAAGGCATGATTGTTTGCACGAACAGACTGACATGTTGATATAGGCTGACAACTGCACGGCTAAGACCAAAATAAAATGTAAAGTAAACACATTTGCATAAGTTTATAATATGACCCCGTTCTTCCAAAGCAGAGGAAATGGGGAGATGTGAATCTAAGTAGCTTATCTTGCATCTCCCCTTTCTGCTGTGCCCCTCGTTCTTAACCTCTGCTCCGCAAGTGCCATGGGAGAGTTGTCTGGATTTTTCCATTCAGATTTGAAACAACAGGTCCTTCTTGTAGTTCGCTTATGTTTATGTTTTGCTTAGAAGGGAGGGCACGGAGGAGGGAGCGTTCCCAGCTTTTACCCTCATGCGAAACTGGTTGGTCTTTCCATCCTTTTTCTTCTCGGTTACACTTTAAAACGCTTCTGTCAATGTATTTTCCATCACTTCGAAATTGCATTGACATCCTGCTGTTCTGTGTCATATCTATGCAGCATCGCAAAATGCTGATTTGGTACCATTTATTTCTTGATCTGCTCGTGGCATGATTTCCTTAAGGATTTTGAGACCAGCACCCGCATTTTCCAGATGAGGAAACCAGAGCGCAGAGCAGCGATGTCCTTTTGCCCATCCTGGCTTGCTCTGGGGTAGAGCCAAGAAGCAGGACCCAGATCACCGGTGTCCTGACCAAGTGCAGGGAGGTTTGTTGGTGCTCAGCGGCCTGGAGATAACACAGCCCAGGGCTGTTTGTCCCGGAGTTTGTGGTGTGTACTGTGGCATCAGTCAAGTCTACGTTGTCGGTTGGCTTTCACAAAGCAACTCCCAAAAAACTGTGTGAATCCTGAAAATATGTATTTTTAGAGCTTTTTATGAGCCTGGTTGTTCCAGGAGTCAAAGGAGACCTTATTATCAAATCTGCGGTGAACCTGTTCTACAGAGTTGGGGAGAAGGAATAAAGGAGATGCTGTAAAAATGATGTTAAGTCCTTGTAGCAGAAAGATGCTTAAACCGAACTATCAGATAGTAAAGATAGACTCCATGTCCAGACCTTCAGAGGACGTTTCCTTGACTCACAGAATTTCTGCCCACAGTTAAAAATCCCTTTGGCTCTTGAGTTTCCTACAGTCAAGTGGTGGCAGAAGAATTGCTAAACTGAACATAACGTTGTCACCTCAACCTCAGAAGTTCTTCAGCCCCCTGCAAGGCCATCCCATCTATGTCCATGGCCCTGATCTTTGAAGGTGATAATAGAGAGGTGAAGTTAAACTTTCTAGTAGCTTTGAACATCGCTANTATGTCCATGGCCCTGATCTTTGAGGGTGATAATAGAGAGGCAAAGCTTTTAACATCGCTACCTTCTTTTTGATAAGCTGCTTTCTTTTGATAAGGATCCAGTTGGTGCCGAATTCTCTGCCTGATGGAGCCCTTGCAAGCAATTCTTGCTATGGATGGAACGGAATTGTAGTTTCCAAAATTTCTTGAAGGGAGCTCAAAGCCCTGGTCTCCTGGTGCATGAGCAATTCATCTGCACAATCGTGTAGTGTGTGAATTTCTGGAGAATAGTGTGGTTTAAGTGAATATTTGTGTCTGAGATTCTTTTTGCCTATTTTAGGCAGGTTCTACCTTGGTGCAAATGAGCAGAGTGACACAAGGGTGTTTTGTCATGGCAAAGTCATCCTGGAGCATTATTTAGTTTTGTGGGGTTTTTTTCCTATGTTGTTACATATGCTGGTAAGAATCTAAAAAGAAAAATGTGTTTATGAGAATCCTAGACACAGTGTCCCCACAGCCAGACCCTTCACGTGTCTTTATTTTGTTGGATTTGGGCTGTGTCTCTCTCTTTACGGGAATTGCGCACCCAACCGTAGTCTCAAGATTCAGGGTTACAAGCCTTGCCTTTGATTTCCAAAAGGCAGCGATAGGGCTGGGACATCCAAACGATTCACGCAAAGTGCTTGTCCCATAGCTAGCGTTGGATCTTCACTGCTGGTGAGGTTTGGGTAAATAGCCTAGAATAGTTATAGAAAAAAACACTGAGCTTTGTGGGGAGGAAAGGGCTGGGAAGGGGTTGATTTACATTTGTATTTTGTCGTTCAGGGTATTTTTATGTGACATGCATCCACTTTAGGATACTGGTAATGCTTTTTGAGCTCCGCTGTGGTGTGTTGCAGGTTTTGTGGCTTTTGCAGTTTTCTTAGCAGGGCTGGGAAGAGCTTTTCGGTGTATGTGGGAAAAACACATGGCAGCAATCACTGGAATTGGGTTTGTGAACATGCGAGTTCCAGCCAACATGTTTCTGTGGCCAGGATGCTCAAATGGGAGCAGAGCTGAACGTGGCTCGTGATTTTTAACCCCGTTCTCCCATACTCCTCAATGGTAGTTCTATCTTAACCAAAATGGGAAGCCTAGATATGTGTTACCAGGTTTTGTAGGTGGAGTAGAAGGGAAAATGTCTTGGCTAGAGCTGGACTAGCTTGTGGAAGCACCGGGTTCTCTTCCTGGCCTTGCTACAAGTATTCTGAGAAACTATAGACCAGTCACATATTTCCCTCCTCTGCCTTGGTATCGTTATTTGTGAATTGGGAATAATTAGCTGTTTTTTGACTGTTGCATCTGTTCAGACCACAACTAACTGGAACTTGACTTCAAACTATGTGGCCAGACGCAATAGCAAGATGTTACTCTGAACATTTGGCTTGCCTGATAGTTTTCGTAGCTAATGTATCAGATAAAACTGAGCACAAGATGAACATGTCTCGTTCCTGACTCTAGACTAAATGGTAGCTTGACAGTCATGTATTTCTGCACCAGTGAAACTTATTTTAAGCCAATATAATTATGCGGGTGAGCACTGATTTTCGGGCTGGAGATGTTAATAGCTCAAACGCGATGTAGGAATTCAAGAGCAAAGAACATGAAAGTCCGACTCCCAGATCAGGAGATGATAAGGATATTATTTGAGTCCTCTGGCTATCATCTGATATATTTCAGGTCAGCTGAGTCCCCTGATGAAGAGGGTGGCTAATAAATCCAACTAGTGGCAATTGCACTGTCTCAGCTTTAAAAGCTCACTTGTTCATGCTGGTAGATAAAAAGATATTGAAGAAATGTGTGACTCTTATTTCTTAAAAATCTCAGCTTACTACCCTGTGTCTCCCAGGTCAACTGCACTGGTTTTTCATGTCACATGTGTTGGGGAGGAGGACAGGGCTTGAGCTCTCGTCTGCTGTGGGGAATTTCTGGGCAGCGTCACCCCGATCAAGCTCACGCTTCAGATCGTTTACACAAGCTTTGCAGATCCAGCACTTTGGGAACGCTGTTGTCCTTGCACGGGTATGCTGGAATAAACTAAGCCTGCCCCTTCCATGAAGCGTGGGAGCAATGAGTCACATTGCACGGCTTGACTTACGTAGAAGAACTCCCTGCTAGGTGTCAGAAGAGAATGTGCTCGATGCCTGTAGCCTCTGCGGTTGGGCAACACATGCTGTAAAAATGTTCTGGATGTGCAGCAAACCAGCTAGAGCTGGGAGCTCTGGCCAGATCCCGGCAACACACAAATCCTACGCAAATATCCAAAAAGCTTTTCGGTGGGAAAAGGGGACATGAAATAAACGCAGGGTTCTTGCAGGATTTGACAGGGCTGGGATTCGTTCCTTATAAAGAGCACATTTGTTAGATACACCCTGAGGCACGCTTGTTGCTTGAATAGAGTTGCTGCTGCTCGTGGCAGAACATCCAAGATCACAAAATCCCTCCTTCCCCATTCCCACCACAGAAACCCCTGAGGAAGGGAATAACCCCATGTTGAAGTTAGTCATAGAATCATAGAAAGGTCTGGGTTGAAGGGCCCTTCCCAGCTCCCCCAGTGCCCCCCCTGCCATGACAGGGACATCTTCACCAGCTCAGGTTGCTCAGAGCCCCGTCCAGCCTGGCCTGGGATGTCTCCAGGGATGGTTCATCCACCACCTCTCTGGGAACCTGGGCCAGGCTCTCACCACGCTTGGGCAACAATTTCTTCCTCATGTCTGCAAGTTAGTTAGATCAGGATCCCTAAACTGCTTCACGGACTGCTGAATAATAGATGTATAATTTTTTTAACGGCTTTTTATGAAAAAGGAAGTCAGGCCTGGGCTGGTGAGACTGCGAGAGCAGGGAGTGGATGGGCTGTCAAGGGTCAGCCTCCCTATAGCCCTGTGATCAAAGGCTGCTCTCAGCAGCATGAGTTTATAGGCAGCCAAGACAAACAATGAGCAACTTTATCTCCTTTCAGGAAAGAAAAAAAAAAAAGACTTAAGTTCCAGGAAACCATTTCTGGACCAGACAAATTTTGGTTGTTATTCCTTCTCTCTTTCTCTCCTATAATGCAGCTATTTCTAGATGAAGGATAAGAGGGAGATAGCAGAGCAAAGCCTAAACATGAACCAGATTGTGCCGTGATCTCGGTTGGTGTAAACTGGCGCTGACCCCGGGATGTCAAACCAGTGTGACCAGTTTGCTCCTGCTGAGAATCTGCCCTTCACCAGCAGCTGTGGCTGGAAAAGTCACAGGGAAGCTCCGAATTGAATCGTGGCCATTTCCCCAAGTTCGATCCCTTCTCCGAAGGTGTTGCCTCATTTGTTTGCAGCTGGAATATTGCCTTTTTGGCTGTCCCAGCTGTGGCCTCCGATGTCAGCTGGTCAGAACACAGCTGGCGAGTTTTAAACATGCTGGCTTCGGCGTCAGCTCGCTGAATAAAGCGAACAGAGGGGAAGAGTATTTTGGGCTCCTGTGTACTTGATTATTTGTTTGGGAGGAGAGGAAGATATGAGAAGAAAAGCCTCTTATTCCTAAAATGGAAAAAGTTGCAAAACTTTTCAGTTGGGTTTGGATCCGAGGGAGAGGAATCTTCTCAAAATGCGGAGTGTTCTTGATTTAGGATTTCCTGTTGGATACATTTCAGAAAGCTTTTTAAGTCATAAGTGGCCAGATTCTCAGCTAGAATAAATCTGTAAAGCTTTGCTGATACGAATCACTAATAGCACATTGACCCCAGCTTAAGATTGTGGGCTGAGGTCTGGTGGTGGACTGCAAAGATCTGTCCTTGTTCATGGGTTCCAGGCAGGACTAAATCATAAGGTAAGTGGTAATCCCGAGGTTCAGAGTTACGTGTGGGTGTTTAATCCCCCTGTGATGCAGAATCCCTGGTGGTTTGGGAGTTGGACTCTTCTTAGAAGATGTAAATGTCTGAACGTAGGCTGTAAGGTTTGTTTTGGTGTTTAGATGGGCCTGGTCCAGCGTTTCTTTGGGGAGGCAGGAAGCCCCCCAGATTTTCAACCAAACAGCCTTGAGGATTCCTGTAGACATCACAGCTCTCTCTACTACATATTTCTACCCTTCTACACACTGAATATGGAAAATACTGTGAGAAAAGCTTTCTGAGCCAGGATTTAGTGCTGAGAATAGAGGCAAAAAGCCCTGGGGGCTCAAGGGAACAGAATTCCGTAGTTTTTCCAGATATCCCTATAAAATAAGTAGTGGAAAGTTGAAAGATTACGGCTGGTTCTAATGATGGGCGCTCCTGAAATGGTAATGGAGATTTTGTTGCCTTGAGGTGTAGGAGCAGAGCTGTGGGAATGGAGCTGCTGCTGCAAGAAAGGATGAAGTGCTCAAGGATAGTTCACCTTCTGTTTGAACGGATAAATCTAATCTCGAGTTACAGATTTAGGGATGGAGGGAGAAGAGGAAGGAAGAGTTGTGTCCATCCCTGTGTGTCGAGGCCCGTGGCAGAGTCAGTAGCAGGAACAGGTTTTTCCGATTCTCTCTCCCAGGGTCTTACTGCATGAAGTTCGTAAAGCCATGAAAATTGCAACCAGCCTAGAGAGAAAAGGAGTCATGCATGGGTTGCTGAACTCCAGCAGAAACATCTGAGCAGAAGCAGAGAGGCTTGCTGATTGTGTGGGTTTGTTTTGAGTACCTTTTGATTTTTTTTTTAATTATTATTATTATTCTTTTTTCTTACCCTTCCTCCCACCACAGGAAGGAGCAGCAGCTGGAGACCTGTGTATGGGAGGATTTGTAGGGCTGGGACAGGAGTACAGCAGGTCTTAGATTTTCTTGTCCTGGCTGGCACTGCTGGTCCAGGAAATATTCCCAAATCCTTGACCTTCATTAAACTCCCGCCAGCGAGGGCTGGGCTGTGTCCATTGCTGCCATCTCCCCTTGATGTTTCATTCTCTCTGTTCACGTACTTTCTGTTCCTTTTTCCTTTCTCCCACCCTTTAGAGTCAACATTGCAGCAGCCTGTGAGTGACAGCAAAAAATGAGCGACTTTATTTTGTTGAACTTTATTGACTTGGAGGCTTTTGTTTTAAGCCTGTAGCATTCAGCTTGCTGCCTGCTGCTCCTGTCTCGTCAGAGCCATTGAACCCCAGAAACACAGGAGGTGACAGCCTGGTTCTAATGTGCCCGGCGCCTTCAGAGGAGAATTAGGTGTCCACTTCCCTGGGGATTTTAGCGAAGTTCAAATCTCCAGCTCCTAGTAGGTGCCTATGACCCCCCACCGAACCGAAACGTGCTGCATTTCTATAAAGTGTTTCATTATTTATACAGTATTTCTGTATAATTACCAGACTCGCGTGAAGGTCTAGAGGTGCTTTGCGGATGCCAAGGGATGATCTCATGGGGAGCTAACGAAACTCTGGTGACCGATGGACCTGGGACTTGCTCAGAGCGCTGGGCAGTGTGAGCCAGCTCCGTACCTCCGCCCTGATGAGTTACCCCCATTCTGCTACTCCAGAGAAGCTGGAAATCCAGTTTAACCATCTCCTTGGGAATTCCCCTGTAGCTGGAGGGGATCGAGCATTCTCACACCCCAGCATCGAGGGTGCGGTTGAGATGAAGGACGCATGCGTGGGATTCGCGTACGCTGCCTAAGCCCAGCTGACCCCCAAAACTGGCCCTTTGGAACTGGGATGACTGGTTAGGACCCACCATGGGCTTTGGACCACCAGCTGTTTCCAGGGGTTAGACAGTGTGTCCGTAGCATCCTGAAAGCTCGGTGACCAAGTTTGGACTGTGCTGGGATGTCACTGAAAGATCTGATGTGCGGATGTTGGGAGTCTTCCCCATCTCGCTGGGTTAGAGGAGCTGCCGAAACATGGGTGTTATTTGCTCTGAAAGCAAATGGCTGAGCCAGAATATACTCATGCAGAGAGGACTTCATGGGGGCTGATACTCTCAAAAAGGGCAAGAGCTCCCCCTACAAGTAAGGGCCTTTCTAAGAGATCTGTAAGCACCCTCAGACATTTTTTAAATGGTCTGCAGTGTAGCACGATTAGGATCTGGTCCTCCAGACTCATCTTGGAAGTCACGTTGTCTTCCACTGACAAACGAGTTGGAAAGATCCAGCTGTTGAGTGACATGTGGCAGCACGTGCTCCACACTCAGGGAGGAACCCGTAATGCGGTGGCTTGCAAGCCATAGTCTGGACCACCCTTGGTCTGCACAGTTTGGGTTTCTTTAGCAGCTGTGATTGGATGTTTTCATTGATTCCAATTTCTTCACGTAAGTGGTGGTTTGTTAATCCAGTGGGCAAATGATTTGTTGGTGGAGGAGTCTGTGGTTTGCTGTTGACTGTGGATTTGGAAGCCCAGCTGCTGTGACAGGACAGGGGAGCTGGTGATGGCTCCGTAGACTTTGGTGGTACAATATGAGCTGAGAACATTGCCTGGAGAGAGATGGCTTGTTCTGCAGCATATGGGGTGGGAAGATAGTTTTCTCTATTGCCAAAACCTGTAGATTATTGTATAAGAGCAGTGAGAGAGTTGCTTTGTGCTGGGTGTGAAGGCTGCTCTTACAACCCAGTGGTCAATATATTGGATAAATCTGTATCCCATAATCAAGCCTGGATTGAGTTAGAATTGCCCAATGACCTGTTAGTACAACGTGCCTTTTTTTTTTTTTCCTGGCATGCTCTACCCTGAAAATTCATTAGTGTTTCTTTTTTCTTCCATTCACAGATAGTTGGGAAAATGTGCTGCCTTTATTTTCTGTGTGGAAAAAAGTATCATCTTCTGCAGTTTTAAGCTTAATTAACATAGCAAAATTGCTTTCAGATTTTGTTTTTCAACAGTCAAAACACAAAACTGTCGGTTTTGCTTTGGGGTTTTTTTATGGCTGAATTTTGGTAAAGAGGGGATAGAAGAATGATTATTACCTGGTTTTCTGTAATGGGTGAAAACAGAAACCTTTTCATGAAAATTGACTGACTTGACGGTATTTTTTTATGGGAAGGAGGGAGGATTAGGGTAAAGAGCAGAAAGAATAGCTCTAGTTAAAACTCATTTTGGCAAGTAAATGTGTATCAGCACACTAACAGAATTCCACCCTCCCTCTGTTCTTGCTGGATTTATTCAGACGCCGTCAACCTCCCAACTGCAGTTTCTTTTACAAATATGTTTTTCATTTTGCATGTTTTGCTGCTGTTTAGGGCCTTATCAGTTCTTGCTTGACAAGAGATGCTTCTGCTTTTTCTTGTTAGATGTACTCGCTTTTCACAGTCGAGCTTGAGCATTTACCATTATTGTCGGGTTGTTTCATTGCAAACGAAATATTTTTCCTCCCTGTCCCCCCTCCCCTGCTGTTGGGCTCCACAAAGGGGATGTGGAGGAAGGAAAATATAGAGCTCATTTATTTTTAAGTAACTGTAACTAATGGCTTGATCAGCTAACGTAGTGGAAAATATGCAAACTGCTTGGAGGAGAGTGGATGTTAAAAATGTAACTTCAACATTATTGAGACATCTTTCAGCTCTAATGACAGGCTGAATAACAAACATGTCAGAAACTTTGTTGCTTCTCTAAGCAAAACCGAATAATTGAATTTATTTTCAGTGATGGGTTTGCCTTTTACGTATTCAGCTCCTCATCCATTTCGCTGTAGTTCTTGTCAGATCTCTTTGTACAAACAGATTTTTTTCTGAAATGGTAGAGTGAGCAGCGTAACAGGACTTCTTTGTACCTCCCTCTCTACTTTGCCACACACCATTTTTTGGCTTATCATCATAAGATTAATTTTCATCTGTTGTGGCTCCAGCAGGTGCTTATATTGGGTTTAGTCGCCCATGCTCCTTGAGCAGATCCTTGATTGAAGGGGACTGGCACCAGGTTCTTGGAAATGATGTTACCTGACATGGGCTGAGGTTCTGGTCCCTATGGTCTGGAGCTGTGAAACATCTTGCCCAGGCACTTTGTATAAATTCGGGGCTGCTCATTCTGCTGTGGATAGTGGCCCCGGACTCGTGTCTCAAACCTCCCGTAATGCCAAGATCTGCAAACAGTGCGGCAGAGCCTATGATAGGATCCTTTTCACAGCTCTCACGGGAAACTGGGGAATAAAATCCATTTGTCTATTGGGAGAAACACTGAGATAGTGTATATTCTCTTTTAAGGTATCTTCTCAGTCCCTGTGTGAGGCAAGTTGATTCAACGAGGTTTGACTTCCGTCCTTCCCTGATGAGGGGGCTGAGGAAGGACCTTGATGGCACCTTCATGCCTGCTATCTTTTCCAAAAAAAGCTATTCCAAATTACTCCTTGACCTTCTTGGCACAAGGAGCTAAATCTGCATTTCACCTTCTCAGAAAGGGACATGGGACCTGCAGCTTCCCTCTGCACTGCAACGGGGACAGGGCAGCCCAGACACATGGTTTTAGCCTCTGCATTTCTTTTTAATTTAATGCAGAGCTGCAGCAAAACCATTCCACCCACAGGTGAGATCTTTGGAAAACTAACTGCCCAAAGCTCTGAAGCTTTCAGCCTTCACGCTAACGCACGGGCCCAGCTGGCTTGAGATTAAAGAGCGCAGTCGAAAACCAAAAAAGCATTTGAAATTGCACCACTGAGCTGGCAGGAAATTCCAGCTTTTTGTCGATGTCGGAGGCGTTGGAACGGCGAGGAACCAGAAGGTAATATTCTGAGGCGAAGCGCATCATCAGCGTTTCGGCGGGGAGGATACAGCTTGTGCATGGGGGGGGACACCATCCCCAGCCTTCCCAAATTTGGGGAGGGGGAAGAGGAGGGAAGAACATCTTGGACTGCAGCCTGGCTCGTGCTTCAGCTATCTCTCTGTGCAGAAGAGGCCTCTTCGGCTTGGTGTGAATCCCAGCGCGGTGCTCAGCACTCGCTCTGCGGATGCAGCCCCAGGCGTGCCAGAGATCCCCAGGGCAGATTTGGAAATTCTCTTGTGCCCAAGATAAACGTTCCCTTTGCTTCTCGGTCTGGCTCGCTCGTAGGCTTGGGAAGGTAACTCCCAGATTAGCGGGTTTCTTAAGTGCTCTGAAAGGAGTCAGTGTTTTGTGTGGAGTGATCAGAGAGGAGATTTGCCTGGAAGGAATGAGGACAGGAGACCAAGAGGACTAGAGGCTAGAGGGTTTTCTGGATCTTTATCCTTTATTAGTGTAGGCGTGCGTGGGCCTGAAATGAGACCGTTGGTGAACATCGATTCTGAAATCGTATTGAAAATCAGCATTGACTGCTCATTCCCTTTCTCTCTTAAACGGGCTGCCAAAGATTATCACTCCAGCAACAATGCTCAGAGGCATCTGAAGAACTCAAGGCCTCCTGTGAAGCCATTGGCACCAATGGGAGACTTCTGCTTCCTCTTCTCTCGTCCCCTTTCCTCCCCCACAACCGAGAACAGCAGATCTCAGATCAAGCCCTGCCAGCACGAGCGGTGGAGAACAGAATCTGCATTGACGACAGATGGAACGAATGTTATGGATGCAGCCCAGGCCCTGAGCTGTTGCGCCACATAAATCAGGAGCAAAACTTTGCCAGCTCAGAATGCTTCGCAGGACTAGACTTTCAGCCAGCTTAATGTCTGGCTTTGCAACCCCAAAATTGTATGGTTAAAAAAAAAAAACAACAACCCAGCAGTGAATGTGTGTGCCCTTGCTTGAACTTCCAGCCATTGGAGCTGGTTTGGGGCCAACTCGTAGAGATGAATGCGTCTCAGTGATAAGCCACTTCTAAAAGATAATTTATTGTTTGAAATCCTGTCGTTGCACCGTACCAATGGGCTGCGGACGCTGCAGATGAAGTGTGAGGTTCCAGGCTGCAGATGCTATCGGAGCTGCGCGGGTGGCTGGATGTGTGTGATGAGGCCAATCCCCACCAGTCAAACGCTATTAGATACCAAATAATCAGAGGACCGAAAATATTTCATCTTGCTCTCTTTGCTCGTGTGCCAGTTGCTGGACTTCTCCTTCGCAGAGAGAAGCTCAAACCACACAAACATCGCGTGTGAAAACTCGCTCCCGTCATGAAAGCTGCTTCCCGTACACTGCATAAATCCCAAGTGCTTGGGATTTAAGACAAAAAAAGGCAAATAAAAAGATTTGTTGTTAAAGTTACGACTTGGCAGCCCCATATATGGGGGGGGGTAGTGCCTGCAACCTTTTGAGAGGCATACTTGCCCTTTGGAAAATGAACTTCCATTAAAGTAAAAAGGCTTCACCCTCCTTGGTGGGTTTTTGGCGGCGTGGGAGGGGAGAGGAACGGCTAAACTGATCCCTTCAGCTTTCTCACTCCGTTTCAGCAATGGCAAAACGAAACATTTTAGTGCAGCACTTTATATCTCCAACAGCTGTGGTAGCCTTGTGTTTACAGAAGACATCCTGTTGTTCAAGGGAGACACTTCTGCCTTGCTCAAACGTATTTTTTTTTTCCCCCCCTCATAACTGCTGTTTTATGCAATTTCCACTCCAAGAGGCTGTTACAACAGTGAGTCTCTGCAAAATCTGGGGTTTGTAGCGATGGGTTCCCCACCGAAAAGCAGGTCTAGCTTATGGAAAAATTGCCCCAGCACTAGCGTGGGGCTGAGCATTGCTTGGAAAGATCCAGGCAAAAAAGATACGGTCGTGGAAACTCTTGCTGCGGTGCTCAGGCCCGCACGTGAGCATATCCTTCTGATATTGGCACCCCAGCCCTCGCGCCTGCTGCAAAGTGGGATGAACCAGAAGGAAATGCCACCCGGGGAACAAATTGGTCATTGTTTGGAAGAGCCGATGGCCCTTGGACAAGCGATGGGATCGCTTGGAAAGCGACTGCGGGGAGGGAGGCCGCGGCCAGCGCGCCGCACGTGCGGCAGCGCTGCGCGAACACGCCAGCGAGGCCGGGCATGCTTTGCTGCCTTAGCAGGAGAAGAGCAATTTGCCTATGTTTTTGGTTCCTTGATCTTTCTAAATAAACAATTTCTTTGTACTGAGAAATTTGGGAAAAAAAAATCGAGCCGTTGCTGCGCAGCAAAGCTTTTTTGGGGGAAGCAGGGGCACGGTGGGGACCTCCACCTGCTGGCTGCCCCATGGGGGCTCGGCAAGAGCCTCCTCTGAGCAGCGGGGTGGAAATAATAGCTCCGAGCATTAAAAATAGGGGTTTTTTTAGCTTTGGATCTCCAAGCCTGCTGCACGTTAGGAGTTTCCCCAGCCTCACTGGGGGTTTGTGGCTTTGTTTAGCTGTTGCTTTGACTCTGGATCTGTGAAGGCTCAGGGTGAATTCATGCAACCAGAGTTAGTAGCTCGTGTGACACGGAGGAGCTGGAGAAGGGTGGATTTTGGTGCTTTGGTACTGTTTTGCTGGGAAAGGGGTTTAAGATCATAGAATGGTAGAGCAGTTTGGGTTGCAGGGACCTTCCCAGCTCATCCAGTCCAACCCCTGTTGCGAGCAGGGACATCTTCACCAGCTCAGGTTGCTGAGATCTGAGGGTAAAGCCTGGTTTCCTTCTACGGGATCTTCAATAGGAAATCAGGTGAAGAGCCCAAGGTTTTCTCTGGTGAGACGCCACACGGGAAGCCCCATGAACAACCCCCTCCAGCCCCTGACGGCTGTTTGCTGCCTGTTCCCACGCACAACGTCACGGGAGCTGTGACCTCAGAGGCCCGTGATGCCACCAAGGGTCCATCTTTGCAGATGCTCACGTGCATTCGACTGGGTTTGGTGGGTCCCGCCTCCCAATGGGTGCCTTGCACATTGTGCCACTGGTCGAGGGGAAAATGTGTTGCCATCCTCCTGTCTCCCCAGAAAAAGCCTTAGATGGAAGAAAGGGAGAGATCTGCTGAGATCTGTATCAGTGGGCTTGCTTTCAAGGGACAGCCATGTCTTTAATCCAAAATCTTTATGTTTCTATTGATGCCCTACAAGAAAAACAAAAGTAAAGAGAGAGAAGAATTAAGAACGGGGAGACTTGGTTTTAAAAGGCTTATAAAAATACATATAAAGCGAGGGACGAAGAGAACAAAGGGGTAATGGAAGCCGACAGATAGTGCTCATACCATTAAAACTGCATCTCAAAAAAAAAAAACTCAAAAAAAAAAAAAGTTAATCGTTATTTGGGGGGAGGGGAAGTGTTTTTATTGTGAACATGTGCAAATGGAGGCTTCAGCCGTATAAACCCCATGCCCACAATAAGTATATTTGTGTAGCAATTAATGTGAGATCACAGGCTCAGCTTTTGCCAAATAGTCGTGTCAGCATGGGGTATATTATGTGTGTCAAGAATCCAGTTTCCAAATGTGGAAGACATCGGGCTCGTCGTAATTAAATGTTTTGTCATCGCAGGGCAAAGCCGCGTGCGCTTCAGCTGAGCCGAGAGCTGCACCTCGAACGCCAGCGCCCAGAGTTCGCTTTTTGGCAGCTCTTTAAATAACTTTACGCAGAAGGAATTTCAAGATACTTGTAATTAGATCTTGGCCCCTTCCTCCCTTTTTTCTCTTTCTCCCCTCCTCAAAATGCAGAGGACAATTTTTAAATTTTCTCTCTCAAGCAAAGGAAGCTTAGTTTAAATCTTTCTTGATTGTAGCTGGGCTTATCTCCCTGGTTTGCTGTGTTGATGTATCATTTCCATTAGGTTTCTGTTAGTGTTTCTAGTAACACTTCTGTGAATCCAATACTTTCTGGGAAGTTTATTACAGCAGTTGCTAAAGGCAGAGCAGAGACGTCCAAACAGTGCAGGAACACACATTTACTACACTTGTAACTCCAACAGATTGACTTACAATACGTGCTACGATTTTTCTTTTTTTTTTTTTTCTTCCACTTTTCTATTCCCTGTGGTCTTATTAAGACTCAGTAAAGGCTGTGGTCCCTGGTACTGTGTCTCTGAATTAATTTTAAGGAAAGCAGAGGCTGGAGTGGAGTGTGGGAAGGTTCTTGGCATGGATGGACTTGGCTGAAATTTGCAGAAAAGACATTTAAGGGGGGGGTGAAAAGGAGCGCATGTGTATATATGGGGTGGGAGGGACGACAGTATCTTTTATATACTCTCTCCGCACAAAAAGCTATCTTCAGACCTTTCATCACCCCAGCCCGATCCAAGGGTGTTCAAAAAGCGAAACACGTCGTAAATCTGGAAGGTTGGCTGGAGCTTGGAAGGTTCTTAAAGGCGCTGGGGGGTGGGAGCGTCCCGGCGGGGATGGGCCGGTCAGCACAGCCTGCGGCGGGGGAAGCGCCTTCCAACGCTTCGGGCACCTCGGTCGGGTTTTTACCTTCATGGATATCCCCATTATTCCCCCCCACCCCTTCCAGGGAGATGGGAACAGATGTGCGCCACTGTAGAAATACTGAGCAGCTGAAAGAGAAGCCTGGAGAGTTTATAGTGATTTTTATTTTTTTTTTTAATTCCTTGATGGTTTTTTTCAGGGGATTTTCCCATTGATAAGAACTGGGAGAAGAGTGTGAAAGATAAATAAGAGAGGGTGCAGGGTTGCTTCCCCACCCTCCGTGCTGTTTTCTGCGTGAAGTTAAGCGCAGTGAGTCAGGCTTAGATGGGCAGCGCTGGATTTCGGTGCCGTTCTCCCAGGTGACCTCCTGGGTCATCCCAGTGGAATCAGAAGCGAGGTCATTGCCCCACAACTGCCGCCATTCCTCCTCTTTGCAGATCCCATCTGATGGGCTGGTGCGGGTGGTTGGCCCATACCAAAACCTTTTTCAGGGCTTTTACCTACCGTTTTTGTACATTATTCTTTTCATTTACAAAATAAATCTCTGCTAGTGATAGGGATGCATTTTACTTTAAATTATCAAGATACGTATATTTCCATTTTTACCCTTTATTGGCTTTTAACCACAACTCTTCAGGAAGGACCGCAAGTAGAACTTATCGCCCGTATTAACTTTGGGAGGCAGTGTTTCTTAAAGACACCTGCTAATTTATTACAGCCAGTATACTAAGACACTAAATGAGAGGGGTTCTCATTAAGCACTATTTTATACGAGCTGGCTAGCATGCAATTACACAACGAGCCAAACTCATGGATGGTTCAGTCTTTTTGTCATGTTGCAGTTTTGTGTTGCAGTGGGATGTAATTTTTTTTTTTTTTTTTATATTAAAAAAAAAAAATCCCCCTCTCTGCAAATGATTCATCAAATGCTCCGTCCTCGTTGCATGTAATGTCTTGTTGATCCTGGAAGCGCTTGCACCGCGGGGAAGGCGCCGGGCGCAACGGGAGCCGGGGCGCTCACGAGAGGAGCCTTTGCTCAGTCTGTGCTTGTCTCCCATGGCTGCGTCGTGGAAAAGCCGTCTGGAGGGGTAGAGGCCAACAGGGGTTGGTTTCAACTTGTTTCGAAGAGGCGAAACCCTCGTTTTCTCTAAATCTCGCCAAGGACGCATAGTTTTTTCGCACGTTCCCTGCAAAAGCAGCGCAAACTTTGTCCGTGCTTGGGAAGCAGAATGAGGTGATCCTGCTGCCAAAAGGGAGGCAAATGATTTGGAATGGGTGATGGGGCTACATAATGCTATGAGAGCTTCTCCTGGAAGGCAAAAATCTCAATGAATAATTTCGCAGGCATCTTAAATATTAACAACGAAGCCAGAGGGTGGAGGGGAGCGAGTGGTAGCCGTGATTTCGACTGTCTTGGATTACGTGGCGTGTTGCCGGAGAGAGCAGGGGTGCCCTTTTCATCCCCGCTGGAGGGGCTTGCAAGTTGTTCTGTGTGTTTTTTGCTCCTTTTATCCTCTGTTTGAAATAACATCTCAGGATCGCAGGGCTGAGGGGCATTGATATTACTGCAGGTGCTCAGCACCCAACAAATCCCTAAACCTCTAAGGTGGGGGATTCTTGCCGCAGCTCTGAGACTCGCCCGGGGTTTAGGTGGCACTGTGTGTCTGTGCAGGAGCAGTTTGTGGTCCTTGTCCTCCCCAGATTGTTGCCCCACAAACCCCATTGACACCAAAGGAGTTTTTGTAGCTGGAGCCACTTCCAGTGCATCACCTGGGGCCACCGCGCAGCACGTGGAGCTGCGCTTGGGGGGTGATGTGGGGTCAGTGCATCCTGACAGCCAAGGCGGTGGCATCCGTGGACCCACATGGTCTGCACCCTCCATTTGCCATCCAGGGTGGGAGAATCCAGCAGGATTTGGGGCTGCGCTTGTATTTTCCAGGCAGACAGAGTGACTGGTGAGGTTGTCTGGGTCTGTTCTCCAAACACAGACGAAGGGTCCGAGCCACACCAAGAGGTGGGCGCTGGCTTTTTCAATCGGGGTTATTGTGGTGGTTTAACCTGCCTTCCCAGAAGTAACGCTGCTCTTTTCACTTGCAATAGTAGTGCTGTGGGGCAGGGGCTGCTTTCTGCACCCCAAAAAGTCCCTTTGAACTGGTGGGGTACTGCAAGGGCTGCCCAGAGCAAGAAACATCACCTTTTCCTTCACTCCCTACCAAGACAAAGCCCCCACTGTCTAACGGGAGCCAGGATGCATCCTCACCCCTGAATCTTGGCCCTGTGAATTACGGCTCAGTAACACCTGGGCAAAACTTCCTGCCAACAACCCCGACCAACGCTTCCTGCAAGCAAGAGGATTTTCCCCCTGCCCTTCCCCTGCCTCGTGGTTCCCATTTCCCCACAGAAGCCCTGGCTGAACTCCTGAACCTTCCTCCTCCAGCCCCAGCCAGGTCGTTATTTTTGACAACTCTTTACCCTCGACTCGTTGCAACAGCTGAAAAAGAAATCGCGGGCTCCGCGCTGGGCTGGCGATGGCTCGAGCAGAGCTGGCTGCGCCCTGCCAGCCGCTGGCACCCGTTCAGGTGAGCTCGGTCCGGCAGGGCCCTTGTGACAGCGCCGTGGCCAAGTGCCATCGGTGGGGAAAGCAGCCTGCCATCTGCTCCTGCTACTAGAATGACTTTACCCGAGCGTATTTTTCTTGAGCCCGATCCCACATTAATTGTTTCCCAGAATGTTTTGCTACACGAATGTCACGCTTCTGTCTGCTTGGCTTGCCTTGAGTTGAGCGGAGGTATTTATGAGTGGGGTTTTTTGCGCATATTTTTCACCTTTTTGAAATGCTTGGCGCTGTTCTGGATATTGGAACAAATCCTTCCTGTTGAAAATACAGAGCTAAGTTAGCCTGGTCAGGGATCGGAGGGAAATGCTGTGGTTTACCTCCTCAGCTCTGGCTTAGTGATGCTAAAAGCTCTGTAGAGATGGAGGTGGTCGGTGCAGAGGTCGGATCTCTTTGCCTGTGTCAACGTAGTTCAGGAATAACCACACAAAGTTAGAAAAAAGGGCTCAGCATTAGCTCATTTTGAGCCCCTGGATGGGTTAACGAACCCCTGAGCTGTGTGAACTCTGATGCTGCTGCTCACTTTGGTTTGGTCCAGAATGCTTTCGGAGAATTATCCCAAATTTATTTGAAGCCAGCAAGAAACGTGATAGCCTCGAACCTGAAGAAAGAGCCTCCACCAGGGAGTTTGCTTAGTCCAACCAAATAGACTTCAAACCCTGTCGCTGTCAGGACACTGTGGCACAGACTGATCCTGAGCCCCATCTAAAGGAACGAAGTGATCACACAGAGTCTGGATTAGCAGACCTCAGCCTATTTGAAAACACTCCTCGAATAAACCCAGGTAGCACTGCGCAGAAAAATCCTTGTGTATCCCATTTCCAAAGCAAGCAGTAAGGGTAGGAGGGAGAGAAGTGTTAATTTTATTGGATTTGTGCACGTTGTCCGTACGCCACATCCCTCCCAGGGCTGACAGGGAGCTGTGTTCAGAACCGCTGTGTGTTCACCAGGTGAGGTTTAGATTGGATATTAGGAAACATTTCTTCCCCAAAGGGCTGTGGGGCATTGGAACAGGCTGCCCAGGGCAGTGGTGGAGTCACCATCCCTGGAGGGGTTGAACAGACGGAGATGAGGTTCTCAGGACATGGGGGTTTAGATTGGATATTAGGAAACATTTCTTCCCCAAAGGGCTGTGGGGCATTGGAACAGGCTGCCCAGGGCAGTGGTGGAGTCACCATCCCTGGAGGGGTTGGACAGACGGAGATGAGGTTCTCAGGGACGTGGGGCAGTGCCAGGGGTGGGGAACGGTTGGACTCGATCTTGAGGGGATTTTCCAACCAAAATGATTCTATGATTCTATAGCCAGAACAAGGTGTCCACACCAGCTTTTGTCCACTGGTGACATCCCCACGCCACAGCCCAGCATTCAGCACTGCTGTGTCCTCGCTATTCCCAGGTCAGGAGCAGCAGGATGAAAGCTAGCTCTGATATATCCTTGCGAGAGGGAGACAAAAAGAGCCACAGCAGAAAATACAGTACAAAGGATTGCTGATGTGGCTGGCAGCGAGGGAGCAGACAGTGTCCCCTTGCCATGGTGTGGATGAAGGCGTTCCCAGGGTTGCCTTTGACTGTGAATCTCTGTAGAGAAGCTGCTGAGGAGGGTGATACCGAGCCAGTGCTGGAGCTGCCTTTGCCGGGGCCGCTGGGCTGGGATGCATGCTGACCCCTCGATTTGCCCGGCCGGTCCAGCTCTGTGCGGCGGGATGTGCTGGGGGAGATGTCGGCAGCCGTCCCTTTCAACACCCCATTATCACCTTGAACTGGGGTCGCTGGGCTGTCGTGGTGCCTTTTTGAACGAGATGCGAGACCAAGACCACGAGTGTTCCCGATCAGGAAGGATTCCATGGCACCCGTCCCGATGGAGCAATATCAGCCCTCGCAGCTTGGCCAAACTCCAGTCGCAATAACGCGACACTTGGCTTATTTAACCCTTTCCACCTCCCTCGCCCTCTCGTGCCGTTTCCAGCAGCTGTGTGAGCAGCAGCAGCCCTTTGCAGTGGTATTTCTTCGCCTGCATGTCATGGCACCAGCAGGCACTTACAATAAATAGACAAGCAAAAGCTTTGCACGTGGGAGTGCAGCTGGGCGCCGTCATGGATGGCCCGACTGAACGTGGAGATTTGTTACAGCCGTTCCTCCCCGGCCAGCGGGTTCATGCTCCATCAATGGGAGCGGGTTTCAGACCCGAGCACCCTCTTCTCTCAGCTCCAGCAGGAATTTGGAGGCTGATGGTGAGCATGAGGCTGTAAATCTTATTGGGAGCACAAAACGCCTGTGAGCATCCCGCAGTTCCCCAAGGAGAGGTGTCTCCTCTTTTGCACCTTGATCAGAAGGATGCTACGTCAGAGGGGAAAACGTAGCAGAGAGTGCTGGGTGCAGGTGCAAATTTTCAGGCTGAAAAATTAGTCAGGATGTAGGAAAAATAGCTCCCGAGAGCTGTGAGATATTTGTTATTGAACAGCCCCTCTCTGGTGGGAGGTTCCCAAGCTGCCTGTCAGTCGTAGCCCCAAATTGTCCATATTCCCAGGGCCTGACTGTGCCTGGCTGGTGGGACAACTGCGATCAAGTCCTGTTGCAACTCTTCAGCTAAACAGGAGCTTAACTGTGTCCTAGCCCGGGCCAAGAGCTTTAGATCTGACATAGCGAAACATGATTTGGAGATGATTAAGCATCTGCCTACGCTGTCTATTATTGGAACTGCATCGTAGCCGAGGCTGGGGAACCATTTTCTGAGCAGCCTTCCCGGCTTCCTGAAATCAATGATGAAAGTAAGCAAAACAACGTGTTTACGTTCCTCTGCACTGAAAGCCGAGCAGGTTTTCAGGTGCCACCTCATAATTTCTCTTTTTTTTTTTTTCTTTTTCTGTATCCCCCAAAGTACTGAAGAAACCCTGAGGCAATCATTTTTACTCTCATGCAGGGGCATTTCCTTAGGGTTTGCACAATTTTGTGGCTCGTTGCAAACAGATAAACAGAAACACACTTTCTTGCAAAAATGCGTGTCACTTTTGTTGGGAAATACCTAGTTACTCTCATGATTTTGGGGAGCAGTGGCTTTGTTTCTTCTAGCACCATTAATCTGCTTTTTTGTGTTTTGTGCAGAAAGACAAATACCAATTTATAGTAATGAGAAAATTCTGGTTTGGTGTTTGGCAGCAAAGTGCCCTGGCTAAAATCCTTAATTTTCTGCCTATTCAGACACTTCAGAATTGGCAGGCGTCAGCTATGAGCCTCCAAACCAGAGGCTGAACTCAGACCAGGAGCTATTTTCCAGTTCAGGGGAAGCAAAGTTAAAGCTAAGTATGGGGATAAAACTTTGCAGGCTTGAGATTTGCATTTGTCAGGACTTCATTGCGTAGGAACGTTCTTGCAGTAGGTTCATGGGCGTTTCTTTCTCTTATTCTTGTATTGTTTGTATTTACATCATTATAATTTTGTTTGAGCTCTGCTGCTGTAGCTGATTTCCTCCATCCATGTGGAACTGCAGCTTCATCTGATAGAATAAGCTGCAGCAAAGGTCTATTTAGACCTCATGTTTTCCAGTAACTGCCCGTAATATTAGCAAATAAAGAAGTGCCGTTACAGCATCATGCAGACCAGTGCTTGCTGGCGTAAATCAGAAATAAATAGCTCGCCTGAAGTCAGAAGAAAAGCCGCAACAGGACATTTTTTGTATACGGAACCGGCTGCAGGTCCCTATGTATGTCCTGGCACAGGTCCCCTGGCCCAGGAGGATGTACCCCCATTACCCCAATGCTGGGTTGTCCCCGTGGGGATGTGAATTCATTATTTTGCCTTTTTTTTTTAATCTGAGTCATAATAGCATAACGCCAAGCAGGGCTGTGATGTTCAGCCAACAGACGTGCCATGGCCTCTGCACTAAATCAGACTTTCACCTTTGATTTTAAGGGGGGAAAAAAAAAGCTGATTTGCACAAGCAAATCTGAGGGTGATCTTAAAGCCCCCCCAATGCCTGTGCCCCAGTGTATTTAATGATATTCCCCAGTGTGTGATACTAGAAATGCTGGATTTGCCTTTCATGTTTTCTTGGTAAATATCTGAATATATGTTTATCAGTAAACAGAGCAGATTTGTTTCAGAAATGGAGTTGGCTGTGTTTGTGCATAGTTCTCAGAGAGGGGGTTTTGGGAGCGGTGGAGGGATACTCGGTCTCAGGGACGGATCTCTGCAGAGAGAGGAATTGGCTTTTCATCAGAAAATGTTCTTTTGATTGAGCCTTTTTTTTTTTCCCTCACAAAGTGTCACTACTGATGGCCAAAATTTTGTGTAATTAAAAAAAAAAATTTAAAAAAACCACCAGCACCAAAAAAACCCCAATGGGATAGGGAGTTTCTTTGCAAAACATCCTATTTGGGTGTTTTCAGGCTGATAAAGCTGATTTTTATTTCATTTTTTAAACTCATTTAGGGGATAGTCTGTAGAGAAGTAGTTGAACAAGACACTCCGAAGCCAAATAAAAGAGTTTGCCTTTACTGAAATGAAATGTTTTGTTGAACTTGCAGGCATTTGTGTGCTTGAAAAGAAGGTGGTTGTGTGTGTGCTGGGTTTGTTTTGGTGCTCCAAGAAATATTTTTAAGATCTATGGGACCTGGTGATGACTTGGAAGGCAGAAAGCACTTTCTTCAAAGCAGCTGCAGCCGTTTGTGTCCATGCCCTGTGTGGGCACAAGAGAGGTATTGAAACAGGAAATAAATGAAATAAATGACAGGTTTTGGTGGGAGGGAGCATGTGTTGGTGCATCCCACACTCGGGGGAATTGGGATTAAACACATTTTTTCCCCTAAAGGGGAAAAAAGCTCCCCTTCCAATGGGATGCCCACAAGTACCATTATCTGTCAAAACATCTATGTCCCTTGTCCCTCTTTCCAGGAGCAGGGAAGTGCCTTTGCTGGAACTTGGCTGGAAAGTGATACAGCCTCAAATTGCTTTTTGAGAGAAGGGAGGACACCAGGGAAATGCAGGACATGGGATTTGTTCTCTGTTGTGTGATACCTGACACGAGGAAGAAATTGTTGTCCCTGAGGGTGGTGAGAGCCTGGCCCAGGTTCCCAGAGAGGTGGTGGCTGAACCATCCCTGGAGACATCCCAGGCCAGGCTGGACGGGGCTCTGAGCAACCTGAGCTGGTGAAGATGGCCCTGTCATGGCAGGGGGGGGATGGGGGAGCTGGGAAGGGCCCTTCCACCTCCAACTATTCCATGATTCTATATTTCATCTGAGGAATGTGGCAGGATTGAGCCCGATTCAATTATTAAACTGGAGTGATGAGTCTGGAAGAGGAGGGAGCTCCCACTTTCCAACCTTAAGGGCCCACGTTGACCCTTCTGTGGGCAGAGCTGGAGAAACGTGGCGGGTAGATGTGTGAGCAAGGAGAAGGGAGAAAATATCTGCTTTTACAGGAACATTTACCTTGGAGCGCTTGTGTGCACGGCTGCTGTTTAAAAGACACATTTATCTGTGCGCAGATTTATACATTCAAACCACAGGGGCTGAATGGATAAATACCGAGCGCCAGGGGTTGGCTTGTGACTGTGTGTTTAAGTCAAAGAGTTTTCCACTTCCTTAAGGAAAGTGTTGGGCTGAAAATTTTGGAGAAATCTAATATTTCCGCTTCTTTTAGAACTTTGGGGAACGACAAAGAGAAAAATGTTGGAGGGAGCAGCGCAGCTCTGGGCTGAGCCCTGGAATTAGTTGCCTTAAAATTAGGCAGAGAAATTAGGCACAGGAATAAGAGAGGGCTTAAGTCCAAATGATTTTATGTCATGACAGGGACACGGTCCCGTCCCTTCCCTCTGTCCCTGCTGGAGTCCCCGTGAAGCTGCGGGGAATGGTGGAAAATACATGACCTGGGGTTCACATCCCTGCTGATGGTGATCAGAAGGAACTTCTCTGACCCTGGCAGACGGGGCTGTCGCGCCACGCCTGCCCGACGCAAACAGAAGAATTCAAAGCTACCGGTTTAGGAGCTGGTGTGGCTTCCATTAACCCAAGGGGTTTGCCGAGTTGACTCCTGGAAGGGCCGTGCATCGAACGTAATGAATCAGAAGGGAAGCCCATAGATCAGACGAGCCCGGTGACCTCTGGAGTTAGATAACATTGCTGACAATCAGCGCCTTGGGAAGGGGGGAACTGCGGAGAAAACCGGGCTGGGCTCGTATTTATTAATTTGTTTAAAGTCTTGATGCGCTTTTAAGTCCAAACTTCTTAATTTCCCCTAGTTCATCTCTCCCAATGTATAAATACATTTTCATCAGCGGTTATGGCTGGGGGCTGAGTGTCTGCAAGTATTAAAAGAAAAGCAGCCAGGGAAGAAGTACTGCATTCTAAGCAGTGAAGATTTTACTGCGTTACAACTGAAAAAATGCTGAGCCCTTCCAGGGAATTTGACTGCTCTTTATTTTCTCTTTCTATGCTTGCAAATATATAAAAATATTGATACATTCCTCGAGCATCCATCTAAGCCCGGAAATGCATTAGGGAGCCCAAAAGCAATCCACGTACGCTTGTGTGTGTGTAAATACATATTGATATGCTGAGACCAAGAGGCAGAATCATTCCTCAGTGGAACCAGATTAGTTTCATACACTGATTGAGTTCACTCGCTGGCCAAGCGTCGTATAAACTACTGGAGGCATTTCTTTTTTTAACCTTAAGAAAAAAAAAAAAAAGGAAAATCCCTAAACTAACTCCAGCAATAGTTAGGTGAGCCCCTTGCCAGCTAGGATGTGCGTGCACATATGGACACACAATAACTTTGTCCTTTGCTGTCATAAAAGTAAAGGCACTTATACGAGGGTGAGAGGTCAGGGGAGGCCTTGATTTAATAAAAGGGGAAACATTATTTTTCTGTTATTAATTACGCATTATCCGCAGTACATTTGCTGCACTCACTTTAGATAAGGTTACATCTATATTTTTATTAGGTAAACTTCTCAGGTCACATAGGGGAAGTTGGCTGGAAGGCAGGGAAAAGAAATCTGTTTTAAAAAGCTGGGGGAAATGCTGGGTTACTGTCCGGCCTCCCCCTTCTCGATCTGCTCTTCTGGGGACTGATCCTTGCACATTTCTGGAATAGCTCACTCGCTGAATGCTAAAGGAATTGGGACTGCGAAGAAAATCGGGGCAGCACCAGCTTGGAGTTCCCAGAAAGTCCAAAGGGATAGACATGTCCCTACATATAACACTCTCCGTTGCTTGTAGCTACTAGATCAGTCAAATTCAAAGTGGAAAGTTATTCTCAGTGAGAGGGAGGCTTGAAAGTTCAAATCCAGGGCTGGTTCAGTGCGTTCCTTCTCTCATTTCTCATTTGGAGGAGTCTTCTGTATTTATCCCATATCATTACAGGGGGAAATGTGACATTCACCTCCAAGAACTGGTCCAAACTGAGAAGCGCAGGTGCTGCTGTGCTCCCCCTCCCACCGTAAATTAGGAGATAACGGTGTTGCTCTCAGGGATGCATCCATCCCCAATTTCCCAGCTGGGAATTTGCCTCAGAGCTGGGAGAAGGGACTAGGCAGCTGTTGTGAAAGAAGGAAAAAAAAGTGAGAGAAAATAAACAATCCTCAAGGAATCCACTCCATGCAGATGGATGGTTTGTATTACAGTGAGATGACGAACCTCTTCATTGCTGGTGTCAGCACCTGGGAAATCTTTACAAATAGAGATTTGGGTGAGGGGAGCAGGGAAGGGAAAAAAAAGGTTTTGCTTTTTCAGCCTAGCAAGCCTCAGTGTTGGGATTTGTCCACTTTACACCTGATATCTCCTTCACTGAGAGAGATTCTCGCCCATTCTCTGGGCAAGCAGACGATTCCACAGGCTCTTAATCCCATGGTAAAAGTTCTGCTGTTGCGCTGTGACCCTTTAACAGATTTTGGTTGTTTTTTCTCTTCTGTCCAAGTGCATCTCAAATGATGATGCTTCTTTTCTCTACTTTTCTCTACTCTCTGTCTGTCTAGTAAGAAAGCAAAGATGAAAGTGGCTGCTAGTTTGGGCTATATCCATAGGAGATGACTGGGGGATGTACGTTTTTAGCAGTAGTTCCTTTTTTCGTGGTCTTTTACATATTCCAGCATTACTCATGTCAGTAGCATCAGCCTATTGATGTCAGGGAGGGATCTCAGCTGGTTTTACCCCTTGGGGTCAAGGATAGGATGTCCCACACAAATGCAGTGATGCTGAGCCGGGGGTCGCCTGGCCCCAAAATCAGGGAGTTGTCCATCTTTGTGTACTCACCTATGTACTGCCCTGCTTTCAAATGTGGCTTCAGATGCTTGTGAAGTGCGTTTGTTCCCTTGGCTTAGACTTGTGAAGGAAAGCAAGTGTGATTGTCTCTTTTTGGATGCAAAAGCAAGATACAGCAAAATTCTGCTTCTGCCTTAGTGACTGACAAGTGAAACACACGTGGACCTGATAAGTGTGCAGACAACAGTTTCTGTTATTTGACCATATCAACTGGATATCGTGCCTGAAGTCGATGCAGCACCTTGCTTAATTAATTTCCTTGATTAATGTATGTACACAGTGACAAGTGCCTACTCCAGAGTCCTGGTCCCAAAGCTGAGCATCACTTGGATGCCCCTTTGGGATGTTTGCTGCTGTCTCCCATCATCACTTATGCTTTTCAGTAGTATACTTACTGTTATCATTTCTTTGGGGTTTGCTTTATTTCCCATTGCACTGTTTCTAGTGTGGAAAATCAGACAAACCCAGAAATCATCTGTACAGCTCATTGTGACTGTTCAGTGCTCTGAAGGTGATGTGGTCCCCAGCGCTCTGCCTAGCAGGGCCCTGTTGCATTGCATTCATTTTGCTCTAGGATATCCATCTACATCATCTGAAAATCATATATCTGTTTTTATCGCTGGTGTACTCCTAGCAGGGGAGTTTGTGCAAGTAAAGCTTCAAAGTAAAATTATCTTAAAACTCCCCTAAAAGTCTGGTGGTG
This sequence comes from Pampusana beccarii, assembly GCA_013399365.1. Lineage (NCBI taxonomy): Eukaryota > Metazoa > Chordata > Aves > Columbiformes > Columbidae > Pampusana > Pampusana beccarii. Next base: position 280,820 of record VWYH01000197.1, on the reverse strand, counting down.
GAATTTCTCTACTTGAAAATACTCATGGCTTAAAAGAGGGGATTGATTTAAGTGCAGTTCTTAGCCTGACTGTCCCCCACTATGAGGATCGTTGATGGAACACTCATCTCAACCTCTGCAACTAGAGTCTCCAAGCTTTTCTTAAGAAGTAAATAGGGAGGGGAAAAAAAAAAAAAGGCAAACCCTGAGCTGGATCAGAATGATATCGCTCCCATTTAAAATGGAACGATTAAAAAGGATGTTTTTGTTTTAAGTGTAGAACCAGTCATAATAGGCACAACAGGGAAGTGCTTAATAGGGTTTCAGCTTGCAAAACAGTAATTAGAAATGATATTCCTCTGATTGCTCAAGGCCGCATTTGTGATAGGTCATTCCTCAATCAGGGCTGAATATATGTGATGTGGAGGCCCATACTTGCAACATTACAAGGCAGGCATGCTTTTCTTTAATCATTATTATTTCAGTTACAACCCGGATGAGTGATCCCAGCTGGTAGATAAGAATCAAACACACACAAATATGGCTCATCTTTCTTAACATATGGAAACCTGAATTGCAGAAGTAGTCTCCAGCTCAAACCTTGCTCACCCCCCATCCACCCAGATGGTGTTTCTGTCCTGTTTTAGCTGTAGTTAATTGATGAGCAACTATCTAACCCAAGCACAACTTCTTAGTGGGTGTAGGGGCAGAGATAACTTTGTTGATAAGGACCTGGAATACTGCCTGGCTCTTTTTCTGAGCTCGAAGTACAATCTTCTTCTGGCCAACTCAGAAACACGCTGTTTTCTGTCTGCTGCTGCTGCTTCTTGATAACAGCTTCATGCCCCAATTCATGTATCCAGAGAGTTTTTCTTTAAATTTAGGGGAAAGTATGTTATGCTTTTATGAGATATTTCCTATATAAGTTTTAGAGGGGATTTGCCTTTGTTACCTTGCAAGGTCAGAGCAGCAACGGGATGATCTCAAGGCATCTTCCATATGTCAAAATACTTTGCCCTTTATATTAAAAAGCTGAGGGGGTAGAAAAGTCCCTGATGAAGGGGAAGGGGTAACAATGTCTAATCACTGCAGAACCATCTTGAGCTAATTGAGTTTGTCTAAAATTCATCCAGCCTTTAAGGTTTAATAGAAGATGATGGTCTTAATGCATCACATGCCTTGGAGTAAATGGATACTCTGCTTTAAAGGCCCTGTTGATGTTATGTGAGGGGGAACAACAGTTGTTATGATTCTGAAACTCAGATTGAACCCAATTAATCAATGCTGAGATGATTTGAATCATGTGGCATGCATGGTCACCTCTCTGATATTCTATCCTTATCCCTCCCTAGACTGAGACATGATTGATGTCAACTGTACACCGAATTTTCAGGGGGAAGGCTGAGCCAAGTCATTTGGACAGAGAAACAAATTAGATCAAAAGTGTGATCCAGGGGAAAGGAGATCGGTTTCAGAGCAGAAGCTTAAATTTCTTTTTATACCTTGGGTGCTCTGTCCGGGTACACATGTCTCGGGGATTGTGTGTGTGTGAGCACTGTCTCAGGGCTGGGACATTCAGCAAGAGATACTTCACTCAAAACCCAAAGTGCAAAACTCATCCGAAGGCACGTTCGCATCTTCAGCCAGCTCTTAATGTAAAAATAATCTCCCAACCATCCTCCGTTCTTAGGTTACAGCCAACCGTGGTTACCTTGGGACTTTGCTTGGAGAAAACAGAGCTGGAGCAGGGAAAGGGGGGAGCACTGAGGGAGCAGCGGTCCCAGCCCCATCCAGCACCTCACACCCCCCGGCCGCCTTTCGCTCACGGCTTTTACACCTTCCCCAGCCTGCTGAGCCTTGGCCGGGGGTTAACGGAGCCGGGGGGGGGTGTTGTTTTGATTTTTTTTCATCTCGCCTTCTATTTCCTCCAGCTTCTCCTCCTGGATTACAGAGAGTGGTGGGAGGACTGGGGCGGCTGCAGCCGGGTGTTTCTAAGGATTGGGGGGTGGTTTTGTTTCTTTTGTTCGTTTGTTTGGGGTTTTTTGTTTGTTTGTTTTTCCTGCTTCTCTGTTTATTTTATTTGTTTGTTTCTTTTTGTAGATGTTGTTTCTTTGGGGGTTTTTTTTGTTTGCCTCTTTTTTTTCCCCCTCCNAGAACCATCTTGAGCTAATTGAGTTTGTCTAAAATTCATCCAGCCTTTAAGGTTTAATAGAAGATGATGGTCTTAATGCATCACATGCCTTGGAGTAAATGGATACTCTGCTTTAAAGGCCCTGTTGATGTTATGTGAGGGGGAACAACAGTTGTTATGATTCTGAAACTCAGATTGAACCCAATTAATCAATGCTGAGATGATTTGAATCATGTGGCATGCATGGTCACCTCTCTGATATTCTATCCTTATCCCTCCCTAGACTGAGACATGATTGATGTCAACTGTACACCGAATTTTCAGGGGGAAGGCTGAGCCAAGTCATTTGGACAGAGAAACAAATTAGATCAAAAGTGTGATCCAGGGGAAAGGAGATCGGTTTCAGAGCAGAAGCTTAAATTTCTTTTTATACCTTGGGTGCTCTGTCCGGGTACACATGTCTCGGGGATTGTGTGTGTGTGAGCACTGTCTCAGGGCTGGGACATTCAGCAAGAGATACTTCACTCAAAACCCAAAGTGCAAAACTCATCCGAAGGCACGTTCGCATCTTCAGCCAGCTCTTAATGTAAAAATAATCTCCCAACCATCCTCCGTTCTTAGGTTACAGCCAACCGTGGTTACCTTGGGACTTTGCTTGGAGAAAACAGAGCTGGAGCAGGGAAAGGGGGGAGCACTGAGGGAGCAGCGGTCCCAGCCCCATCCAGCACCTCACACCCCCCGGCCGCCTTTCGCTCACGGCTTTTACACCTTCCCCAGCCTGCTGAGCCTTGGCCGGGGGTTAACGGAGCCGGGGGGGGGTGTTGTTTTGATTTTTTTTCATCTCGCCTTCTATTTCCTCCCGCTTCTCCTCCTGGATTACAGAGAGTGGTGGGAGGACTGGGGCGGCTGCAGCCGGGTGTTTCTAAGGATTGGGGGGTGGTTTTGTTTCTTTTGTTCGTTTGTTTGGGGTTTTTTGTTTGTTTGTTTTTCCTGCTTCTCTGTTTATTTTATTTGTTTGTTTCTTTTTGTAGATGTTGTTTCTTTGGGGGTTTTTTTGTTTGCCTCTTTTTTTTCCCCCTCCTTTGTTTTCCAGAACGGGGTTTTCCACCGTTGCTCCCCTCCCCAAATCTTACACCGCGGCTTTGCGGGTGGCCGGGCTGGCCTTACCACTGCTGTGCCAGAGTGGGCACCCAATTGTGCCCCAAATTAGGGTCTCCCTGGAGGAACAGGAGGGGGCGGCGGCTGCAGGAGCTCTGCCTCACCGCATCTGGTTCCAATGCTGCACTCGGTAGTTTTATTCCTCCTCGGCGGTATAATATAATATAAACTCCACTGTTACACTACAGCGCGGTCCAGGTCCATCCTGAGCTCCCCTGGCAGCCTCACAAAAACTTGGGAGTTTGAAGAAAACTTGCCCAAAGCCCTGTGATCTGTGCCAAAGGGGGAGGTTGTGCTCCAGCTCCCCCCTCCCCAGCCTCCCTGGTCCCCTCGGGAGGGACGAGCTGTTGACATGACTCTCCGGGATGCTGTGGTCCCTTATCTTGTCCGAGCCCCGTGACAGCGGCGGTATGTCAGATTTATTTCCTACAAGGAGCTAAAAATCACTTTCGCTTCATCCCCTGTCGCCTGCGGGATGGGATGGGGGGGGACACCACCCCGCCGGGGTGGGACACGGGCAGCGGCTGCGGAAAAAGTGGAAGCAAAGAAACCTCCGGGTCCCCAGCGTGTTCTTATTAAAGGGGTTTTAAAGCCTTTGTGTCCACCAAATTTTCGGTGTCTGTGTCCAGCTCCTGGCGCTGGGAAGGCTGGAGGAAAGCGGGCTGGTAATGCTGAAGTTTGCTGATGCTAGGAACTAATTTTTTTTTTTTCTTTTTAGTGGAAGCTTCCTTAATTATTATTTTAAGCGATTCCATCTAATTTTGATTAAAGCGAACGTTGTAACAGTTCAATACAACCTCTTCTCATCTCTTTAATAGCTTTCAGAGCGTCTGCGGGGGAAAGATACCTTAAGGAAGTTAAATGATGTCAAGATTATTTTTCGTTACTGCAGTTTTGTATAGTTAGAAAAGCAACAAATACTGTTAATCTGGTTCAGTGAGGGGGCAAAGCCTTTAACTACATATTCGTTTTTTTACTCATTAAGTTCATTTGTGCAAAAACTCTTGTAATGTAATTGCATGTTTATAGTACCTTTGCTCGTTTTCCTTTTTTTTTTTTTTTAACCCCCAATCGAAAAAAAATCGCTGCTGCTGAAAATCGCCGCTTATCCTGACACATTTTTCCCCCTCAGTGGAAACGATGATGAGTTGAAGCACCGGGAATAGGAAATTCTGACGGGCGATCTATTGTTTTTAAGAAAGATCTGAACAATAAGTGTCATGTAAGGCTCTGCGCGTGTATATGTGTTAATTAGAGGCTGTATAAATAGATGCACGTAGGTACATCAGTAGTTTCCTTAAGTGTTCAGAGCTGAGGTATAGGTTATATTACGAACAAAAGAAAATTCAGTTTGGTGGGTGGTGTTGCTTTTTCTTTTTCAATGACAGCGCATAAAAACTTCTCGGTTTTCTCAGTACTGTCCATCCATCTCTTCCTGTCTCACGCCCCCCCCAAAAAAAAAAAAAAAAACCAAAAAAAAGGAAAAGCGGGGTAAACGTTGCCTGGAGAGTTTGGGTCGTTTTAATCCCCCCCGCTTCTTTTACAGCCGAAATTCCCGCTCCGGTGCCAGGAGCTTTTCGCACACCAGCGGGGAGGAGAGATTGGGGTAAAATACCTGGGGATGGAGAAGCTGTGCTGGCCAAGGGGAGTTCGGGGTGGAAACGCTGAATTTTGAGCTGCCAGGATGGCACTTTTCTCTCTTTGCCCGCCTCCCGACTCCCCCCGTTTCCGCGGAGGTTGGGGGCGTGCCGGGGCTCTGTCCCCCTGTCCCCAGCACTGTCCTACTGCCGGAAGCTTCCACTCTGCCGCCGGCATCACCCTTTCGCACTAAAAAAAAAAAAAAAAAAAGCTACTTTTGACTTAGAAACCAAACTGCCCGCCTCAATAAAAGAAAAAAAAAAAACACCTTTGGGTGGGGGCAGCAGCGCAGCCCGCGCTTCCCACCTCCCGCAAGCCGCCTGCGTTACTATCGATTTTATTCTTTGCCCAGAGCCTCCTACAAAATCGCATTTGCTGGGGTGTTTTTCCCCCGCGCAGCCTGTGTATTGTCACTCAGCGGCAGAGCTCCCTCCACCCTCCCTCCTTTTGTGTCCTTCCAGCCCTCTGCCTAATTGTATTCCCAATTGCATTTGCTTTGATGGATTTACTTCCTTTTATAATTTCCCAGTTATGGACCCTGGTTTTGCCTTCCCAACACTTAATGTGGAAAAAATGTCCCTTCTGTGTGCTCGACTTCGGGAGAAACAGCTTGCTTTGAAAGTCTCTGCTAGGATGCATTAGCGGTTTTCCTCTTTTTTTTTTATCAGGCCTTGAGATTTTTTTCTCCTCTTTTTATCAGTTCTGTTGCGTCTCCCCGTTCCGTGATTGGTATTTTTACATAGCTATACATTCCGCGCTCTCCCCAAAAAGGCAGAGGGGAAAAGCCTTAAGGAGGAGAGTGTACGGGGGAAACTGAGGCAGGGGACAGAGTTATTGGAGGCAGAGCAATGGCACAAACGGGGCGACCTGCCACTCGCTGCAGGTCTCTATATGCGGCCGCCTCTGCTGCTTTCTATAGCGCTTAATGCATAAAACATATTGTTATGCAGAGCGATGGAGATGAGGGGGTGTGTTGCCCGCCCCGGGCGCTTAGAGGACGCGAAAATACTGATGTAGATGGAACAAGTTTAGGAAGCAAAACAGGCAGCTGGGGTTTACTAGGCCGGGAGTCTGGGGGCTGGGGGGACCGGGGGCCACCCCACCGGGTTGGGGGGAGCTCCCTGCGGGGGGAGCCACCGCCTCTGCCGCTCCCAGAGCGGGCGGTTCCCCGGAACATCTCCGGGGAGAGTCCCCGGGAGCATCCCGAGCCCGCGGCCTCGCTCCCCGGGAGGAAGCGTTATGGAAATGCAGGGGCGTTATGGAAATGGCTGCGGCGGGGTTTGCCGGGGCTGGAGGAACCCTAATCCTTTAGGAGACGAAGAATAAAAGCTTGTGCTTAGCGCGGCGGGAGGCTGGGTTAGCGGGGGGGGGAGAAGACCTGTGCCGGACCCCGCTGCCGAGCCCTTGACCGCCAGCGGCGCGGCGGGTTCCGCTCCGCGGGCAAGGGGCGCACGGCGAGGTGTTTTCAGGCCGTCGAAAGCACTTGCAGCGGTTTTGCGGGGAAATTTCCCGCTCTGTAGTGAGGAAGAGGAGCGCTTTGGTCTCGAACGCCTGGCTATGGGGCAGCCCCGGCGCCGCCTGCCCGCGGCGGGGAGCAGGACACGGGATATGAGGGGTCAACCCCTCCTTGTAAAAGACCCGAGTGCCAAGGGGCACCAACCCTTTATTCATCAGGAAGGGCCGCAGATGAAGGGGAGAAACCCCCCAGGGAAGGAGCCCCGGTTCTGTGGAGCGAGGGGTCGGGGGAGGCAGAGCCCCCCCGCAGACGCGGTGCTCAGGCGGCCCCGGGCGGGGGGAGCACTCCTCTCACCGCCTCGGGGGGGGCGATTTCGTTTCCGTCCTCGAGGAAATAAGAGGTGTGATGCTCCCTAACCCGGAGATAGCGGTTCTTCTGCTGTTCCCCCCTCCCCGAGCTGATAGGGAGCTGGGGAGAGTGCAGGAGGGGACCCCCGTGGTGAGGGAAGGGATACTTGTGGTCCCTCAGAGCTGCTGCTTTTTCTCCTCTTTTGGGAAGATGCTGTTTTTTCTCCGCCTTTTCTAAGCCCGGCTCCGTCTTGGTTTTAAACATTTGCAACATTATAGGGCCGAGAACTTTTCTCTTTGGGGGCAAACGCGTGTTAAACTGAGATTAGCGTGGGGAGCGGTGCAGCGGGAGGAGGCCGGGGGTGTCCGGCTGGCAGTGTCGCTCGGCCCGGGGTGCTGGAGCCCTTCGTCCGAACCCGCTGGCGGCTTCTCCCCAGCCCACGGGGGAACGCCACCCCTAGCACAACTGTGGCAACGGCCCCTGCGTGTCCCGGGGCTGCCAGCGAATGTTCAAAGGATGCTCGGGTGGAAGTGACACGGGCGGTGGGTGGGTGGACGTGGATCTGACTGGGGCTGGGACTCAAAAGCGGCAAAGAACACATTTTATGGAAAGAAAAAAAAAAAATAGCGGAGCTGGAGGGTAAGGAAGGGAGATGCGGCCGCTCCGCGGGTGCCTCGGGACGGGGAGACCCCTCCGCGGGCGCGGAGCGGCTGCTGCGTGGTTTCCCGCGGGGAAGGACCGGCCGCTTCTGCTGCCCTCGGCAGCGGGAGCAGAAAAAGGCAAAATATTTCATCCTCTCTTTCCCTGCGTTTCCCCTGTGACGCCTGTGCTGAGCGGGGATGATCTGGGATTCGGAACAGGATGTATCGCTGCGCGGGGGCTGAGCCCCTTTACCCACCCTGTGCCCCCTCCCCCGGTTTCATGGGTTCATTCGCAGAGGTTGGATGCTCGAGGCGTTGGACTTGGAAAAAATGTTTAAAAACCCTCTCAGCACCCTTTTTTCCCGGCCTCCCTCCCCTCCCGGGTGAGCAGCTCCAGCAGTGGCCAACCCACCCCGGGTGAGCTCGTCAGGGAGAAAAGGGGTCGCGCAAAGCGGGGGGGCAAAAGGTTACTGCGGCAGGAAATAAATCCCAACACCCTGTTCTCCCCATGTTCTTTCTCCCGCCCTGTGTATCAACAACAACAATAACAGCCAGGCTGACACTCCAGCCGTTTGGGGAACAATCCTTTTAATAGGGGAATAATCCACAGGACACTTTAAAGAAAAGCTGGAGCATTAACCCTGTGCCCCAGTATAATTCTTCCAAGAAGCATCTGGTACTTATATCACAACATGGGATTAGCTTTCTCCTTACAAGTACACAAGATCAAAGGGGTTTTCCTGTGCTCTACAGGGACCTTACCGAGGTGTCCTCGCTCCGTGTCGGTGACATGCGGTGTTCCCATGAGCTGCAGGACACGCGTGGGTTCCTGTAGCGTTTCTGTGAGGAACAAACAAACTCGGATAGGTCCAGCTGAGTTTTCTGCAGGGGTAAAAGGGAGATTCAGGTTTTGTCTGGGTGGGGAAAGGGTGTGGAATATTTTGGGGTTTATTCCATCCTCTTCTGTGCTGCCAAGAGACTCTTCTGGGCATCATGGCCCCTAATTTTTGCAGTTCTCCAGCCCGGCAGGGGTTGGCTTGAGACCAGAGCAAGAGCTGATCTTCTCCTGTCCCAGCTCCTTTACTCATCCTGCTCCAGCTCCAGTTTAGGCCTCATTGGTGTTCCTGGGCTGGGTCGTAAAAAGATTTACAAGACACTGTTAAACCAGCAGTAAAAACAATTAACTTTAATGGCACCTTGCTTGGGATTTTCTCTCTCCCCTCTTCTCCCAGAGCCTGCAGCAGGCCAGGGCAGCACAGTACCTGCCAGCACCCAGCACCCTGCCTTGGATGTCTGGGGAAAGGGGGGGTCCTTTGGATATCCTGGGGTTTCAGGATATTTGGGGAAGTGAGATGCTTTGGAGATGTTTTCCTGACCCTTCTTGGTACAGCCCTATTGAATACCCCACGGTCCTGGGCTCTGTTTGCAACCAGTCATGGTATTTTTGCTTTCTTTCAAATAAGGGAATTAATTTCTAGGAAACTAGTATGGCAGATATAAATTAGAAGTGGCCAGAGGATGAACATTATCCAAAGTGAAGCAATTTAGTAAAATAATCTCTTTCCTTCCATCTTTCCGTCCCCCAATGCAAATTAAATTATTAGCCCAGCAGTATAAATGATAGAGTGGCACCAGTTGGAGATGCTTTTTGGGGTGAGTTCATTAGATAGATAGCATAGAGAAAGAGTCACAAAAAATACAAATAAAAATGGATGTTTACTTCTGCTGATCACTAAGAGGGATTATCTTTCAATATTGTGATAGCAAATATGTTTCTTGTAATGATAGAAGAAAGGGCCTTCTTTTCTTGGAGTACTTCTATATTGGTATTTGAACATCTGGACAGATTGTACAAAACATTCTCTGAAAACAGCATCACTTTGTTGATCTCAGAAGTTATTAAAAATAAAAGAGCTGGCAACAGAAATGAATCATAAAGTACATTTGGATTTCATATGAAATTTCCACACTGAAATAAAACTGTAGTATTTTACAGAAGATGAGGTATCCCAACCAAGTTAGGCTGTGTAAAAGAATTACCAACCCAAAAGCTTCAAGTATTTCTAAATAATCCACTTCTCCAGAAGCTTTGCTGATGGAGAGAAAAACCTGTTTGTAAAAATAAATCCTTCTTGGGCAGAAGCCTGCCTCGAGCAGCACCGCTGGAGCTGTCGTTCCCGTGTCAAAACCCTGGTTTTACATCTAAGACCCCCATGAACTGCGTATTGAGAGGGTTCAACCTGTGGGAGATGGATAAGGAATCCTGGCCGGGGGACAGGTTACCCGGGGTTGAAACCCTTCCTTAGCAGGGACACCCATACCCGTCAAATGGACAGGGATGGTGTTTGCCATCCCTTCACCTTCCTGCTTTTTAAAGCCCAGCCAGCTTATTTCTCACGCTCTCAAACACAGAAAGCATCTTATTAGATGCCACCATGCAATTTGCTTTAGGTTTGCACCTAGAGCTTTGCCTCTGTGCAAATGTCCAGAGAGAGGGAGAGAAGTATAATTATCCAGCTACAGCTGTGCTGACACAAGGGCAGGGCCACGCCAACAAGCCATAGCCTGTCAGCTGCTCGGCACTAACTGTCCGTGGGGCTGCTCTTAACCCCAGCCCGAATGGGAACTCACCCGGAGAAGATCCTTCTCCTTCTTTTTGCATGCAGCGTAACCTCTTCTGCCTTTCCCCTCCCTGAAAATATTTGTCACGCTGCAAAAATGCTTTGAAAGCATCACGGTTTGCAGTATGCTGAGAGAAATGGATGAAAAATAGCTGGAGCACAGTTTTTGTCCAGAGTAGGCAAACTCTCCGTCTTTGGCAGCTCCAACAATGTAGAAAACCTCTGCCATGGGCATTTTAGTTGCTTGCTTATTTATTTCTTTTCCCTTCGAGTGCCCTCGCGTTGCCTGTAGAGCAGAGAGCGGCTGCTGCAATTGACACCGTCTCGAGGCACTTCTCACACCTGGGGAATAAAAGCACGGATGGGTAGTTGCTTGCAATTAAACCTCAGGAGTTCCCTCTTATCAGTGGGGCTGCGTGCTCTTGGCACGCTCTTGCCCTGGTGATTTCCATCTCTGCCAGCCCTCTGATGCGCTGTTTTTTTCCACTGGGTGTGGATCTCTGAGTTAGTGGTTTAACCCTGGTGACAAACGGTTTGTTTTCCAGTTACCTTTCAAAGCTCTTAGAAACCAGTTTTAGACTCTGAGGCTGGAAAATGCTGTCCAAGCCCCTTCCCGACACACATAAAATGGGTTTGCCCCAACTCTCCATAGGCAGCACACACGCAGGCAGTTAATGCAGTTCAGCTAACGAGCAGTAACTCATTAAGCTTCAATAACTTAGTCCTTTATGTTCACTTGTCTATAAGGGAGACCACACAGAAGCAGAAAGAGCAGCCGGCTCTTGGTGGCCCTGCTAGCCAGAGTCAAGGGGGAGGTGATAATTATTTGTTTGAGCTCTCCTGTTTTAGGAGAGTTGCCATTTGTTTATTTTTAAGCCGATCAGGAGTCGAACTGTGTTTTGCCTTTGAAGCCGGAGCAGAAGCATCGCTGGCGGAGGCTGTGGGCGGCCTTTGGACAGCACATCGGGGCGAGGAGCACAGAGGATGCGTAGGATGTGGGGATGGGGCTACTCTGGGAGTCGTTTGGGAATCTCGGCTAATGATAATTGTGTCTCAGAGGTGTCACACGCAGGGCTGTCGGCAGGCTCAGGGAGACAGGCACTCCTGACAACTCTCTGTTTAGTGGGAGAGGGATTAGGGGATGGTTTTATGGCATTCAAGCGCCCTCCTTCCCTAATTTCATGACAGATAGCTAAAGGGTAGAAGAAGTATTCTGTTTCCTCGTGCTGCTGTCGCTAGAGCTCTCAGCAAAGCAGAGACAAAGCCCAAGCTTATCTCCTAAGCATTCCCCTCCACCTCGCTTAGCTCTTTGGCTCCTCTAATTCCAGCTCTAGGCCCCCTAATTCTGCTCTGGTGTTGTAGATGGGCCTGGTGACAAGGTTGGGGACTTTGCAAGACCCACACACCGAGAGACACAACAGCTTGACCCATATCCCCATCTCCCGCTCCAATATAGGGAACGTACGGAGTCGCATACAGTAGGTCAGGAAAAAACTGATTATTGAGGCCATGGGTTCAGGCATGTGGCTGCTCCTCGCCAGCAGGACACTAAAGGTTCTCTGTCCCCAGCCCAGCGTTTCTGCTGGTAACTCGAGCCCAAACTTTCTTATCACTTCCCATGGGAAGGGCATAGCAGCCTCATACAGAACTCCTCGGGGCAGGGGAACAACAGCATTGAACTGCGACTTTAAAAGCCAGATGCAGATAGGCTTTTCTGCTTTTCCTTTGCTGGTTATACAAGTGCTACTTAGGGAAAAAAAAAAACAAAACAACATTGGAGACAGACTTGAAACAACTGCACTCTGCTGGAAGAGCGTGCGTGTGAGATACGGAGTAGATTACAGCTTGACATGGCACGTAAAAACACTCTTTCCTTTTAACACCTTTATTGCGAGTTTTAAAGGGTAATCAAAATATGTTCCTAGCTATTTGCTTCTGTTCTATAAAAGGACACTCAGACCTGTGAAATCCTATGACCTACAAATAGTAAAAATTGTGTATTTTTTGCGCCGGTGACCTTTTGAGTGAGGCTACATAAATAAAATGTAAGTGAAGTGTTGGAGATGCGTTGTATAACAGGAGGACGGTGGGGACAGTGCTGATTTCCCGCAAAATGACTGGAAAAAAGTGTCATGAGCATTTGCTTAAGGAAAATGAATCCGGTCCTGAGGTAATGTGGTTTCTCTGAAGTCGGTGGAACGATGCCAGTGTGCATTTGGCCTCGGAGAAATGCACAGTCCCGCTTGGAGGAAAGCACCTGTGTGTGCTCTTAGATCCTCCCCTGCTTCTCAAATCTCCATCCCAAGGTTTTCTTTACCGCTTTTTATCCAGGAGGACTGGATAGATGGATTCAGATTCAATGTGTTGAGAAAGGAGTAAAAAGAATGTGTGGAAATTTAAAAAAAACATATTAAGGAGGGAAGCGCAGCAAGATTTCCCTCCTTGCAAACTCCGTTCCCTTTGGCATTATTTTTATTTGATACTTTATGGTTTGTTGGTTTGAGTTTTGTTGTTTTTTTTTTTCTTTCCCCTGAGTCAAACTCATTGAAAGTCTGAGAATGAAGTCGAACAAGTGAATTTTGTGGCCTTGCCTACCCAAGGTCATGAGATTTTGCAAGAGGCCAGGGGCTGGAATGCCTTGAACTCTCGACGGCAGCGCCGCGCTTTGATTCCTCAGTCACACTGCAGCTCGGGAGGGTGGTTTTCAGTAAACAGGGCTCGTACAGGTGCCTGGCCCTGCCTTGACGTGGTGTTTGGAAAAAGGTGCGGGAGCGGCGGTAGCACTGGTTCGGCCAGATGGAGTCTGACTCCATCCCTCTGTCTGGAAACGAAGCAAATGCCTCTGCCCCCACTATCAGCTCTGCGCATCATATGATTCATGCTCGAGGAGTCCCAGAATTACAGCTGTAAGGCACATTGTGTTTAGGCTCACTAAAATCATTCTGTCATAAAAGGGCTGGCGTTGTGGGTGCGCTGGGGAGGGAAAAAAAAAAAATAGACTCGCAAAGATGAGCCAGGCAACCAGCCATCTTGTGCAATCAATATTCCTGCAACTGTTCCCTTACTCAGAGTCCGGTTCTTTTAAAATGCCAAGCACCTTCTTGCTCAGAGCAGCTGCCTCGCTCTTCCCCTGGGGTCCGGGGGCTGTGGGCCCCCTATGAACATCCATCCTTTCATGCCCATGCAGCAGCCGCATCCAGCCTTCCCTGCCCCTCCGCGTGCCTAAAATGTATCAATTTTCATTTGTTTCCAAATTATCTTGAGATCGCATGACTTGATTAAAGGCTGGTTGAAATGTATAGTGCAATCTGGTTCATCTCCACACTGCTCATTTTAATTTTTTTTTGTTTTCAAGGGGCTGGACTTGGTGCAAAGGATCTTTTCCAAGGCTGTGTCTGGGAGCAGAGCTGCCGTGGTGGGGGCAGCCAGTGCAGGGAAAGCATCCCAGGTAGCCGATGTTTTCTTGTGTTTGGGTAGCGGGAAAAGGGCATTTTGCCGTTGTCTTTCCTATGCCTATTTTGGTAGGAGATGCCACAGCAGCCCTTGTGTTTGTTCATGTGCCCTGTGTGGCACCTGCAGAAGCATTGCCTGGCAGCGTGCAGGAAAATCGCTTTGGTGCCGAGCTGCTGCCAAGTAAATCCCCATCCTCTGTCCTTGCAAAAGCACCTTTCAGCTCTGGAGGGCTTCTTGCCCAAGCCACAGGCTGGTCCCGGCTTAGGGGGTCTCCAGGACAGTGCATCTCGAGAGGCAGCTGGTGGCAGCTTCCCCCTCATCCCTTCAAACTTAGGGGACTGACTTAGGAAAGTCCAGTTTAGGCTGATACAGAGCTGCTGCTCAGCTTTATTTGCTGGTATCCCACCCTTCTGTATAACGCTTTTGGATCCCCCCAGTATTTGTAAGCGTCCTCACTTAGGCTCGGCTTAGCTAACTAGTTTTTCGTTGCGAGCAAAGCACGATGCTCGCTTTTTCCCATGGGTGTTTCTCAACCGGTGGGTCGCAGCCTGTACGAGCTCAGGAAAGGCAGTTGGCAAAGGGAGGGAGCAGCGAGGGGGAGGGAATTGCTGAAAACTTTATTGCAATCAAAAGCCAAAAAAAAATCCTGCTCCTCCGCTTTTGCGGTGCCAGGTATTCTTTGTCAGTGCGCTCTCGAAATGTCTGCCCGCAGAGGGAGTACGGGGATGGAAAGGTGTCGTTGAAATGTTTCTTTTCTTACTTTTATGGGGAATTAATGGGAATAATAACACTTTTTTTTTTTTTTTCCCTGAAGTAATCAAAAAAGTCTCGTGGGTTGTTTTAGATCAGACTCTTCTTTGCAGCACATGCAAGCGATGGGTATAGGATCAATGTTGTTAGTATGCTTCTGGTTTATTATTCTACCAGGTCTAATTGCTGTTAGTCATAAAGTCATACTACAGTTAACCACTTTCCAAATTCATCCTGAGGACACCTCTCCTAAATTATTTCCATGCTGGTCATTTGCCATTTATTTCCTTCTCCTCTGTTTTCTGTCTCAACAAGTTTTTAATCTATGACAGCACTTTATCTCCCAACCCCATGATTATAAAATTTCCTTCAGAGACTCTACTGAAGGGCTTTATCAAAAGCCCTTTGAACCTCTCCATAAATTAGAATCTCTGTTCTCCTTTTCCTACTTTCCTATTTTGTTAACTCTTTCAGGGGTTCACAGGGAGAAGGAAGGTTTATTTCACCTTTACCAGCACAGGATTCCTCTCTCTTTTCTTTCACTCACAGCGGTTAATTCCTGTCGCTATTTTGGCCTTATTCTCTCTTTTTATCACCGCTCGCTCTCCCTGCCCGACACGTCCATATTAGTGGCTTAGGACTACATGTTGATGCTCTCCTAATTGGGGTATGGCCTTGATGGAGCTCACAGCTCCCCTCTACTCTGCCTGGCACGCGTGATTGATAATGTGGAGGAGATCCTGCCGATCCTTCATGAGCAGAGCCCTGGCTGCTGGGGAACCGTGCTGATGTACTCCAGTCCCCGTGTGACACCATCATTTCATTGCTGGCAACAGACACTTTATCCTCACGAGTATTTGGCATCCTCAGATGGTTTTCTCTTGGTATTTCTCCTCTTGCTGCTCTTTGGCTGCTGCCGAGCTTCTCGGTTTGATAGGAGGTGGCCCTTGCTCCCTGGCATTAAGAACAGATCAAAGGGGTAGGTAGGGGCAACCTTGTCTGAAGGACAGAGTGTTGGACTGGGACTCTGGAGCCTTGGGTTCTTTCTCCCTGCCTCTATTCTTGACCAGATAAGTAACCCAGGGTGAGTCAGTTCAGTTCTCCTTAACCCTCCCATTTTCCCTCCCACACTCTTTCTGTCTCTGCAGCTTAGATTTTAATATATCTAGTGCAGGAAATTGTCTCTCGCTGTGTGTTTGTACAGTGCCTATTGCAATGAGATCCTGGAGGAAAAATCATAAGTCAACTTGCAAATCTCTTCCTTGAATATCTGAATCTCCTTTCCTTCTTTGATGGATTATTTCCTGTAGCTTCTTCTATGGCTGCATGTGGATAATACACAATTATTCCTTTTTCTTCAGACAGTTCCTAAGAAAAGGAGGTTGAAGTGGCTTTGCCCTTCCCCTCCATCCCCTTTCCCTACTAAATTTGGGATGCAAATGGAGGTTTAAGTCAAAGCTGATGAAAGGGTGGAAGTTTCTTGAAATGTTTGTGAAAATAGAAGCAATAGGATAGAGGAGGAGACCATTAGTAGTTCCCACTGAAGCAGTGGATGTTCTGTTTCTTGCAAGCACTCATTTCTGGGTAGTGGCCCAAGGATCCACACTGGGGACAGCTGCTTGGTGCCCAGAGTAGGTGACAAAGCTGCCATTGGTGTCCAGGTGTTAGTGGACACTGGAGAAACCCCTCAACAGAGAGTCCATCCCTTGTGCAGAACCCTTGGGGACAAACGAGGGACAAGTTCATACCTCAGCCTTTTTTTAACACTTTTAGACAACTCTTTATTTTTTTAATTTTTTTTTTTTTTAAGAAAGGAAATGGTGGAAGAAGCTGTTTGTGCTTTTCGCCGCAAGTGACAGTAACTAAGTGTGAGTTAGTAAGTGGGCAACCACCCACAGGTGCAGATCTGCTGGAAACCAACACACGTTAATCCCGTCCTGGTGCTCGTGGCCCTACAGTATCACAGTATCACAGTATCACAGTATCACAGTATCACAGTGTGTTAGGGATTGGAAGGGACCTCAAAAGCTCATCCAATCCAATCCCCCCCGGAGCAGGAACACCCAGCTGAGGTTACACAGGAAGGCGTCCAGGTGGGTTTGAATGTCTCCAGTGAAGGTGACTCCACAACCTCCCTGGGCAGCCTGGTCCAGTGTTCTGTTACCCTCACTGGGAAGAAGTTTCTTCTCATATTTAAGTGGAACCTCTTGTGTTCCAGCTTGATTCCATTATCCCTTGTCCTATCATTGGTTGCTTCTTGCGACAGAGGTGTCTCTTGGCGAGTGCTTCATTGAGCATCTGTGAAGATGTTTGGAAATATCTCACTTCCTCCCACCCTTTGCCCACACACTGAGCTCTCAGGAAGAAGAGCGGGAAAATGTTACCTGGTTGCTTATTTTCCCTTCTAGATATCTCTTCAATGAAAGTGCAGAAAGGTTGGGACTTGGGACTCATTAATAACACACCCTATTATCAGCTGAGTGTGACAAACCACCAGTTTTGGATGCCCTGATTTTTTCTGCGTGGGTGGTTTGGAAGATGATGGAGTTGACTTTCCAGACCACTGGAATATCCTTCCACCAAATATCTGGCTGCTCAGCAGCCCGGAATACTGAAGCCTTTAGGGTATTTTTTGAGTTGGGAGTGTGGAAAACGAGGAACCCTGAATGAACAGACTCGTGAAAATTAGAGGTTCCTCTCTGCTGTGCCTCAGTTTACTCATAAGTAAATTGGGCAAAGTAATCCTTGGATTCTTGCCTCAGGGCCCCCCCAGTCAAAATTCTTCATGCTTCAAAGTCCTTGAAGGCACTTGAATGAAAGACTCTGGACCTGGTAATTACAGAGTGTTTTGCTTGCATGAGGCTATGAGATAGGGAAACCTTTGCCAGGCAAGGTTTGGAGAAGAAAATCAATGTTGCGCTGCCAAACCCTCTGAGGGGAAAATGGAAAATTTACTGTTGCAAGCGTCAAAATCAGCTGTTGTCATTTCAGGCCATGGCAATTGGATTTGTGGGAAGACTTTATTTGCACAAACCTGGCTACCAGGAGGAAAGAGCAACCTTGCCAAAGCAAGACTGGTGGTGATGGCGGTGGGATTTGCATAGGAGCAAGTTAGGAGGCAGCTCCTGCCTGGCCAAAATCAGCTCAGCTCAGCCCTACCAACCCAGCCAAGCTCAGCTCATTTCCCTAAGCTGGATTTTTGGCTTCTTTCCTTGAAAAACATCTTCTCAGAGAGAGAGAAAAGGGGTCAGCTGTGTCAGAGGATGTTTTGCCTTTCCCCCTTAGGACTCGGTTATGGATTTAACACGAGATTTCCTTAAAGCCCTGGGAAAAAAAGACATCTTCAAATTGTAGGTCAAAGCTGTGATTCACCCCTCCGTTTCTGCTTTGCTTTGGGAAGGAGGGGAGAGTAATTTGGGACGGTTTTTCCCTGTGCAAGGGCATCTCCGTGCTGTGCTGGCTCCGATGTGGTCATGGGATGCAGGATGGAGGTGGGAGCAGGGTTCTCCTGCCCATGCCACTGTGCCTCCTCCCTCTTGTTCTTGCTGAAGGGTGAGATGTGGCCCTTAGAGCTTGATTTTCATCCCTTGTGCGATGCCTGGCATTGGAGATAGATGGGAGAGGAGAACATAGGGTGTTTGATAATGTCACTCTTTCCTGTGCAAAGGCATGAAACATGCCTCGGGTCTTCCCTTTGCTTGACCGTAGGAAAAGCTACAGGACCCCTCACAGTTCATGCTGCTGAAACCTCTTTTAGAAGTGCCATTCAGGAGCTTTCTGCATCAAGGAAGATGTCAGCACAAGATGATAAATGATGAGGTGTCTGCATTATTGCTAAGGGCCCATTAAAAATGAGACACCTTTGAATTCACAAGGTAATAACAGGCACGGGATGTGGGTTATTGGTCTCTTTTTCAGCAGAGAAATGATAAATGTTCCTGTGGAAAGAAGTGCCACACCCCCTCGAACAAGGCACCCTTCCCTCTCCCATCAAAATTCCTGGGTCAAAGGAAAGGATTTGATTTCACTGTTAACACTCAGCCAGGAGAAATATGTGCTAGGTGCGAAAGCCACCTGTTCTCAGTGCAAACCTGGCAGGGGAGATGTGCAAAGAGCGGAGGCTGGAAGGCAGTTTGGCTGTCAGTCATCTCAGGAACTTGGGACTGATGTGAGTGTGTGTAAAATTCTCACTTGTGGCAAAAAACACAAACAACAACTTCCATCATTTTCTTTCTTTAAAAAAAAAATAAAATAATGAAATCAGGAGTTGCCTTCATTGCGGAAAAAAAAGGACTAAAAAATATTGGGTCAGTATTTTTTTGCCCGTCTACTTGCAAGAGGCTGAGCGTGACCCTTGGTAATCCCACCTCTGATGACTTTTGCTCAATGCTAATCTCCAGGTCTTTTGATCTTTATACATTTAGGGCTTGACCTGGAGTCTGGAGAAATTAGTGGGAGCCTTTCGCTCTCTCAGTGGCTATTCACTTAGGGACTGATTAATTGATTTTTGGGTTTGTTGACTGTGCCTATATCATGGACTCAAAGTACACCATGAAAGTTTAATGAAATATTAAAATGGGATATTTGTTGACAAGAGTGACCCTGTGTGTCATGCAAGAAAAACTGCACATTTGGAATTGTCTTCTGAATGTCCTGAACTTGTTCAAATCTGACGTTTCCCAGTCACATGCTCCATCTTCAGGATTTGTTTGCCTGGACAAATTATCTGATTGTGACAGGTCTTGAGGAGGCTTAGAAAATGTCTGAGGTCTCCGAGCACACCCTTTTCCATGCCTGGAAATTATGTCTAGGCTGAACGCATCCAGACTTCCCAGACGCAGTGATTGAATATATGCAGATAGGCTGAGTCTTGGAGAGATGCAGCAAACCCAGCACTTCGGGGATGCCTCGGATGTGTTGTGTGTGCTCTGCAGAAGGGGAGCAGCAGTAGGAAGGAAATCCAGCGTGGTTGGGACCTGGCAGGGCAGCAGGAGAGAACATACAGGAAATATTTGATGGGGGGAGAAAAAAAAAAAAAGTGGATCTCCACCAGGAGGTAACCACATCCAGGCTGTGGTAAATGGAGGTGAGAAGTGGGTTGTCTTGCTAAGGGCCTCTTGCCGAGCAGAGGCTGCTGTCAGCACTCTCCCCTCTGTGACCTTCTCCTGGTATAAACTCCAGAACTCCCAGTGATCCCAGCATACAGGAGGGGAAGTGGTTTCTCTGAGAGGAGCGGTCCAGATCATTTAAAATGATGAAGACGAGACCTTGAACTTGACTTTGTGGTTGATCCGAACACGGACGAAATGCACCCTCTGTCTGAAATTCTGGCTGGCAATGGCTAAGTACCTCCATGTAGAGATGCACTGTGTGGTCCTGCACCTCTAGATGGGTGCCTCTCTTTAAATGCCACCCCATCAACTCCAGAACGACTGGAAAAGAGACCATTCCAACCAGTGTTGTATTCCATCCTCTTCTTCACCCTCCCAGTCCCAAAGAGCATCTCTACTTCTTGCCTGGAAGGCATTTACTCTACAGAGTAGTCACATGCAAATTGTTGAGCTGAGGTATTAGTGTTGCAGATGACAAACCAGCCGCATCTCCGCTTCCCTGCTGCTGCTCCACCAGTGCTCTTACCTGGGCATTGACTCTTGCCTTGGTTTTGCTCATTGTGCCGAGCCTGCAAAAAAAATGGTATTAAAAAATGTAATGGAAAAGGAAAAAAATCACCCAAACCTTTTTATTTTTTTTACATTTCCAAAGGATATTCTTGGCCTCATTGCTTCCTGCAATGTCTTCATTGGCAGAATCATCCCAGTAAGCCCCTGCCTCCAAAAGGAGAAGATGCAGTAGGGAGAGGAACCCCTGCTTCTTACAGGCTATGAAAAGTTTAACTTCTCTCCCCGTCCTCTGTACCCCTTTATGATATTCTTGTCCATCTTCTTCACTGGGGTGAGTTTTACCATGGAAGATATTATCTCATTATTACTATGCAATGGTGATGTGTACCATAGGTGAAATGGTGAGTTATTAATCTTAATTATCCTAGAGAAGGCACTCTGAAGTTGCACAGCCTATTTTTCTGACCAGAGAGACCAGAGACTTGAAACTCGGCTATTAAGAGGAAGCAAGCTGTGAAATCTCTCTCCAGGCATCTGAAGAAGCCTTAAGAGATTTTTCAGAAGTGCCGAACCCTTAGATGTTCCCAAAGATTTTAGAGGAATCTTGAGTGCTTGCCCCTGGCTATAACCCCAGCCCAGGGCTTAGGGCTGTCGCCGTGAGCAGAGGGACCTGTTTGCAAATCCCTGCGCTTGCCTCATTTGGGTCAGGTTCTCTACACTTTCCTAGCCCCAGGGAGGCAAGAGTCCTCCTGTGAGGCGTTCCCAGTCTTTTCTGTTGAAACCATTTGACTTTGTGTCATTGGGAAATCGTCGCTGGAATGAACCTAAGAATAGGCATGGGGAGATGAGAAACCCTCTCTGGGTTTTCTGTAAGAACGCGTGACTTTGGCTCCATTGTCCTGTTGCAGGAGAGGGATCTCAGCTGAAGATCCTGAGCAGAATGTGGCACCTATCAAACTTTAGGTGAAGATGCTTAGAGCAGACTAGGACCTGGTGTTTCTTCTGTCTGTGGCATCCTATGTCCCATGCATCTTGTGTCTGAGCACTTTGCTGCCCAGGAGCTCTGTCCTGGGAATGTGGTCACCTCACATCAGGAGACCTCAGTTATGTGCTGCCATGTCATGTGGCTTTTATATTTGGCTTTTTGAATATAACTTAAGGTACCCATGCTGGAAGAGAGCATCCAAAGGTCCCGTTGAGTGGTGTTTGCATGAGGTCGGGTGATGAAACGTTGGGCTGTGTCACTTGCTCACAAGATGTTTTTGAATAGGGGCTACCAAAACTCATTCCACCCATCTCTCCAGAGGGGACGGGACCCTCAGCGACACCCCCCATGCCCTCAGCCCGGGTGACTGCAGCCAGCCCTTCATCCAGGAGTGCTGAATGCAGGGCTTGAGTGGTCCTGGCTCCACCAGACGCCACACTTGAGAGCTGGCTTTGAGGAGGGCTTTCAGCAGGCACTAGGAGGTGGCAACGGGCCCTTGGGGTGGGAGATGGGGAATGCAGCCTTTGTCCTCGCCACAGATGAAGATGGCAGCCAGGTTTGGCCAGATTCCAGAGGCATCTGGACAGCCTCTGTCATCGAGGAGGAATGGGAAGGGGAGGACGGGACATCAGGGGGTTATCTCCCCTCTGCCTTCTTGGCTGGGAGGGGACAGCTGAGAACTGGAGTAGGCCAGCGATGAAACACAGGAGGCTGTAGTGGAGGCTGGGCATCCCATGCAGCCAAGGAGGTGCTGAGAAGGGGCTCCACGGGGTCGGCTGTGATATTTGTCTTCCTGGGATATGGGGTGACTGAGGGGGAGCATATCAGGGCGATTTCTCTGTGTTTCGTATCATGCCGTATGAAAAAGAGGAAAAGGAGTAAGAAGCAGGGGGTGGGGGGAAGACCGAAAAGGAAAGGAAAAAAAAAAACGCAGAGTGAACCTGCTGGCTTCCCCAGACTACGCGGCACCACTGGTCATTTCTGTAGGCTATAGGAGTTGTCAGAGTAAGCTGTAAGGACAGGTGTAAATCTGTCCTGTCATTCCACCCTCCCAGCATCTTCTCACCTGAAGGGCTCCCCATTTATTGCAGAGAGCAAGCAAATAAACCCAGCCATCGCTTTGACTCGCAAAGGGCATGAAAAGGCACTCCATGCCGCCGGTGCACCTCCATCCTCTGCTTTTCCCCTCCTGTGCGGGGCTTTTACAGCCAGCCTGAAAGTAACACTCCCTCCCGTGCCCCCGCCCGCAGCTGTTTGTTAAAGCAAAGCAAATAAGGGCTATTGCAGCTCAGACCAAAATCCACTTGTTTGCAGGCTGATTTTTAACTGTCATTCCCAGCAGAGAGAGGGCAGGGGGAGGGCTGGAGGTTGGCCCCAGCCCAGGGCAAGAGGGGCCATTTGTCTGCCAGGAGGAGAGGGTCTGGAGCAGGCAGGGGGAGATGCTACGGGCCTTTCTGAATCAGGGGGACATCTGCGAAACGACCCCAAAGTGTGTGCCGGGTGGGGATGTGACCTCTGGATGTGGTTTCTTTGCTCAGCCGGGCAAGGCGGGTCCCTTCACCCAACTCCTTCCTCTCCTTCTCCTCTTTCCTTTGCGAATTGTGCCGTTGATTTTTGTCCTCAAACCCGGAGCGTTTTGTCCTCAAACCCTCTCCCTCTTTAAGAAGCCATCCGCAGCATCAGTCTCCCCATGGTTTTCATTAAGAAGGGGATGGTGTGTTTCCCATCAAGAACGACTTTAATCTTGACTGAGTTCTGAAAGCTGAAGGTTTGCAGTTTTCTTCGGCCACCTTTGATTATTACTTCTTCTTGTTTTCCAACTCAATATTATAGATCCTCCCTCCCGGCTGAAATCCTTAATGGCCCAGTCCATCCCCACTCCCCCAAGTACCTATTCTGTGGATGTAGCAAACTCTAATTAATTATAACTTATCTCATGACTTGTCAGCATCACATGTTTGATCCTGTTTAGAAACCATATTCCCAGGGGACGGAAAGACTCGGGAGTAGGTTGATGCTACTCAACAGTGATTTAATGGACGCATTAATGCCGAGACAGATAACTGTGTAGCCATGTTAAGTAATACATCAAGAATCTTTCCAGAGAGGCAACTTTACAGGTCACTGCAGAACTGCTAACTGATAATAACCCGCTTTGCATTGTGCTGTGCAATATGGGTGCTGGGAGTTCATACACTTTCCTTTTGTTTGTTTGTTTTGGTTTGGTTTGGTTTTTTTCGAGCAGCCTCTTCCCATTCCCCCCTGGAAGCGATGGAGATATTAGACGCCTAATGACAATATTTCACACGCGGGGGTGGGGTGAAGAGGACAACAGGCTTGTTAGCCGGGTTGATTTTAAGCACACCCAATTACCGGCCGCGGGGATGCTCCGGGCTGCCCTGCGTTGTCGCCGGCCTCGCGGTGACCGCGGGTGGCTCCGCGCCGCCCCGCACGGGAGGTGTGGGAGGAGACGGGCACGGACGGGGATGTGCGGTCTTTTTGCAAAGCTTCCGTTCCGAAAAACCCCAGCGATATTCGCTTTCCTCCACCTGGGGAGGGGTTCTTCTCTGCCCCTGCTCCGAGAGGGATGCCCCCCGCGGAGCTGCCACCTCTCTTGTCTCAAACTCCATCTGGGTACGGAGGGACAACGGGGACTTTCTGGTGGCCCTGGAGGCCTGTGAGCTGGCGGGGAGAACGGTAGCAGCGCTTGCCCCGTCCTCGGCGGTTAGTTCATGTCCCCAAGGCCCGTCCTTGCTCAGCCCCGGAGGAGGGGCCCGGTGTGCCCGGAGGACGGGGATAGCCCTGCGGCCCCGCCGCTAACTACAGCGGATTTTACCGGTGGAAAAGGTCCGTTTGTCCCTTCCTCGGGCTCTCCCAGCCTCACGCTGCGTGGGGTACCCGGCCCCGTTTCCTCCCGGCCCCGTCCCGCTGGGTTACCGGAGCCTGAGACACGGACCGAGCCCCTGACAGATCTCTCCGGGCACACCTCACTTTGTCCCTCCCTCCGGGGGACAGCGGGGTCCCCTCCCCACCTGAGAGCACGCAAAGCGTCTCGGGGTGTGTGAGGGGGGACCCCACACCCAGCTGTGAGTTCCCGTGGGCTGAGGGCTCCCCCTCTCTGCTCCCCTCGCTCCAGCCCGGCCAGGCTCCGCGGTGGCCCCGAACAGCACCGGGGAACCCCGGCGTGCGGCTGCCGTGCCCGGAGCTCCGTTCTCGGGGCACCGGCACGGCGGGGAGGAACATTTGCCTTCTATGCTAAGGATTTTTCCCCCTGTAAGGATTTCTCTCCCGCAGCCGGAGGGAAGGTGCTGCCGGATCCGTCACTCCTTCCCAGCTCTTTTTCCTTCTCCCTGCTTCCTGCCAGCCGGACCCTTCAGGGCAGACGGCGGAGGGAGGATGCCTGGGAATTCACCTTGCTGAGAGTGAAGGGAAACTCCCTTTCTCCAGCCGGAGTGACACCCTGGCAGGACTCCGCTGGCCTGGGCCCGCGGGGCTCCACCGCCCGCCCGCCCTGCCCGTCCTGCCTGCCCTGCCCGCCGGCGGGGCGGCCCGGGGAGCCCCGCTCCTGGCCGCGGGGACCGGGGAGACAGCGGGTGACAAGCTGTGATTTCCTTGAGGAAAACAGGCCGGGGAGGAGGAGAAACCAGCCGGCGGTGCCAGGCTTTCGGCGGGGAACGGCGGCCGAGGCTGTTCTGCGGGTGCGCAGCAGGGACCGCCCCGTCCATCTCCGCGGGGAAAACTCCTTCCAGACACGGGGCCCGGCTCCTTCCCTGCCCTGTGGGGAAAGGCAAAGCTCGAAGGAGCTTGGAGAATCAATACCAGCCTTTCAAACACAAACACGGGCGAAACCCCACGTGTCCGGCTGGGGACCCCCGGCAGTCCGAGGGGCCGCGGGCAGCCCCGGTTTAGGGTGCACCGGGGGCTCCACCGCCGCCTCCAACTTCGTAGGATGGTTTCACCCACCCGGGAAAAGGGGGTCTATTATTCTTTTCGCTCTCTTTCGACGGGTGTCTTGCGGTGTCGGGCTGTTTGCAGGGCGGAGGGAAGGGAAGGTGATGTGGTTTGCCCAGGTTGCGAGGGGAGGATTGTGTGCCACTGTTGATTAAACGCTCTCCCCGAAAGATGGTATCCGACATGAGATAATGAGGCTCTGTGACTGGCCCCAGGTTCCCTTTAAGTTTTCCCATGGACTCGAGCTGTCGCCAGTTCACAAAACGACAGTGTAAGACAGCACCACGCTACTCAGATCCAATTTACGGCACACAAAAGCTGATCCCCAAATCCCCACTAACAAACTGGGACCCGCAGACAATTCCGATAATGTTTAGTTTTTATTCATTTCTCGACTAATTAACTGGAATCCCACCTCCTCTCCCCCCCTCTTGACAGTGCCCAATTAATCCGCAATGTATGTCAAAGGTCTGGAACCCACTGTAAACTGCTGAACCTTTGCAAAGATTTGTGTGTCTCTATATTGATCTGATTAGGACCGGGATGCTTTTTCCTCGCTATTACTGCGTGCAAAATAAATATGTCGCGCTTTTATTTTGTCCCAAAAGCTTTACTTTCCCCAGCACTAATAGGATTTCTCCAAGGCGCCTTGAAACCTCCCTGAATGTTCATGAAAAGGCTTGGGTTGTGTGGTGGTTGGTTTTTGTTGGGTTGTTGTTGTTTTGGTTTTTTTAAATTTTATCAGGGTCTCCGAAGGAATCAAGCAATAAAGTTATTTGTGAAACAGGAGGGGAGCGACTGTGTGTGACAGAGGGTTTAGAGTGCGTCTGGATTCGCTGTGAAATGCCCCGTCTTGAAAAATAAACAGCAGCGGGGAAGCTAGGACTGAGATAGATCTTTTGGGGGGACTAAAGCTTTTTTGGGGGAACAAGCTCGGTCGGAGGGAGCGCGGCTGCCGTCGGGAGGGAGCGGAGCCGTCGCTGGGGCTGGGGGAGCTCGTTTCTAATCTTCGGAGGGAGCGAATATAAAAGAGGAATTTATTAGCTTTCAGGCCATCAGAGGGATAAACATTGATTTTATTGACCTAATTATGGGCCAAATGACTCCTTCCATCGATCACGTAAAATACTTCATTTGGAGAAAAACAGGCGCGGGCGCCCGGAGGCGGGGAGGGGAGCGGGTGGATATGCTGCAAAAGGGAAAGAAAAGCAAAAGCTAGAAAATGTATGGAGCGGTTTTAATGCAGTTAACGTGCCCGTCGCGCTGGAGCTCAAGCCCTGTCTTCCAGACGTTACAGTGCGGATGTTTTGCAAACTAAAGCTTTTATGTCGAATTCCAATCCGGCCAGTCAATTTGGCTAAAATAGCATTAAACAAATGGACAGCGGTTTATTTATATTCCGCTCCCTCTGTATTTTATAGACAGAGAAGAATTAACTCGAAATGTTATTTTACAAGCACAAGACAACACGTCGTTTCAGCTCGAGAGCAGCGATTTCTCGTAATGAGAGTAGGCTCAACACTAGTAAAGAAGCAAACAGGCTCTTTTCTCTGCTTAAACCCAGCTACTGTCCCCAGCGCTTTGCTACGGGGTGGGATTGTCGTTTCCCGGCGGGGAGGGCGCACCTGAAGGCACCTGCCCCCGGGAGGGGGACAGAGAGGGGCTCTGGGGTGACCGGCTCCTTTCCTGGTCTTGCCAGGAGGAGCAGGGCTCACAAAATGCGATTTTGTTTCACTTTCTGGCGGGTGACAGCGAGACCTGGCTTTGGATTTATTTGCTTGAGATTTTTTGGGGGGGTGGTCACTGTGTTTCAGGGGAGGAGGCGATGCGGGAAGAGTGGAGCTTTTGGCAGGGTGTTTGCTCCCTTCTTATTTCACCTGAAATATTAGATCTCGTGCACCTTCAGCCGGCCTCAAATGTAAGAGGGGGGTGGTGGATATTTTTAGTTCATCTGGTTTGTAAGACTCGATCTTTCCCTTCCCGGTCCCTAAGCTCGGTTTAGCGCTTGCTTCGCCCCGCCGCGTTATTCATCCATGACGGCGAATTCTGCAGCTCAGGGGCTGCGTTCTGCGCAGCCAAACTCTCATCGCCTGGATTTGAACTTCCCTCATCCCCTTCACCCCCCTATTCCCCACCACCCCCCTCCGGGCCCGCTTATTCTGCGTGACCCGGGGTTCCCCGGCGGAGGAGGCAGAGATAC
This sequence comes from Pampusana beccarii, assembly GCA_013399365.1. NCBI lineage: Eukaryota > Metazoa > Chordata > Aves > Columbiformes > Columbidae > Pampusana > Pampusana beccarii. The sequence continues at coordinate 253,888 of VWYH01000197.1, read as the reverse complement.
TCTCCACCGGGGCACGTATTGTCTCTCAGCCCATAAACGCCTGGCTGTCACTTCTAATAGTTCTTTTATTGCAATTTGGTGCCATTGCTCCAGCCGCTGCCCCCCCTCCTTTGCCTCCAAGTCCCCGTCTCCCCCCGCCAACCTGGGGCAGAGCCGGGTCCGGGGGTGCCCGGGGCCGGGGGAGCGGGGCCGCTCAGGTGAGCACTGCTGCGGCAGGTGAGAGCGGGCGACCGCCGCGCCATCCCGTGGCCGGAGCCCACGGAGCGTCCCGCGGGGCCAGCCCGACCCTCCGCGGGCCCCGGCGGCAGGGACCCCCGCGCCCTCTCCCCGCCCGCGGTGGGAGCGCAGAGCGCTCGGTTCAGCCGGCGTTCACTCCCTTCCTTCCCTCCCGCTCTCTCTCATTAAGATAGAGCTTTATGCAGAACATCTGTAAGGGAAGGCAAAATAAATGACAACACTTTTACACCACTTCCTACTTAACTCCTCTTTTTATGTGGCTGCTCTGGATTTTCCGACGCTTTGTACTGCTCCAATCTTGTTTGGATGTTTGTACATGTAATACTCTGCCCACTTCAGCTCTTGGGACGGGCTTGTCTTGTATTTTCTTTCTCTTTTTTCTTTTTTTTTTTTTCCTCTCCCACCCTCATCCCAGCGTGCAGAGTCTTTCACAATATGCTCTGCTCACTTTGCTGTCGGGGGAAGAGCAGCAGGATTTGTGCTGCATGTGCAGCCTGCGCCAGGGCAGGGGCAAACAGCTACACAAGTGGCGGGCATTAATCATGCCTTGTCTTTGCAGAAGGTGAGCTCCATGCACGGTGCACCCACTTATTCGCTTTTAAAATCCCCCTTTCTCCTTCCAGCCCGTCGCCTTCCTGTCTCCACTGAACAGCATTTTTCCCTGACCTGGGGTCCGGACAATTGTCCTAATGGTATTTAAAGAAAACACGGATTACACATTCATTAATGGTTTTCTCCCTTATTTAGACTGTAACCTCAGAAGCTCAGGGTGCCCTGTGCTCAGAGCGTGTGTCAAGCCTCACTCTAACGAGGAAAAAGCTGTTTGGAGGGGTGGGGTGGTGGCTTCCACGGCCCCCGAGGTGATTTGGGCGCCTGAATGCATTTCATGAACCGGGAACCACTTTCCCGGCTCAATTTAAGCTCCCAAACCCCCCAAGAACTGGTAACAAAGTGATAATAAAGTGACTCTGCTCTCCGGGAGCTCGTTCCCCTTCTTATCCAGAGAATCAGAAGTGATGCCCCAGCTCCCCGTCTACTTTTTCCTACCCCCATCTCCCGTCTAACTGGATTATTTCCTCTGCCGTCGCTTTTCCGAAACCGCCTGTGTTTTAGCTTCCCCCTAAGTCCATGCCATTAAAGAAGCGGTTGCAGCAACAGGTGAGCGGGCATTTTTCAGGGGTAGAAGGTGGCCGTCGGTGGCCCCGGGGGGGCTGCAGGCACCGAGCCGCCCAGGCGCGCATCGACCGCGAAGAATAGAACGATGCTCTGCACCGTGGAGTTCGGCGCCGGGCAAAGGGCGAGCCCCACGGCTCCCCAGCAAAACCTGCTGTGAGCAAACCTCCCAAACCTTTCCCCTCTAATCCCAGTTCCAGGAGGGAGAAAGGATCCGCTTGGTGAAGCGGAGCGAGAGCTGCACAAATATTGTTTACACCTGCGACGCGAAGTTGGCTGTGTTCTGCTCCCCTCGGCTTTAATTGGAAATCTTTTCCGTCTGCCCCAACTCCTGGATCATCTGGGTTTCATAAATTTTCACAACACCCCTGCTGCTCCAGAGAAAACGCTGCGGCAGGAGTCGGTTCTGCCCGTGTTTCTGAATCCCAGCAGAAGAGTAATTACCGGAGGAGCAAAAGTGGCCTGGGACTAGTTTTTGGTCTAGGAGAGGAAAGGGTGGGGGAGCGGGGAGAGAGAAACCTGGCCATGAAGTGGGGGCTGTAAAGCTCATATATGTATATACACACACATACGTATGTACAGAAAAGCAAGGAGCAAGTGCAAGATCGAAAGCAGAGCCTTTTCTGCAGACACGTGTGCCATTAAAAGCGAATAATTCAAAGTAGTTTTAAACTATAAAAACATGGGATCTTTTCCCTTCTACTTTCTTTTTTTTTTTTTTTTTTTTTTTTTTTTTTTGGGAGGGGGAGTTGGGGGGAATATACAGATCCCGTCTCCCCTTCTCAGATGACCTCGAAGGACCGGTTTTTTCACTTTCCCATGTGTGCGCGTTTGCGCTTTCCGGAAATCAATCTGAAGTTCGTTCAAAATACTAAACTAAAATAAAACAGCGCTGCAAAACCTCCCACGCCTTAAAGACGGAGAGGGAGCCCCCCCTTTTTTTTTCTGCATCTATCTATCTATCTATCTATCTATCTATCTATTTATATGTATGTTTTCATCTTATTGTGCTCCCACGGAAATTATCTCCGGAGGTTTTTGCTGGGTCGTGTGTGGATGTGTGAGCATGTAGAGAAACGAGCTTGCTGGTGGAGCACCGGGGTCTGTCGGCGGAGCTGCCCGGAGCCCCCAGGGCAAGGGATGGGGTTGAGGGTCTGGGCTGCCGGTCCCCCCTCCATCCCCAGCTGCCCCCGGATGGCTCAGCCCCCGCGGAGAGTTATCCCCTTGGAGCAGGGAGAGTTGGAAAGCGGTGAGAAAGGAGAAGACGACCTTCTCCTTCCAGCAACATCTTCAGGAGTGCCGCTGGGACGAAGCCCCCCGGCCCCCTCCCCTGCACGTCAGGTCTCAGCTTCAGGCCGGCCGAAGCGGCCAAGTTTTTCAGCGAAATTTGCCGCTACCCGAAAGTTTCCCAGGGCTGAGCTGCCACATTTCGACTGCATTTTGCAGCCCCCTTATGAAGGCAGGGAGGGTAAAGCCCTTCCCTCGCCTTGCGCGGGCAGATGCCAGGGGTCAAATATACAGAAGGGCTTCAGGGGAAGACAACAAAACATTCCTAGCCGCCCCCAAACCTTCTAACCGGGCACTGAAAAACATAAAGCGCTTCCCTCCGTCCCCAGATTTTTTTATTTTTTTTTTTTTAATTTCTTTCTCTGCGCTGGGGATACTTTGGGCTCCGTTTCAAGCGAGAGGGAATGAGTGAAATGAAATTACTGGGGACACGGTCACGCCGTGGGTCCCCCACCGCCGCGACCCGGAGCTCCTCTGCTGCCCAAACGCGTCGGAAACATCCACTTTTGGCCGTTTTCTGAAGTCCTGTAGCCCACGACGAGAGCGATGCCGAGCGCGGGGTCCCGCCGGGACACCCCGGGGTCGGGGTGAATTCTCTTGGGCATGTCGAGGGCTCGGGGCTTGTAACAAACGTCTCGTACAGGCAGGAGTTGTCCCCTGCCTCCTCTTCTCTTTCATGTATCTCCTGCCTTGGGGTGTGCGTGTGGGGGTTATAGCTCTTTTTAATTGAAACCTAGTAAGGAAAATAGTAATGGATACCAGGCTCCGATGGAGAATACGTGTCCGCGGCTACATGATGAGTGTTAGTTCAGCAGACTTGAAGAAGCCGATTCTTCTCCTCTGTCATTTCTCTATTGACAGCAGCCCCTATTAGATTTACCATGTCCTTTTGCAACAGCTGGTCAACCCCCCCTGCCCCCCGTTCCCCCAGGCCGAAGTATCAATCGATGGCCGGGTGACTTGGTGGCATGTGGAAGAAAACGGGAGCAAAGTGTGTGTCAGCGTCGGTGCCAGAGGCTCCCGGATCCCCTCCTTGCTTTGATGTCACCCGGAGTTTACCGTGTCCCCGGTGGTGCTCAGCACCACTCCGCAGCCCCGGGGTGCCCACCCACCCCTGGGGCCGGGGGACGGGGGGAGGTTGGAGATGGGAAAGGCTCCGGTTCTGGGTTGTTAAAGAACACGGCTGATGGTCAAAGCAGATAAAATCGGTTTCTTTGCCGGGTACTCTCGAGTGCCTTGTTCTACTGGGTCTGCAGGGAGGCAGCGGGGGGAGCAAATGCTGCATCTGGAGAGCTGGAGGAACCGTCCCTCCTCGGTGCTGTTGTTGTGTTGTGTGTGTGTGTGTTTAAATAATTGAATAAACGTATCCACTCCTTCCCTCTTTCTCCCTCGCACGCAGACACACAAAGACAGCATTGAAAAGATAGATCTGTTTGACCATAGGAAACGACAATTAGCGCTACTTCCTGAGCAGCAAACTGTATGTATATGCCTGGCTATTTAAAGAAAAAAAGAACAACTTATCCAAAGAGTGAACTGTGTTCACGATTTCTGCTTGGCCAAGGGTGGTGGAAGCAGAAGGATGGGTGCAAAGAGGGTGGTGGAGGGCGCAGGGCTTTCATTTTACCTCTGCGAGCAACACATCGGTGAGAACAAGACCGGGGGGAGGTGGAAAGGGCCGCAGGGGCTGCGTGTGCAGCGGGAGATACTTTGTAGCAAGGGGAAACCGAGTGGTGCAAAGATGGCTGGAAAAGGGTAAAAGAAATGTGAGTTGGGGAGGCAAGGGGACGAGCCCCAGATCTTGCTGTGCCCTGGTCAGTGAGGCTGGGCCCCACTGGGAGGCCGAGGGGAAAGCTGCCAGAGGTGGCTCTGGGTGTTCCTTTATTTTCTTCTGCCATCAGTGGTAAAGTGGACGCAACCGGAGAGCGTCAGAGCTGGCTAGGGATGGGAACAAAGTGAACACAGGTCTTGTGGGGAGGGGAGGAACTGGGTCAGGACTGGCGATCTGAGCGCGAGTGATGTTTGTGAGGGGAGTGAAAAAACACCATCCTGGAGCCCTGATGTTTGGGCTCCCCCTGGCAGGGAGCCAGGCCAAGGCTGGGGGTGCTCAGGAGGAGCCAGGAGCCAGGGGCTGTTTGCGACAGAGGCAGGCAGGGAAGGGCAGGCAGCTGCGGTGACCCCAAGCCAGTGGGGACGGTGCTGCCTGACCTCGCAGCAGCTCTGCCATGGTCGTGCTGCGCTGCTCCCACCAGGCTGGGATGAGCTGTGCCAGGAACACGAGCAGCCTTTCCTGGAGGGACACATCCTAGTGAGGGCTGCAGGGTGAGAAACCTCTCCAGCTGCTGCTTTCCTCCCTTTTTTTTTCTCGGTGCTCCAGTGAGGCATGTGTAACGCAGTCTCTGGGCTTTCCCTGGCCCTGCAAAGCCCTGTGCTTGGCTGTGCTGTGAAGGGGAGCTGACCCCGCTGTTCCTCACTCCATTTCTGTTCAGAGAGACAGGAACAACCCCTTTGATTGGAGTGGGATATGATGGGGCCCTCCCTGCTGAGGGAGAGACATGGGGTTTTTTTTCTGCTTGCTATTTCTAATGTCTTACTGTCCTTTTTGGTTCTGAGCAGGTTATTTGGCAAAAATGTCAGGCTGGGCTTTCCATGAAATTCAGCTGGCAGTTGGAGGCAGGGTTCTGCCAAAGGGAAAGGCAAAGAGCTGCTGTAGTGACCCTCCCTCCCCGTAGCAGTTTATATAGTTCAAGTGTATAGACTCACTCCCTAAGGGACCCACTTCATTACACTGTGGCCTGCAGTGCCACTCTGGGATGGAGCTGTGTCAACACAGCCCCCATTGACTGACACCTTTTCCTGGGCTGGGGAAGGTCCTGCACAGGGAAAGGGGAAGAGTTTCCCTTGGAACAAGCGTGTAATCACTGCTTGCCAGACGCCCCCCGTGCTCCAGCCAGTATTTACTGCAAGCCTGCCAAAGTAAACCAGCCCGCTGCATTTTATTTTGGATAAACACTGCGCGGCCACGGTGGGGTGTTGCTTTCCGAAGGGCTGGAGACAGAGAGGAGGCTGCGGCGCCGGGGGAAAGGGAGGGAGGAGAGGGATGAATCCTGCAGGGTGCGGGGTGGGTGGCAAGCAGGATGGCTCTGGGCCCCTGGGCATGCTTGGGACCGGCAGCATGATAAGGAAATGCACAGGTAGGATGCAAAACCTCACTTAAATTGTGCATGTTGGCCCTGTACCAGGCCTTGTCCTCTCCTGCAGAGCCCCTGCGAGCACCTAGCACAGGCATGGGTGCAAAGGGACACATCAGGTTTTGCTGTCAGAGCAGGGATTTGCAGTGTTCCCCGGGGATGAATCCCTCCTGGTTGCACACACCCACTCAACATCTCCACGTACACAGAGGCCGTGTAGCACGCACACAGCCCCACCACGCACTCTCACACGCCTCGGAGCTGCTCCCGCAGGCCTGGGAGAAGATGTGTGGGCCCGAAAACTGGGCTGCCTTTATTTTCCTCTTGCCTCCTTCCTCCAGCTGGCTCTTCAGGCCACGGGGAGAGAGCCAGAGCCTCTCTCCTCCGACACCTCCAACACACACACACACACGGAGCAGGGTCGCTGCACACCCCGAGCTCTCGTGCAAACACCAAAAATTGCTTAGGAGGGTGAAATCTGAGCAAGCGGAGCTCTCCCAGCCGCTCAACCACCAAAGACCCAGGGTCTGGCCAGCTCCGCTTTCCCTCCGGCCTGGATTGAACCAGGGGAAACCCAGCGAGGTGCTGGCGGATGGCGGTATCAGGGAGCTGGGGAGGGAAGGTGGGAGCCGCCTTTAGCTCTTTGCGCTCTGAGATTAGAGAGCCCCGGCCTGGCTGCTCTCCGGGGAGACAGCGGAGACCTTTCATGCCTCTTTGAAGAGCCAAGATAGTGTCGGCCTTGGTGCGAGCCTAGCTTGCAGACGGGCCGGGAGGTGCGGGGGCAGCCGGCTATCGCAGATATCGACCTTGCCTCCCCCCGCGATCCCACCTCCACCCCGCACCCGGCCCGTCGCTATCAGCCGCCCTCATCTCCTTTTTTCTTTTTCTTTCCATTTTCCGCACACCCCCTTCCACCCCTTGGCTTTGCCATTCATTTTTTGCGGATCTCCTTATTTATTTCTGCGCCTCGCTCATTTATTTATTTCTGGCAAAGAGGCGGCTAACAAGTAGCTGGAAGCACTGGCCAATATTTAACTAAGATGGCTGGCCATCAGGTTCCTTTTGTTTGCTTGCAAATTAATCATCCAGCGCGCAGTCGGCGCCAGGGTAGATTTATCACACACAGAAGGGGGAATGAGGCGGCCGAAGGGAGACAAAGACTGTTCGCACCTTCCCGCTTTTGATCTTAGATTAGTGCAGCCTCCCTTCATAATACGAGTCTCCAGGGGGCTTCGTCGGGGAGGTCACTCGGAACTGGCGGAAGTTTGCACGCCATTAGCCAGACGCTGAAATTGGAAATCATAAGCGGCAAACATTTTTATTTTCCTCCGCGGGCCGCTGCGCGGGTGGGTGCCGAGCGCGGTGCAAGGTGCGGGGCAGGCGCGGGGGGCGGCAGCGACTCTCGTCTCTGCCGCGGCGCCGAGGGCGCGCACCGGCGGGGCGGGCGCGGGGGTCGGGGAGCGGCGGAGCTGGGAGCGGCTGAGCTTGTCCCGCGGGAGCCCGTGGCGACCTCCTGGTCCCCGGCAAAGAGCGACGGCCCGGTTGGGGCAAATTGCGGCAAACTTCTTGAAGCCGCCGGGAGTTTGTTGTGGGCTCAGTTAAAGGGAAGGGGTAGGGTGTGGGGGTTCCCACCGCGGCAGCGGCTGGAAGCAGGAGCCCGATAACCGGTTCCGAGCAGAGGTTGTAAAGACTCGCTTCCTTCGTTGGTAACTATCTGCACAACTCAGCCGAGCGCTGTGCGGGTAGCCAAGCTCCTGGCTCCGTGAAACACATCAGACTTTACCCCCCCCCCCCATTCTCTTTGAACGCATTACTCCCGCTTCCTTTCCTCCCTCCTCCTCTTTTTTCCTCCATCCACTCCCACCCCCGACCAAAGCGGAGATATTTTGGTGAATGCAAAGCGATCCTAGACGCTGGTTACTACAGGGACTTCACCAAGCTGGCGCCAAGCGCTCTTAACCATGTGCGTCAAAAATGCAATGTTAGAAGAGCTAATCACTTTAGAGGTTCCGCTCCCATCTGCGCGCAGCCAGCGCCGAGCCCTTGCGCTCCGCCGCTCCGCTCCCGGAGGATTATCTTCCCTCTTTAAAGCAGGATGGGGGAACTGTCGGGAGAGCCCCCAGGGCCCCCCAACGCGGGAGGAGTGTGATAATTCCGCACACCCCCAGCGCTGGGATATGCCTCCTGACACACGCGTGGGCGCTCCGTGCCCTGCATGCCCACGGCTCCCACCGACACGCGTCCACACGAAGCCCCGTCTTGCTGCCCTGCACTGTCACTCCCCCGGGAACATGCCTCCCCTCCCCAGAAACTTCCCAGGCGCGGATCCTGCCCGGCTCTTCCCTCTCAGTGGGGCCAGTGCAGGCCCACGCGTGATGCCTTCCCCAGGGGGTAGCTGGCTCCATGCGAGCCCGGGCACGGGGGCACCCGGGGATGGGCCCCCCCGGCCCGGCGCTGCCCGGGCGCAGGGAAAGCCGCACTTCCCGTCTCCTCCCCGCGCACCTCATGGAAGAGGAGGGGTGTGGGAGCGTAACCCTCTCGGCGCCGGTGCCAACCGAGTGGCCTTAATCCTCATAGCCGAAGAAAGGAAGAAAAAATAATAATACATTTTTTAAAATGCCCGTTTTCCAGTGCCTCCCGCCTTGTCCCCCCGGCGCGATTAGCAGCCGCCGGGCCCGGGGCTGAGCCGAGCGGCGGCCCCAGCCCGCCTCGCCGCAGCCTGCAGCCGCCCACGACAACAATAATAACGGCGGCGGCGGCCGCTGGAGCAGTCAGAGCCGAGCCCCGCGCCGGGGGGAGACCCGCAGAGCCACCCCCTGGCCGGCTGCCACCCCCCCGGGGCTCGCCGCGAGATTTGCGGGGGGAAGGAAAGCGCCCGGCCCCCCGCCTAGGGGTGCTGTCTCGTTTGAAGAAAGCAACTTTCCCGTAGCGAGAGAACGAGGGGGGGGGTGTGCTGCGGGAGAGGGGGTGTCACAAACCCCGGCGGGTGCGGGGACCGGGGTGGGCCCGGCAGTCTGGGGGGGGGCAGGGGGGTCCCCCAGTTGCGGACTGGGCAGAACTCGCAGTGCCCGGCCCGGCTGGGGTGCGGAGCGGCGGGAGAACACCCCTATTCGGACCCCAGCACCACGCGTGGAGCCCCACCCGCTCCCGGCGCCCCCCGCCGCCTCTCCAGCGCTGCCAGCAGCCGCTGCTTTGGAAGCTCCTACCGGGGCGGGCGGCTGGAGGAGGGAGCGAACACTGGAAATGCCCAGCCTGCCATCTCGCCGGGGCCGTGGCCGGGGGGCGAGGCGGCCCCGAACACCCCCCTCTAGAGGCGGGTACTCCCGGCCGCCCTCCCCGGGCGCTGCCTGCTCCCTCCCCTCTGATCATGTTGACATATTCACACGGCCCGGAGTACTAGTGATGCTTTGCTGCAGCGTTACAGTTTCCGACACCTTCTTTTTATAACTCGGCTCTGTCCCCCTTCCACTCGACCTGTCAAAACCACGCCTATGGAGCCACACAATTGGTCCGAAAGCGTCAAAGAGCCAATCAAGGAGGCTCCAGCTCCCTTGTAACCCACAACACATCCATACAATCTGGTGCACGCAGAGCACAGACTCACAGGGAATTCTCAGAGCTGAGAGGCTCCTTCTCCCTCTCTCTCTTTTTCCTCTTTTTCTTCCCCCCCTTTTTCTCTTCCTTTCTCTTTCCTTCTCTCTTTCTCCCTCTCTCCTTTTCTGAAGCGCTGCTGGAGAGGAGACAAGAGTGTAATTCTTCCTTTTTTTTTTTTTTTTTTTTTTTTAAGGCAGAGTGAAAGAGAAAGAGAGGGGAAAAATTTTTGAAAAGGAAAGGAGGAGGGTGAAAGAAAGAAGAGATCCTGATGGAAATCAGGGCACCCTGACCAACTCCTGCTTGGAAAGGGGGGAAGGCGAGGCGGAAACGAGATTTCCCTACAAGTTTTGCTGCTGAAGGTTGCTCAGGAGCCTTCCTCGGTCGGCGAGGGGGGGTGGGTTTGTTTGCTTCTTTCTGCTTTCCCTCCCTTCCCAGCCTCTGCTCTGCAGCCTGACCGTACGGAGGAAAGGTGGAGGGGTGGGGGGGAGGGGGGGGAAAGAGCCAGTCACCCAAAAAGAAAACCCAGCTTCGAGCCGTCACCCTCCGCCACGGAAGAAGAGAAGAGGGATTGAGACTAAGAGAAAAAAGAAGAAAAAAAAAAGGATCTCGGTTTGTCCAGCCCTTCTGCGGCAACAGGAACAGGCAGCGAACCCGGTGGATTTTTTTTTTTCCCCTTCTTCAGCGTTTCTTTTCCAGCGCAAGGACTTCCACTCAGGAGAAAAAAAAATATAAATACAACCCTGCAGAGACCGAACACAGAAAAAGCAAGACTAATAATGAACAATCCTGTTAATCCGCTGTCCCGAGGGCTGGGGATGTGCTCCTGCTCGGGAAGTTGTAGGCTGTAGAAGTTCTGCCTCTCCCTCATGTACTGTGCTGTCTAGAGCTTGTTTCCCCCAAAACCTATTTTTTGGTGCTTTATTGCTGTTATTGTTATTATCTTATTTTTTCTTCTTCATGATGTGCTGTTAGAAACCACTCCGGGACTACTCCAGCAGTAGGAAGATCGAGGAGTGGAGTGGATGAATATACCGATGAGAGATCCAGTAATCCCTGGGACAAGCATGGCTTATCATCCTTTTTTACCTCACCGGGCACCGGACTTTGCCATGAGCGCTGTGTTGGGACATCAGCCTCCCTTCTTCCCGGCTCTGGCTTTGCCTCCCAATGGGGCAGCCGCCCTCTCCCTTCCCGGGGCTCTGGCTAAACCCATCATGGATCAGTTAGTGGGGGCTGCAGAGACTGGTATCCCCTTTTCTTCCCTGGGTCACCAGGCAGCAGCCCATCTGAGGCCTTTAAAAACTTTGGAGCCTGAAGAAGAGGTGGAAGATGACCCGAAAGTGCATCTGGAAGCCAAAGAGCTTTGGGAGCAATTCCATAAAAGAGGCACGGAGATGGTGATTACCAAATCGGGAAGGTAGGTCTGGGTCGGGGGTTCGTGCCTTTATTTCCCCCCCCCTCCTCCTCTCCCCCACCCCGCAATCTCTGCACCCCGCTCCAGAGCAAGGCTCTTTCCCCGAAAAATTCCTCCATAAAGCTCCTTTCGCTTGGGACTATGGGAACTTTTTAGGCAGCTGAAGATCCGAGCTCATCTCGGGCACCACTTTGCAGGGAAAGTCTCAAGCACGACCCGGCCCTGCTCGGAGTGCGTGTGCAGGGGGCGAGAGGGTCCCTTCATGGTTCAGTGGCTTAATGCTTTCTGGAGGAGACTGGTAGCAGAAAGAAAATAATTTGGAGGTGGAAAAAGAGCTGGCCTGATTTCAGGCTTGCTGCACGGAGTTTTTCTTCCTTAAGAGAAGGGGAAAAAACATATTTTGGAGCGGCGTATCGCTGCTGGTGAGGCGGGAGGGCAGATCGGCTCAGTTTATCGGTTGCTTCGCTTGTGCCAGTCTCTCTGTTGGGATCTAGGCTGTATTTGCGCTGACTGGTTATATCTGAAAATGCACAAAAAGCTGGCAAAAACCCCCAAAGGTCCTGCAGCCGCTGCTGTAGGGGCAGGGAAGGTTTTGCAGCTCCGCGCTGCCTGTCGCTGTATTTATAAAACCTTCACGTGGGAATGAATGAACATACACGGCGCGTCCATTTCTGCTTTTAATAGCTTTACCCCTCTGAAATCCTTTTCTATATTCGCTGCTCATTGACAGCCGTGCTCTTTTACAATTCTACCTATTTACTGCGACGAGTCGTAGGAAGAAAACCCCCTTCGCACTCGGATGTTTTTCTAAGACACTCTCTTAGAAACCTCCCAAACAATTCGTGTGTAATTTGCCAGAATTACTTGAGGAAGCCACTCCTGAAAGTCTTCTTAGATGGCCTTCAGCTGAAGCTTCACCTACTTACAGAGCACCAGTTGCTGAGAAAAAAGGAAAAAAATCTAAGAGCAGCAAGGAAGTGTGTGTGTGGGGAAATCCCCTCGCTCATTTTACTGCTTTCCCGAAGTTTTCTCTGTTAATTGTGGTCAAAAGTGGTTTTTTTGCGCGAAAGCCTTGGCGGGTATTAAGCGCTCTTACATGTTGCAAAGTCATGTGTTTCCTTTTAAGTTGAGATTGCCGAATGCCAACCGCTCGATATAATAAACAGCAAATTTGTGGTATCCTGTTGCAGTTTTGAGCTGGACTTGGGAGCGGAGGGGAGCGGGGTTTGCTGAGAACCCTCTACACGAACGGGTTATCACCGGGAGGCTGGAGCGCTGGGAAACCCTCGACAGCCACCGTGCCCTCACTGGAGGGTTTTTTTTCTCCTCATTTGCAAAGTGAAAACCTGCCCTCCCCGCGCTTCGTCGGCGGACTGGGCTATAATAATGCGGAATATTTATTTTATCGGGGTGCGATCTGTTCCCATTTCTTTGTTTAGCAGGCGAAAAGGAAAATAATGAGAGATCTGAGAGCCCTAAATGAGGCTTTGCTGTTTAGGAATGGCAGAGGGTAGGCGCCTACTGATTTCTAGGGAACACACGTACTTCTGCTCTTCGCCTCCCATCCCGGAGACGATTTTCTTCCGAAACTTTTAAGCGTTTGAAAAAGCTTTTCGCTGGGGGTTGGGGGGGAAGCCCTTTTGCTGGGGGAGTGAACACACGACTTTTCTGCTTCTGAGAGCTGAAGCGATTGCTTGGTGGACGCGCTACGGAGATTTAGGAGCTTATTTAAACGCTGTAACTAATTTTATTTTCGTCTTGTGTTTTCTTTATTCCCCCCCCCACCTCTGTCCATAGGAGAATGTTTCCTCCATTTAAAGTGAGATGCACTGGCCTGGATAAAAAGGCCAAGTACATTTTATTGATGGATATTGTGGCGGCTGATGATTGTAGGTACAAATTCCATAATTCCCGGTGGATGGTAGCCGGCAAAGCTGACCCTGAAATGCCAAAGAGAATGTACATCCACCCGGACAGCCCGGCCACCGGCGAACAATGGATGTCCAAAGTCGTCACCTTTCACAAGCTGAAGCTCACTAACAACATCTCTGACAAGCACGGATTTGTGAGTGCCTTTTACACCTTCCTTTGCCCCCACCCCTTGCCCTCCCTCGCTGCCTGGCCGGAGCGGTGGGTCCCGGTGGGGAGATCTTACCCACAGCCCCGAATGGCAGATGCCAAAGGCGGTGAAAATGCGGGGAAAATGGGGGATAAATACTCTCCGCCACGCACACGGGAAACATGTGTCTGTCCGGTTTATAATATCCCTTCATTTTTTTTTTCCACTACTGCTGAGGTCAGGATTAAACACGAGTTTATTCGGTAACCTCTCCGTGCCATTCAGCGTTAACTTTAGAGCTATATTTCCAGTATAGTGCAACTCGATATTTCTTGGAGCTGTGGTGGCTTTATATATCTCTCTATATATTTTTTAATAAAGTCGATCACAGTTTTTAAGTGTAAGAAAATGATATGCATATGTGTATAAAGGTCTTAAAGGCCTAAGTATGCAAACATTTAAATATATATTAATCTGGATAATGTAAAGCAAGCCAGAGTGAAAATAAACAGGGACCAAAATCAGAGGTCAAGTTGCCCATTCATGTCTATCCACTCCTTTACATTTACTGGGTGTGCAGAGATAAAAACTTACCCTAAGAGTGAAATCAAACAAACCTGCTGATAAGTGCTCTGACGATCCTTGGCCATTTCTTTCTATTCCTGGGAAAGCGTCCGCCCTCGGAGCCGGGGTTTGCTGGTGGTGGCCGCGGTCAGGGGATCTCTAATGTGCCGAAGATTGCATTTGCTGGCTGTGATTTGATTAGACGATACATTTTTGCCTTTCGCAGAAGGCCTTAAGTGGATTGGGGCGAGCAATTAGACCTAGCCAAGGCTCTCGCGGTGGTGTTGCTATTGTAGCTGCTGCTTTATTTTATTTTATTTCTTTCCACGTTGAAATCAAAAGACATCGCGGCCGGAGCCCAAACAGCTTCTCCCCCTCTCCTAAGGGAGCTCTGCTGGGATTTTAACCGCCCCCTCCGTCCCTCGGAGAGGTCCAGCGGAGAGCTGGAGCTGTCAGTGCTTTTTGCTGGATGCTGCAAAAGGCGTGTGTATGTGTTTGGAGTGTGCTCGGCGGGGAGGAGGAGTGAGGGGAGGAAGGAGAGGGAAGGCAAATTAGAGAGGAGAAAGTGCCGGTGGCCGGGGGAAGTCCGAGGCGGGGGTATCGCTCCAGCTGACCCTCTTCTTTTCCCCCCCCCGCCTTCTCTGCTGCCGGCCGCTTCTCCCCCCGCTTCTCAGACCATTTTAAACTCCATGCACAAGTACCAGCCCCGGTTCCACATCGTCCGAGCCAACGATATTCTCAAGCTTCCCTATAGCACGTTCAGGACCTACGTTTTCCCGGAGACTGAATTCATCGCAGTGACCGCATACCAGAATGATAAGGTAAGGAGATTAAGAAAGGATTTGTTTTACGTGTTTTGGCTTTTAAGAGAGTTCTTGCTCTGCATTGTTCCCTTTAAAAATCACGAAGCCCGTCCCGTTCCTCTCTCCCTGTCTCCCACACTCGTCTTTCCCCCAAAACCTCCTTGATCCACCTTCGGGAAGGCGCCGAGGATGGGGGTCGGGCACTCTCCAAATACCCACCTCGGGGAAGGCAATTAAAAGGGAGATTGGGAGGGAAGAAGGGGTGCTGTTTAAGGTTATTTTCCCTCCTTGGTATGGAGAAAGGGAGGAAAATGGACGGGATGGCGTGGGGATCGCTGCTTTTAGTGTGGATTTAATCTAAGACGCATCAGAAGAAAAAAAAAATCGGCTCCGTGTGTCGAAAGACAGAGTGGGGAGAGCAGCGGAGCTGGAGATTTTGTAATTCTTCCTGGCCTTTGTGCTGTTTTAGCTCCTTTAACAGCAGTTGGCAATAAGGCTGGAGCGCACGTCTGGTTCCTATTATTATTATATTATATTTTTTTTTTTTGCATCCTGCAGTGTTTTATTATTTTTTGTGGTGCAGAAATATGCTCTGATCAGAGAGGATTATCTCGCTTGAATTTAGCTGGAAGGTCTGAAAGAGCCGGTGTGAGAAAGTTTTGCAGCGCTGCAGACGCTGCCTTTCCATTTCTCCTGGTTTATTGTCACTTGCGACGAAGGTGGTATATTTGGGAGAGCGGCGAACGGCGAATTTACGATAATTAAGTCAAGTGGAAGGAAGCGAAGGAGCCAAAAAAGGGGCTTTGATTTTTTTTTTTCTGTCTATAAATTATAACTTCGCGTGTGCGTTAAGCTCAGAGGGTCTGGATGTGCAGCGCCCGCTCGCTGCGGTTTCCCCGTTCCTTCACTATTCAAAATTAAAGGGCGAAGTGTGGGGAGCTCCTGCACCCTTCTACCGTCAGTTTCCAAAAAGTCACTTCTCCGGGGTTGGGCAATTTTCCTCTCTTTCCGCGGCCGAGAGCTTGCAAGGAAACGGGGGGAAAAAAAAACGAAAACCAAACCAACAAAAACCAGTGTATAGAGAGTAGACTTTGCTTTGGGACTTATCAGCAGGGCTGTTCGCCCCGGTCTATCAGCTGAGGCCGGCTTGGTTGAAGGGCAGGAATGAGCTTATTTGTGTGATTGCCATGAAATGGGCTGGAAAGCGGCGGTGCTGGAGCCGCCTCGCCGGCGGGTCAGGAGCCACGGCCGGATCACCTGGATCAAAAAAGTCCCGCTGGTTTTTAGCAGTGGGTTTTCCTGCCGCTCGCTCAGCCGCAGACAGGGGTTTTCTCTTCGGGGTTGTGCTCTGCTTTTCAAATTGGAGGGTTGGTGAGAGCTGCGGGTAAGCGGCATCCCCGTGCCTACCGTCCGCGTCCCGTTATAGCGACGGGACCCCCCCCGGCCGGGCTTTAAATCCGCCTCGGCGCATCGTACAGGGCACAGGGTGCTCCGCACCTCCCCCATCCTTACAAACGCAGGAAGAAACAGCCATTCCTTGCGATAACCCGAATCGCGACGAAACCCCCAAGCAGTACAAAAAAAACCCAAAAACAAACTTAAACCCCCCTCCTCAAAACAAAAAAAAATCAACTGGCTCCTGGCACCCCCGGCGCCCCAATACACACGCACAAGCGGAGCATAATGCGATTATATGAAGTATTTTATTATAGTGAGGGGGTGGGTATGATTCCTTTGCGGTTTAATTATGGCATTTAAAGAGTTTTAAGCACAGGCATAACTTGCATGGATCGCATTGCACGGCTAAATTAATTCCGATGCGGTGGCAGCAACACGGGGCTCTTTCATTGCCACCACAGCCCGGGGGACTGGGGACAAGCTGCCTCCAAAGCGGCTCGGGAAAATACGGAGATTCACCCCAAAACCAGGGACCTTTGCCCCCTTCCCTGTCCTGCTCCTAATGAAGTTCTGCCGGTGCTGAGGGAACTGGGGAGAGGTTATTCTGTTGTTTTTAAATGTAAAATCTCCTTATTTCTGCCCCAACCCCTGCGGATTTTTTTTTCTCCATACTATAGATCACTCAATTAAAAATTGACAACAACCCCTTTGCCAAAGGTTTTCGGGACACCGGGAATGGAAGGAGGGAAAAAAGGTGAGTCTGGATAGATTATATATAGATGCCCCGTTTGGCTTTCGTGTGTAAAGCTCAGAACATGGGCAGAGGTCAAAATCACCAAAACACACTTTTTTTTTCCCCAAAATTCACAAGGATCTTGTTTCTAATTAAGGTAAAACTGATTGAGTGAGAATTCTTTCCTGCTTTCCATGTTTGTTTTTTACACTGCAGGGATGGCTGGCCAAAGGGATGGTGATATATTAAGCAAATATCACTGGAGAAATGTTTCCCTTAAAATTTTGGGAGGATTATAACATTACAGTGTGTATCTGGGATTGGGGAAGAGGGAGAACTGAGGTCAGAGCTGATCACTGGTTGAATCTCCTCTGGCCTTTTCCCGGGGACTCTATCAAAAAGAGTGAAGTATAGAGTAGAAACATATAAATAAACTGTTTTGACAGAGGTGTCTTGTGAGTATGGAAGTAATTAGTGATAGAAGATTCTTTATTTCTTCCAAAAGCAGCAGGACACAGCTTGTGCCCCAGGTAGACGGACAGATAGAACTCATTTTAGTGGGTCTCAAGATTTTTATTTTTAATATTGGAGAAAATAGAGAAAGGGATTTTTTTTTTTTTCCTTTTATGGGGCCTTCGTTTTGGTTTGTAAGAGCAGACAGGATATTTCAGCCATTTGCACTAGGGTTTGGATAATTAATAAATCGGTCTGTTTATCTTTTTTTTTTTTAACCAAAAAAAAGCAAGGGGGAAATGTAGTGTAAAACAACAGGCCTTTCTCCCTGCCTAGCACACACACACACCAGCTCCTCTTGTCCGTCAGTGTGAAAATAAAGCCAACGCTGGAGCCACAGGACGGAAATGATTTCTAATTTCTCTCTAAATATAAATAGATTTTTTACTCCGGGTTAATTGTTGGTGAAAAGATTACATAAAGTGCCTAACAAAATAACCACTTCCTAGCAATCTTAGCAACCATTAAGATGGCTCATATCTCTGGAACATCCTTGCGTTTTTAAAAGCTAATCTCCAGGGAATGCTTCCCTCTCCCCTCTGCCCCTTCTCTTTAATATCTGCCCTTGCTGAGGAGCTGCTCAACCGCTTCCAAGAAATCTCCTCTCATTAGCAGCCAAGTCCTGCCTGCGAGAAAACGCGCTCCCCCCCTCGAGGGGACTTTGGCCCTTAATTCTCCTGCCCCAGCCATCCCTAAATAGGGTTTCCAGAAGGGATGAGGGGTCCTGGGGGGTGGTCCCGGGGGGCTGCCGGGGTCCACTCGCCCAGCGGGTGCGTGTGCCCGCAGGAAGCAGCTGACCCTGCAGTCCATGCGGGTGTACGACGAGAGGCAGAAGAAGGAAAATCCCACCTCGGATGAGTCGTCCAACGAGCAGACGGCCTTCAAGTGCTTCGCCCAGTCCTCTTGCCCCACCGTGCCCACCGTCGGCACCTCCAGCCTCAAAGGTGAGACCTGCAGCCCCCGGATCCCCCCCAGGTCCCTGGGCACCTGGTCTGCAGGAGGACGGATCCGACCTCTGCACCCTCTGGCACTTCTCCCTTCCTTCTATCCTTCCTTCCATTATCTTTCCTAATTTTCTCTGTTTTCTCTTTGCTCTCTTCTCTCTCTTTCCTCTTGCTTCTTTCTCTTCTTTCTCCTCTTTCTCTTCTTNCCTCTCTTTTTTCTTTCTCCTCTTTCTCTTCTTTCTCCTCTTTCTCTCCTTTTTTTTTTTCCTCTTTTTTTTTTTTACCCTCCCTCTCTGTCTTTCCTGCTCTTTTAATCTTTCTTTGTCTCACTCTTCTTTCTTTCTTTCCTTCTTTCTCTAACCTTCTTTCTTTCAGTTTCTTTCCCTTTCTCTCCCTTTCTCCCCCTCTTTTTCTCTCTCGTTCTTACTCTCTGTCCTCACTCTCTCTCTCCCTCTCCCCCCGGCCTCCCTCTCATCCCGCTGCACATTCATTCCTCCCCTTCTTGGTTCAGAAAGGAGCCAGCTCCGAGTCAAGGGAGCAAAGACAGACCACGGGGCAAAAGTTCAAAACTGGAGTCACTCCATTAATATTCCTCTCTGAATCTGCTATTAGAGGAAGGATCTTTTCCCTGGATACAGTCCCGAACTTTGTTATAGAAAAGTCACCCTCGATTTCTCTCCGTGCAGGGTTGGGAGCTGTCTGCAGCTCTCTCACATGTATTAATCCATCCAGGAGCGGGGGGGTGCAGGGGGAGGAGGAAACAACCTCTTTTTTGTTGTTGCCTTACTCGTTTGTTTAAAGTCCTGCCGAGCTGAGGGGAGGGGAGCTGGGAGGGGACCCGAAAAGCAAACCAGAGCTTCGCACCTGGGGCGCTGAAATTAGGAGATGAAGTGCAGAGGAATCCAACGAAGCCGTGCATGCGTTTGGGGAGGAGGAGGAGGCGGGGAGGGGGGGATCCAGGGAGTGATGGAGGCGACTCTGTGGGTTTGAGGGTTTTTTTTTAAGTTTGCCCATCGAAAGGGCTGAAAATTTTGGATACGTTCTTAAGAGACGCAACCCCCAAGACCCTCTAAACCTGCCGGGAGGACGCTGCTGTCCCTGCTGGGGTCGGGGGGGCCTCAGCGGGGGTTCCCCGCCGCCCGGGCAGCCGTGGGTGCCGCTTCCCCGGGCCGCCCCGGCAGAGCGGAGCCGCTGGCCCCGGGCCCGCCCGGCTGGGGGGTCTTTCCTCCGGGCCGCCGCTTTGTTTCGCAGCCAGTTTTGCTGCGCTGTGTAAAACTCGGGTTGGCTCGGATGTGGCGGGCGGTGGGAGCCGGGGGAATGTATTTATTTATATAAGAATAATAATAATAAAAAAAGAAGGAAGTATTTACATTTAAATCTCTGGCCGGCCAGGAAGCCTTTCTGCCCCCTCTCCCAACCCGGCGGGATTTGAAGGGACGTGCTGTGCCGGATCCCAGCCCCGCTTCCCTTTGTCTTGCAGATCTCTGCCCCAGCGAGGGAGACAGCGATGCAGACAGCAAAGACGATCCCTTGCTAGAAGCCAACGAGTCGGGCAAAATCAGCACGACCACCGCCACCACCCCAGCACCGGCCAGCTCCGCCGCGGCCGCGGGAGACGACCCCCGGGACAAGGGGGGCAGCCCCTCCAAAAGCCACTTCTTCCCCGGCGACTCGGCGGGGAGTCGGAGCCGAGAGAGGACGGAAAAAGTCCCTCCGGACTCCCGGCACAGTCCAGCTGCTATCTCTTCCAGCACCCGAGGGGGAAGCCTGAGCGGCGAGGAACTGAAAAGCCCCCTCAGGGATGGTCCCAAAGTAGATGAGAACCGGCTGCTGGGTAAAGAGCCCTTCGCCCCCCTCACGGTCCATACCGACAGCACGGCCCACCTGAGCCAGGGACACTTGCAAAACCTCGGCTTCCCCCCTGCCCTGGCCGGCCAGCAGTTCTTCAATCCGCTGGGGAACGGGCACCCGCTGCTGCTGCACCCCGGGCAGTTCGCCATGGGGGGGGCTTTCTCCGGCATGGCCGCGGGGATGGGGCCCCTGCTCGCCACCGTCTCTGGGGCATCTGCCGGTGTCTCGGGACTGGACAACACGGTCATGGCCACGGCGGCGGCCCAGGGACTCTCGGGAGCATCGGCGGCTGCTTTGCCTTTCCATCTGCAGCAGCACGTCCTGGCTTCTCAGGTACCGCATCCCCCCGCCGCTGCCCCTCCGGAGCAGGGGGGAGTCCGTCGCGGGGAAAGTGGGGAGGCAGCGGAAAACCCCCTTTAGCCTCCCAGCTGCGGGTTCCCACCCCAGTTCTCTCCTCAGAGGCAGGCGGTGGGTTTGGGGGAAAGTCAGAGGTGGGAAAACCCCAGGGTGGGGGGCGAGGAGAGTGGGGGTGGCCCAGCTTGAAGTCCCGGAGCTCTCCCGCTCGTCCTCTAGCTCCTGTGCTCCCTGGGCCACTGTGCCAGGCCTCTGTCCCTCCCCGCCCCCCGCCTTCTCCGTGGCTTGGCGGCTCCCCGGGAAGTCCCAGCGCGGAGCTCCGCGCTGCGGGGCGCGTCCCAGCCTGCGGAGCGGAGCCGCCGTCATGGCGGGGGAATACCCGGGGCTGCCCTGAGGGGGGGGCAGCTGTACCTGCGGGAAGAGAAATAAAATAAAATCTCCCTGTGGATGAAAAGGAGGAGGGTGGGGAGTGAGACAGCACGGCCCTTATATCATTTCGTCCCTCTTCCCTCTCTTGGGCCGTGACTGCCCCCGGCAGGGTGGGGGCTGTGCAGGACAGAGCTGGCTCGAGGGGGGTCCGGGTGGTTTTGGCCTCGGCACCGGCAGGACGGGTCTTCATCCCCTCCCGTGGGCAGCAGCAGCTTGGCCACTGTCAGCTCTCCAATGGGGTGTGCGTGGGGGGTGTGTGTGGTGGCGCGGGGGTGCCGTGGAGCATCCCCCCGGGGAAGATGTGCAGGCCGGTAACCCTTCCGTTTTTCCCTCCTCCTCTCCCGCAGGGCCTGGCCATGTCTCCCTTCGGAAGCCTCTTCCCTTACCCCTACACCTACATGGCGGCGGCGGCGGCCGCTTCCAGCGCCGCCTCCAGCTCGGTGCACCGGCACCCGTTCCTCAACGCCGTGCGGCCGCGGCTCCGCTACAGCCCGTACCCGCTGCCCGTCCCCCTGCCCGACGGCAGCAGCCTCCTCACCACCGCCCTGCCCGGCCTGGCCACCGGCTCCGGCGAAGGCAAAGCGGGGGGGTTACCCACCACCAGCCCCGGTTCCGTGCCCCTGGACTCCGCCTCGGACCTCACCAGCCGCTCGTCCACCCTCTCCTCCGGCTCCGTCTCCCTCTCCCCCAAACTTGGAGCAGACAAGGAGGCGGCGACCAGTGAACTGCAAAACATCCAGCGTCTGGTCAGTGGGCTCGACCCCAAGCAGGACAGATCCCGCAGCGGCTCCCCATAACCCCCCCGGCCTCTGGGAGCTCATTTCAAATCAGTCTTGCAGTGCACTTTGTTTGAAAGAAACCACATCCTCCACCCGCGAGTTGTTGTCATGTTTTTTTTCTTAACCCCCTCTTTTATTTTGTTTCTTCTTCCCCTTTCTATTTTTTTTTTAATTTTTAAGTATAAAATCGCCCGGCGTTTTGTGCGTGCTTATCAACAACAAGGTATCTGGCGAAGCAGGGGGGTAAGGGCAGGGAGAAGATGGTGGATGGGGGAGCGGAGCCGAGGTGGGAGCGCTGGGTCGGAGGCTGCTCGCAGGGAGCAGGCTGGCCGGGCAGGGTCACCGGCGGGGTTGTGGCATCCTCCTTTTGTTTTTTGTTTTTAATTAACTGGGTAAAAAAAATTAGGAAAAAAAAAGAAAAAAAAAACTAAAAGCAAAAATAAAACAAAAAAAAATCAAACAAACGTATGAATAAAAATTAAGTAAGAGAAGTGATTTTTTCATTCCGAAAGAAAAGTATGTAAGTAACTGGCATATCGGTTCTTTAACAGTTGTTTCCTGGGCGGGTTGTTACCGACAACCCCCTTAGTCAATATTAAGGGAAGCTGTGTGTTTAAAATATTATTGTGATGTCTGAGAGCCAGTTGGTGGCTTTTTTGCATGTTCCATAGTAGTCTGCTTTTTTGGGGGGGGGAGGTATTTTTTTATTTCGGTGGGGTTTTGTTGTTTATTTTTAACGCTCGTTTCAAATCCCAGGGAAAAATTAATAATAATAATAATAATAATAAAAGCAAAAATAAGACCCTCGTCCCTCTACCTTAAACATCCTCCTTGTAGCAACAACAATAAGAAGTGTAGTTGGAAAGAAAAAAAAAGTGAATTTATTTTATCTAAAAACCTCTGTAGCTTGACTGTAGGTTTATCACAGCTTTCCCTCTTAATTTTATATGCAATAACAAGGTTTAAACATACTGAGAAGAAGAAAAGAGCGGACACTATTATTAAAACAAAGTATTTATGTAATTATTTGATAACTCTTGTAAATACGTGGAATATGAATACTCGAAATTAAACTTTAATTTATTGACATTGTACATATCTCTGTAAATACGATTGCAGCTGTCTTTTTTTCTTCTGTTTTTGTTTTCACTCGTTTTCATTTCAAGTTCGTAATTCCTTTAAACATACCCCCGACCCAGAGGAGAAATACCCCCATTTCTGAGGGCTCACTTTTTAAAACCAGAGTTCACCCCAGAAAACCCGACCTCGTCCTTCTGTAGAGGAGCCGAATGCAGAAGGCAAAGCAGAAACAAACAGAATTAATCAAAGACCTTTAAAAAAAAAATAAAAGGGAGAAAAAGAAAAAGCGATGTGCCATGGTAGCTTTTAATCCTCCAGTTTTTCAGTGTTCAAAGCTCTACTTTCCGTATAAAATATCAACAACAACAAATATATATGTTAATACATGACAACAGGCTTCTCCAGTGGCTTGAGAGAGAGAGAGAAAAAAAAAAAAAAAAAGGAAGATTCTAGGATTTTCTTTACTTCGTATTATTTTTCCCCATTTCCTTGGTGTGTCAAGAAACAACCCCACGATGGAGTTTTACTACTGTGCTTATTGTTGTCTTTGTTTGAGTGAGTGCATATTTTCTTGGCTTGAAAGTCAGGTGCTCAGAGCTGGTTCAAAGAGAAAAAAAAAAATGAAGGTATATTTTGTGTTATATAAATGTTGAGAAGTTCTTGCTATTTTTTTTCCTGTATTTTTTTTTCTTCCCCTTTTAAAAGTCGCTGAAGTTTCAATAAATTTTTATTGAAATGTCTTGGGCGTACTGTGAAATGCCTTCACCCCAACCCTCCCGAAAGTGCCTGGGAGGATGGAGGGGTTGAAAGATATATATCCCTCTTCAGCCTTTCTTCTCCACCCCCATCGCCTTCCCAATATTAAGATATTTCTCCTGGAAGGAGCCAGTACGAACCAGTCGGGATGGTGCCGTTTGAATTGTTGGTGGGGAAATACGAGTTTTAAGCAAGCTGTTTAATGTACCTTTTTCCGTCTTCACCCCTCTCCTTTATAAAGTCGATCCAGAGGCAAACAAGTCACCTCTTTTAATGGAACAATATTAAGTGGCGTTTGAAAAGTTAATGAGAAGGGCTCAGCTATGCTTTTATCTGTCATAAATTAATAACGCAAAAGTGAAGAATCAGAGAATAGATCGGTTAAATTTTAATGCGGAGCCCTCCTCCAAAGTTTCCAGGTAAAGTGCTCAGGAGTTTATGGTGCTGCTGGGCTCATTTTCCCTCCCGTCCGGGCAGAGGAATTGGCTTTTCCAGTTATCACCTGGAAATATACGTTTGTGCCTTCTTATTTTTTTCTTCCCCCCCCTCCCCTTCTCCTTTGGAATCGACCCTTCTTCCCCTTGGGCTGATGATATGTTGAGATTAAGTTAGAAAATGGCTGAAACGGGAACAGGCATCCAGGCTGCAAGCTGGACCAGTGGCCTGGGAGGTCACTAGGAAGAGAACTAAAGAGACCTGGCAGCCCCTGCCTGTACCTTTGCCAGTACATGAGCACATCCTTTAGCAGAACATATATATTTCTCCTTGTAATAGAGATTTCTCTCCCCCCGCCCCCACCTCCCTTGAACAGTTAGTGGCCCGTATATTGGAAAGTGATTCATCCTCCGCCAGTAATAAATATTATAAGGATGTACTTCCAGCCTGTATCCTGTTTTATTCTCTGCCTGCCCCTCGGCCCGTGGCCCCCAGCTCCTGCTCCGCCGAGATAAAAAGAGGTTCAGCGGGTGAAAGTGGCGATAAAGAATTTTCCCCCCCGATTTTTTAACAAGTCCCCCCAGTGCACATCAAACCCTGCTCAGGTCCCGTTCATGGGGGGACGGGACCCTTCCCATTCCAGCTTGCGGGGGGCGGGGAGGAGTGTGTGTATATTTTAAACCCACGGTGCTTGCAGCGGGGGGAAAGTTTGGGCTGAGCAGGATTTTTTTTTCTCTCCCTCTTCCCCCACCCTCGGGTGGCCCAAGGTGATGGCTGCTGGCAATGTCACAGGTGGGGCTTTTAGGGATAGAGGTGGCGTCGGGTCTGGCAAAAGAAAGGAAAAGAAGAAGAAATAAATACAAACAAACACGAAAACCCACCCCAAGAAGCAGCAGCGTCTGCAGGCAGCCAGCCTTCGGGCTGCGGCCCCACAAACCGGTTTCCACCCGGATCCTCCTCGCGGGTGGGAGCTGGGGCTGCTAAGGGGGGTTACCCGGTCCTAGATGGGGGGTTCCCGGCCCCGGGTGGGGGTTTCCCGGCCCCGAGGGGGAGCAGAGCGGCGGGGCCGGCCGCTGCCAGCCCCTCTGGACTGTACAACCATCCTCGGCTACACCATTCGACTTTCTCCTCTGCTCTGAGCTCCGGCCTTAGCGGCAGCGCAGAACCTCCTTCCCGTGTGTTACAGATCCCCCCGACCCCCCCTGCTCTCATTTATTTGGCTTCAGAAATGAACCTTTTTTCTTTTTTATTTTTATTTTTTTCTCCCTCCCCAGTTTCTGGTCCCCCACATCTCTCTTACAGAAGGAGAGCGGTTATGGTCTGTGCGTGGGATGGAGACTTTCGTAGTTGGCGAGGAAACTCGCTGGTGATGTTTAGAGGAAAGCAAGCACCCCCCCAGGCCCCCTACCCCCCTCGCTTTCCTGTCGGCCCAGGAATCCAGTAGCCGCTCCGCAGGCCAGGCGGGCACCGGCAGCCCCGGGGCGCCGCAAAACCAGAGGTCACAATTTATTTTTTATTTATTTTTGTTTAAAGGCTGGGTGTGCAGCCTGATTGATTTACCCCCCCACCCCCCATTCTACGGGTGTAATGATGACCTCCCCTCCCCATGCCCTTGCAAGAAATCCGTGTACCGCAGGTGTAACTCTGACTTGCAAATGGCTTTATCTCTTGTGTATCTTATTTGTATATAGTAACGTTAATGAGTAACTCTTGTGGCGCTTGTGGAAGGAGGTAAACAGCGAGCAATCTCTCTGGATTATCCTGTCTATTACTCACCTGGCGCCTGTCTTGATATCCTCAATGGTTTTATGGCTGATGCAGGCGACCCGGCGCTGGGTGGGGGGGTGTCCGGCGGCGGGGCGGGGGGGTCTGACGGGGCGCCGGCGCCACCTCTTGGGCAGCCCGAGCAGTGCGGAGCGGTCCCCGAGGGGACCCACGGCCCCTGGGAGGGGGGCACGGCACCCACCGGGGGGATGTAAAGAGGGGAAACAACACGGCATCCGACCCCCGCCCCCCCTTCCGACCGCCCGGCGGGCAGCGAGGCGGAGCTCGCCCTCAGTTTGCTGGGAGCGGAGCTGAGTTTTACTCGCTGGAGTTTGAGTTTAGTTCAAAGTCTTTGGGAAAGCAGGGCTGGGGTCGCGCCATGGGCCCCGCGGGGGTGTCGGTGCCCGTGTACCCCCCCCCCGACCACTGCAGCGGGGACACGGACATTGACACCCCCGCGGGGCCCGGCGATGCGGCCGCCGCCGTGCTGCCGGCCCGCTCGGCCCACGCTCCGCTATTAGTTAATTATTGATTGATTACAAGTGAAAATTTATTAGTCTCTCCCCCCGCCTTCCTCGGCCCCCTCGCACGCACACACGCTCCTGCCCTCTGCAAACACCCCGAGGGAGGCGGGTTGTTGTTTTTGGCCTTGACAGCTTCCAGGAATATGAAATATTTAAGCCCTTCGGTCGATCCCCCGTACCCTGGCCGCCCTTTTTTTTCTTTTTTTTTCGTCCTTCTTTCATGTCCCGGTTCGGGGGGGTCCCGCGGTGACCGAGCCCCCTCCCCGCACACAGCCGGCGTGCGGGCTTGGAGCACGCCAGGCCTCGCAGATCAAAGGGACCTCTCCGGCCTCCGCACAAGGGGAGGAAAAAAAAAAGGTTGATTTCTCTAACGATTGTTCGTAAAAGTCTTGGAAGCAGGGACCATCCCGCCTCCTCCCCTGCCCCGGGCTGCAGGGTTGCACCGGGAAGCGATTTTGGGAAGGGAGACAGAGGGGTAGGGGGAAGGGGGTAAAAAAAAAAGAGGAAAAAGAAAAAAGAGAGGAGTTGCTTGAAATTTAGCTGCCGTGTGTCTGCAGGAGCGCACACACCCGTCCCAGGTGGGAGCCCGAGCCGCGGGTGGGCAGAGGGGCCCGGGCTGCGCTCAGCCGTGCGCCCCCAAAGATGCCCCCGCAAGAGCGGGGCCAAGGCGAACCCCTAAAACCTTAGTGTGCCCGTGGGTTTGCAGGGGGCAGGCAGGGCGCACCTCTCTGTTTCTGTAGCTGGGGCTTTACTCCTGCTGCCGGGAATCCCGGTCAGAGGCACCGGTCACCGCAGCGCGTTGTTCCACGCACGAACGCGCGCTGCCCTGGCCAGGGCTGGCAGACGGACGGACGGACGGATCGGTTGTTTGTTGTCTCGGGCGGGTAAATGGTCTCATGTGGTGATTGCCTTGAGGCGCTGGACCCCGCGGATGTGAGCGGCCGTGGCATCCTGCGGAGACCGCCCTGCTCCTCTCCGCTTCCCCGGTCTCTTGTCACCCGGCCCCGGGGAGCAGCGCCCGGGCCGGGCCGGGGGGGCAGCGGGGGCAGCCGGCCTGGCGGATTCCGCCCTGGCGGCGCCGGGACGGCGGGGTTGGGGTGAGCTTGGAGGGGAAACGGGGCGGGAAAATCCTCTCTCCTTCTGCACCTACAGCTGCGCTTTGCCAAGAACCCCCGTCCCCGGGGGCACGGTGACACCCCCGAGTCCTCACCCCATTACGCACTGTACAGGCACACACCAGGAGAGCAAACAGCCCCGCACAGGGACATTCCAACTCGTGTAGCTGGAGGCTCGCATCGCGTTATCGCCCTGACCCGCCGACCTCTCCCCGCAGCCAGCCCCTCCGTGCATCCATCTCCCGGGCGCTGCAAGGGCGGCCCTTTACACCTGAAGCCTTTGGACTGCACGCGGAGAGAAAAAGCCAACGGCTCCCAGGGACCCAGCTCTGCAGGATGATGCATGGGGTTGGTTTGGGGTTTTTGATTTTTTTTTTTCAGACAGCCTCAAACTTCCCACGTGCTTCTCCCAAAACCCCGCATTATTAGTGAACAATTAAGGCGTGTAAAAACACGGCGAAGCGAAGCTCTTAGCTTGAAGTGGCCGTTGAAGGCTCTATTGTAGCTCCTGGCTCCAGCTCCTCGCCCCGACACGGTGGACTGGAGAGGGCAGGGTCAGCCCCGAGGCCGGGCCGGGTGAGGGGCTCTGCGGGGCTCAGGACCTGCTCCCTCCTTGTCTGCTACCGCTCCTCCTTGGGAGCTCAGCCCGCAGACATGACCTTTGGGTTTTCCTTTTTTTTTTTTTTTAAATTTTTTCTTAGTATTTAATTATCCTGGAGAAAACTCTTAATTTTATTTTAAACGCTTTCAGCCGAAACAGAGTTCGATCTCCAGCGCAGGTAACCGCGGCCATAATTCCTGCTAAATGTCACGTTGGTCTCACTAAGCTTCACCTCACTCCCCCAAATAAAACCCTTCCTAAAGGCGTTGAAAAAAAAACCTTTAGCAACCTGATGGCAAACGGGCTGGACTTTGTCGAGCCCGACCCGACCCCACGGACACCTCGACCACTTTCCCCTCCTAGGACAGCCTCTGTCTACCTGCGGCTTCTTACCGAAGTTCTTTCAAGCTTTATTTCCTTGCAAGCCGCCAAAGCGTCACTGACAATGAAGTTAAGGAAATAAGCTCCACAGAAAAAGCCAATGGCGCCTTCCCCCCCCCCGGACCTGCTCGTTCCAGTGAAGGTACGAGCAGAGCGGCTGAGGGGAAGAGGAGGACGGGCCGAGGATGGAGGGGGGTCCGGGTTGGGGCGTCCCACCGACTGAACTAATGGAGCGGTGAAATAAGGAGCCTTTCTTTGGGCAGGAGGAGGCGGTTGGGAGGCAGCTGGAAGGGTTTGCTCCAAACTTTTGTGCAAGACTTGGAGTCACACTGTTGGTCCCTCTGCAGGGAAGTGGGTCCCCGCCGCCGCAGCTCTGCGCCATCGCATTGCCCGATGGCGTTTCCTGGTAAATTTGGCATCGCAATCATCTGGCAGGATTATTTCCCTTCTGCCGTGCAAATTTTCCTCGGCGCTCTCGCATTTATTTTTGACAGGTTTCTTGAAAATCATTTTTCCAGCTCTCCCATGCTGCCCATTCGGGGCCTTCCCCGTGGATTTTTGAGGGGCGCTCTTTAACTCCGCCGCTGTCCTGAGTCCTATTTCAGCCGGTTTCCATTTCTCCCGACTCCGAGTTAAAAAACAAAGAGGGGAAAAAACTCAACTCAGACCTTAAATACAAAAATAAGACAGGTCAGGAGCGGGTGGTGGGGGTAGAGGCTACCCCTAGGAAAAGTGAAAAGCTTGTTTTAATGGGCGGTCATTGCTAAATCTCACCTTAGGGCCAAAACGACTCGCGACCCATTGCCCTCCTTACGATGTATTTATTTGTCTCAGTGGCACCAGCCGTCAGTCATTAGTGGGGGGGTTAACCCGAGAGCCGCACCACCGTGGTCGTGGTGGTTTTGTGGCTCACTGCTTTGTTTTAAATATGATTTCTCAACAGGAACCTGTCCAGAAGTGGAGGAATAATCTGTCCCGGGAGAGCTCTCTGGTGAAACACGGGAGGGAACACGCGTGGGAGCGCATCGAGGGAAGACCCCTACGAAAACGCGGCTGTTTAGGTCCAAGAAAGGGGGCTTTGGTTTGCACCCCGAAGGGTTTTCTCCCGGGAAAAGCGGCGGCTTGGGCCGGTAGAAATTTTATTTAATGAACCTGTCGATGTTTTCCAATATTCTTAAAAATTATTGAGGGGGGAAAAAAATTAAAAATTAAGCCCAACTGCAACAGCCGCCGCCCAAGTCCCCGGGCAGCCGAACCGTCCCGGAGCGGGGACCGGTGAGCGCACCCGGGCAGCCCCGGCCGGTAAAGCTCCCGACACTCGCACCCGTGTTTGCATACGTGCATTTCTGCTGTTAAAGCCATAGCATGTGCACAGCTCCAGAGCCTCTCCGTAGCTGCATATTACCTCATTTAGATATAGCTCCTTCTGTACATAATATGGATAAAGCGCTAAACAGCTGTATATTTTTCAAACATTTCTATAATTCGAACACGTATATATACGTGTCGGTATATAAAGACAATGCGAAGGGATGAGGCTCTGCGCCCATTCCTTTCACTTTGCACAAGATGTGTGCGGTGTGGGACACCGGGCACGGTGTGTCCCGTCCCCCGCAACCCGAACACACCTCCGCCCCGGCCTCGGCTTTCCCAAGCTCTGTCCCGCCTGGCCGAGCACAGCCACACTCTCAGGCTGGGGCCGGGAGGCTCTAACTGGTGTGTTTGATCTGCGTTTCGGACAGCTTTGCGTTATCTTCACTATCGTGTGTCCTGGGTAAATTAAACTCCGCGAAGAATCTCTCGCCAGCCCCGGGGCAGCTTTGGGGAGCTCCTGCCCGTCGCCCCTCGAGGAGCGGGGAACGTGCAGGAGCCTCCTCGCTCGGCTGCCGGCCCGGAGCTCCGGTGCTTGTGTTCACACCCCTTTTACAGCCGGCTGTCTGTTTTGTTCCCTCTGCCAAATATTTAACCGGGGGCGGGGTGGGGAAAAATGATAAAACATAAATTTAATCCTCCTTTTTTTTTCCTCTCAGTTCGGCATCCCGCTGCTCCAAATTTCTGCTGTCAGGAGGACGGACGGACGGTGCAAGAGAGCTTCCCGTGCACCCGGCCTGTCCCCGAGTGCGGCCCCGGCTGACTCCGGGCATGGGGCAGGGCAACACAGGGAGGGAGCTCCATCCTCGCCCCACGTCTCATGCCCTCCTGAAATTGCGAAATAATGAAATTAGGGAATCACCACGCCATGGCAGCAGACGGGATTTGGATGCCCCATGCCAGCAGCCCGCATGGTTAGGAGGAGGAAGAGGAGAGGAGGGGGCCTTGCTGCTGGGGGCGTCCCCGCGGCCGGGAGCGCTGGGGCCGGGGCCGCTCCGGGGCCGTTCCGGAGCCGCTCCGGGGCCGTTGCCGGGTCCGGCCGCCCGCTCAGCCGCTCCTGCAGTGCCACCTGGCGGGAACAGCCCGGTAGAACGGGCAAGCTCGGGTCCAGGGGTCCCCCGCAGAACCTCCGGGAAGCGTCTCCCCAGGGCTGGCAGGGGGAGCGGGGCGGTGTGTGGGGTGTGCAGGGGATCCCCAACTGCCTGGGCATGGGAAACGCTGAGCATGCACGTAGCATCATTAAAAAGATATGTATTGAAAGTGTTTCTTCTTCAGAGTCTGGGAAAGAGCCTCTTCTGGAAATCCCAGGTGCCCCACTTCCTTCTGTTCGCTTATAATCATAATTGCATGTGTGCAAAAATGCCATCAACACTGACATGACGACTCCTGGTGGTGTCAGTGAACTCCAAATGAGAACTTCAGTGCTGGGTACTCATTGGGAAGTGGCATTAGGCCTGGCAGTTTTGTAGGAAACCTCCCAGGTGTGTGTGTGTAGCTGTGCTGTGAGAGCAGGCAAGCTCTTAAAATGAACTGTCATTCTCCCCCAGCTGCACCCACGGGCTGCTTTGTGTGGCACAGGGCCCCTCTTGCTCTGACTCCTTGGTTTCTGTTACCCCCCCTCACATATCCACATGCACACATGTGC
Source organism: Pampusana beccarii (assembly GCA_013399365.1). Lineage (NCBI taxonomy): Eukaryota > Metazoa > Chordata > Aves > Columbiformes > Columbidae > Pampusana > Pampusana beccarii. Next base: position 222,893 of record VWYH01000197.1, on the reverse strand, counting down.
AGAGCTATTTTGCTTACATGTTTTCATCTTTTCTCATATACTGGCCTCATCACTTGCTCACTCATACACACACAAAACTAATCTTTTAATGTTTTGTTTCGTAGTCGTATTCTTCCAACTCGTCTTAAACTTTTTGCTCTCTCTTACACATGCGCAGCTATTCTTCATAAGCAGTTTGTCTTATTATATCTTTATTTCTGTTTTCTGCCTTCTCCCTCATTACAAAACTATTCTGCACCAGAAACTGTCATTTTGCATGAAACACTTTGCTCCAGGCCAGAGATCAACTTGCTTTGGTAGAACTGGGGGTCACTAAAATGTGAGAACAAGGATGTAAAAGCAGGAAGACATGCATCAAACTTCAGGGTAAACAATGGGAATAATATTGATTGCCTTTTAATGTGCAGTGGTCACACAATGGGGAAGAAAGGCTTCCCAGGAAAAAAAAGACACTTGCCCCACTTAAGAAACTGGTAGCAGATACATTTATTTCACTGAAACTTCTGGACCAACTCGTGGGGGACCTTATCCCATGGCTCCCATAGGGAAGTGGCTTTCCAGGTCTAGCAAAGCTTCCAGATGAAGTGCTGTCCTACTTTCCCACTGTCTCTGATGAGTGATGAGAAATGCCCATTGTCTCTGCCCAGGCTGGTGCGTGCTCTCATTAAGGCCCCTGAATTGTGTGTGTGCATGTTGGCGTCAGAGCTGTTTGGCAGGGAGGGACAGGCCGGGCTTCTGCGGAAGGTAATTCCCGTGTTCCAGTGGCCTTAGAGGTTTCGAAAGGAGTTGAACGCTTGGAGTTTCAATGCTTCCAGGAGTGGTGGGAAGGAGAGACAGGATGATGGTCATGCGACTGCATCGCAGATGTTTAGTGAAGCTATGTGAACAGAGCTCTGGGGGAATCCACGACTGCAAGGGCAGTGATTTCGCTGGGAGCAGAAGGTTTAATGTGAGATGGATTGAAGTCACCCCACTTTGCTCCTTCGGTGTTGGGTTCTGATCTGAATTGACAGGGCTTAGGTAATCTGGAAAACAACCATCCCTGCCTTCATTTAATGAGTTATTTCAAGTCCAAATCACTTTGTTTTCTGTGAGGATGGTGTAACACACAAGCAAAAGTGTCAGGAAACATGAAGGCACAGCTGCTCTTTCCACTTGGGTAGCTGCGATAGGTTTGAATAATGGATATTCTGTTCAGCTCCGTTGAGGGGAACTTCAGGTCTGCAGCTTCTCGCTAAGAGGAGACACGCTGATTTATCATTTATTTATTGGATTATAACCCTGTTTTACGGGTAATCAATTGCTGCTTTTTCGGCTTCCTGTTAAATCACATCACCCTGGTGCAATCAGGGGGTGAGACCACTTCAAGTGCGCAGAGATTTCCCTTCAAAAACTATTTCTATCAGAGTTTTAGGTGTTAATGTGAGCAGCCAATGGAAGAAATGACAGCCAGGCTCTGATGTGGCTGTGTAATCTGCGTCTGGGTGACCACTGTCGTGCCCCTGCCCTGAGGATGTGGTGATGGAGGATGATGTTTTCTAACCCGCTTTCATGGCTTGGGCACCTTGGTGCTTTGCCTGGTCTCCTCTGAGCACTGTGCGCATTGGGCCCATCACGCTCTCTTGTGTTGAAATGAGCTGTGACAGAAATGACACCCCACTCTGGGGCTAAAAATTAGGTAAAAAATGGGGGGTGTGCAATCTGTAAGCTCAGACAGAAGGGGCTTTGAAGGCTGCCCTTTATTCCTAGCATGTCAGTTGAACTCCCCTCCAGTATCTCCCCATGCTTGAGTGGGACCTGACATGTTGTGGGGCCACTCAGAGCTTTGCCACAGGCCCCCTGGTGCCACCAGGCTCAGGCTTCACACAGGTGTGAGCTGTTACCCAGCAGGAGCAAAGGGAACCAACTGTGATTGATAAGCAGATAATTAAGGTGTGAACTTCCTCCAGGGTGGAACAGGGGCTTGAGTCTTTATAAGTTTGGCTCAGGACAAGGAAGGGTCTTCTCTACAAGGCTGTAGTGTTGGAGGATCTCTGAGGTGCGAGAGGATGTCAAGAAGACCTGCGCTGGCTGCAACGGGAAGCTTTGGAGACTGTGTAAGAAGCAATGGGGATGTGGTGTAGACACTGTGCTGGAAATGGTTGCTCTCTTGTTTCTTTGGTGCCTTCGAGACCTGTGCTGTGGGTGTTTAGCTGTGCTGGATGTGCCTTCCAAGTGGCTCAGAGGTCTTCAGGGACTTAGCGCTTCTGGTTTCTACTTCTGTGAGGAATAAACAGAGATGCAAGCAATGTGATTTTTGTGGAACTGAAGTGTGGAGGAGAAAGCTGCTCAGTGTAAATCTGTAAGAAAACCTGAAGGGCTGTGCGGGGTGGGGGACTGATAGAGGCTCTGTATGGTGCCATTTCTCTTTGTTGGACTGCTGGATTGGCTGGGTCTTTCAGCTGGTGCTAGATCTACTGGCCTCCACCTCATGGCTGTGAGTGCCACTCAGGCAAGGTGTTAAAGAACACAAGAGGGTCCAGATCTTCAGGTGGTGACTGTGTAGACATCTAGTTGGTTTCCTGCCTTGCTGAGGTTCTTTGGACTTAGCCTTGCTTGTGTGTGGGACTCAAACTAGAGCTAAGATATCTCAGTCTGGTTTTTGGTCCAACATGCCAACGTGTCCTTGCAGAGAGCTCATAGCTAATCTATTCTGCACCTGAAAGTGGATGTGAAATGATTTGATTCATACATTGGGTCCTGTGGTATCAGTCTCTTGCGCTCTTTGATTTTTGGAGTTTCTTGGCTGGAGAACAAAGGAGGTGGCCTGAATTTGGGAAGGATGTTGAAACTCAGGGATGAGCGTGGCAAAGATTCTGCTCCAGAGTCAGGAGCATAGCTGGAGGAGAAGGAACTTGATAAACAAGTGATATGTTGCCTCTAGCTGGCCTGGCAGCCTTTTATCATCCTGCATTCATCTGCCAGCCTGGCTGGTCCGTTCAACACCTGCTTTCTTACGTGAGAAGTCCCCAAACTACCTACGGCATTTCTTATTTTTAAGGACCTCAGTCAGGTAAAGCATCAGTATGTAATTTTCTGTTCTTCGTGAGGCACACCCCAGTATATCTGGGCTAGTCATCTGCTGATAACGATTGCTACTCAGGGCTGTGAGTTCTCTGGGGCAAGTACTGTCAGTAACCAGCACACAGAAATATGATAGTAGTTGTGATAGGAGCTTCTGGATGTTATTCAACACTATGATCTTCTTCAGTCTGAAATGGAGTAGAAATAATTTTTTTTTAAAGCAACTATTCCCAGGGAACTGTGATCTTTTGGCTTTGAAGTAACCTGTTACCCCCTCTAGAGATTTAATGTAGCAAAATGAATAAAGCCTGGAAGAGTGAAGAGGGAAATACTGGTTGGAACCATCTTCTGGTGGCTGTTCTTGTTGATCCTAGCTGTTCTCCCATTATCCCTTGCAGTTTTGGTTGAATATGCTTATATGCCTCTCTATGAGCGGGTTTCCCTGTGCCCAACTCCACAAGCCAGCTACCCTCTCTGCCATGGGAGGTTTAACTGCAAAATAGGTTGGGAACAGAGTCAGTGACGTGTGATGTGCCTCTTCCAGAGGTCCATCCTCACTTGACTGTAGGAGACACAGGCCTTCACTTCTCTGGCTAGTTCTAGTGGTTAATAACCCCTCTGAAGGGTCTTGCTTGCCATTGCAACCTTCAAAGGTGTAGATACTGCTTCTTGTGCCTTTTGTCACGGGGCTGCAGAATGTGCTCATTTTTGCCACAAGGCAATACCAGATACCTGATCACTGGAGAAACAAATATTTTTTTTCCAGGAAAACTAATAAACTGGGTTCATTTTTTCATTTGCTAGAAAATGAGATGTATGTAGGAGTGAACAACAGGACCTTCTAGGCTGTGTTACATTCCCAATAGTCTATATCTGCACAAATGTCAGTGAAGACTAGAAGCATAATAATATGTTATCTTCATGTTAGGAGTCCGTTTTCCTTTCAGAAGGACATGAGGAAGGAATGGCACTACTGTTAGCAATCCGTTGTATGAATGCTGGCTGTCTTTTGACTTATTGATGACCAATCAGTCCCAGCTGGGGAGGAGAAATTCATTATGGACATGTCCTGCAACTGAGGGATGAAGAGCCAGTTTTGGGGTTTAAAATAGGTAAATAGATTCAAAACCTCAACCTTAGCATTGAGGGAACAGAGCGATGGGAGGGGAGTCAGGATCACAACCCTGGCTGTTCTTGGGCTCAGAAATTCAGGTTTCCTCTCCTCTGTGAGAGGCTGTGCCCAGAGAAATGCTGTTGCTTCTCTGGTGAGCCCAGCAGAACTCTGCAAAGAACATTTTCCTAGTGTTCATCGACATCTCCTCCTGCATATGAAGGAAAGAGCTGGCCTAAGTCCTTTGTCACATAGCTGTAACCTGTGTGCAAGGGTAGGGCTGCCCTCATCCTTCTGGTTCATGCCATGTTGGTGACTCAAATTTGACTTAGGGCCAGGCTTTGAAACCACTTTAGGCAGAAGGAGGTTATTTTGGACCCAGGGCTTAGTGCACAGAAATGACTATACACACATTATGTGAAATGCAATTTGTAGAATGTCTGCTTTAACAGAAGAGTGGATGTAGAGGTACAGGTGTTTAAATCCTTAACTTTGAAGGAGAAAAAAACCCTTGGATTTAGCAGCCCTGATCCTTCTGACCTGGCTGTGAGGTGCCAGGCTTGGTGACCCAGATGACTTTTTCACAATTAATCAGCCTACTGCCTTGGTGAAAACATCTTTTTGGGTTAAGAAACCTCATCTGCTCTGTATATGAAGATAGTAAACAATGGAGAAAAGGGAATATATGCTGCTCCCGGTCTGTCAGAGAAAGGGGTTGGTGCTGGTGAGATGGCTGGGAAGCTGCTGCTGGAGGTGGTGGCTGTGCTGGAGATCCTGGTTTGTGCTCAGCTGCAGTATGATGCTCTCATAGAGCCATGTTTGCATAAACCCCGGGTGAACGTGCTTGTGATTTAAGGAACTATATTAAAATATGCCACTAGATGGCCCCAGGAAGAAGCCGGTTCGGGCTGTGGGGCCCCAGGGCACCTTCCAGCAGGCACCTGGCTGGCCCTGCCGCAGGGCTCCCCATCCCGCTGCTCTGGGGAAGGGCTGGGGTTTGCACAGTCCGACTGCCGAAACACCGCTGGTGGGAAAGAACAAGGGGAGCACTCGGGGCTCCCACACAGCCTTATCTTTCACAGCACCTTCTGTTGGGTTTTGCACCATGGGAGAGCGCTCCAGGGTGCAGGGGAGCGTGCAGGTGTGGTGCCTCCTTGGAGGAATGGTGTGAGCTGTATGTTCTAGTGTGGTGCCCTATAGGAATGGTGTGAGCTGCACGTTCTATTCTTGTGCCCGTAGGAATGGCATGAGCTATGTATGTCAGTGTTGTGTCCCATAGGAATGGTGTGAGCTGCCTGTTCTATTGTTGTACCCTGTCTCAGCACACGTTGGTGGAATGGGTGGCAGCCCAGCAAACCTGGCACATGCAGGTGGCTCCATAGCCTGTGTGGAGGTCATGTATCTGAGTGCCACAGTCCTAATCAAGCTGGAGAATTAGCTGGATTTCTTGGAGGCTTGGGTCACCCACAAATAGCTCCCTCTCTCTAAAACCAAACTAGCAACTACACCTGAAATCACATGTTGGGGTCAGTGACACATACAACCCTGTGATGAGTAAATCCCTGGTGTCTGCTGGCCTGAATGATGGGACTTGGGCTGAGGGCTGGTGTTCAAGAGACTGTCTTCTAGCTGGGATGCTGAAGCAAGGTGCTTTTCTACCACTGTGCAAGACCCACTTGCCTAAGCACTAAGCTTTTAGTTCTGCTTATAGTTATAGTTGCTACTTCAATGAGAAGTAGGATCCCAGCTAGATGTTTAAGTCCTGGTATAACTCCAGGTCACCTGGAAGGACCTGAGCCACTGGGAGCTGGGAGGGCTGTGAAGCTTTGGATGGTTACAGCTGAGCAGTGCTTCTCTCTGGGGTGCTGATGAGCTGCTGTGGAGGCTTTAATGAATGGAGCTTCACTGATGGATGAGATAAGAAAAATCTGTAACCTGGGGAAGTGTAAAACAGACTGGGCCATGCCATAGAGTGAGCCTGGCCTGGTGGTCCTTCAGGAGGAGATGGCTGCTGCATAAACCAGGTAGGAGGGGAAACATAGGGAGGGAAGGAGCTGTCTGGAGCTGCCACAAAGTCATCTTTCTGGGACGTGCTGGCACAAAAGTCTGCACTAAAATGAGATCTTGGAGGCTCTGCAGTGCTGTGGGCAGGTGTGAAGCCTGTGGGGCAGAGGCTGCCGGGGCTGCTTCCCTGCCTCGCAGCTTGCCGCTGGCTGGGGAAGTACCTGTTCTCCATCAGACAGGAAGGCTGTATCCCTCTTCCCTCTGATATGGACTTCTTGTGGGGCCTGAGGCGAGTGACACTGCTCTTCCAAGCCAAGCTTTGGTCCTGAGGCAAATTGGAAAGGTTGCAAGGGTTTGTCTGGTTTCCTTTCTGGGTTTCCTCCCCTGTTTAGTGGGATTAATAACACCTAAGGGTGTCAGAGTTAATTACCCATCAGCTTTCAAGTGCTCTGAAAAACCTTGTGCAGTCTGTTTGAATTTACAAGATACTGCTGCCTCCTGTCTCCCAGAAGAGTAACTGATGTTGAAGGACTGAGGTCCTTTGAATGACTTGGCTTTTTGAGGGACACAAGCTGAGGCCTTCAAAAGATCCTAAGAGCCATCTGTCATGCCTGCTGATGCTATCAGGAATTGATGGTGCACAGGAGGGAATCCTTGTGCTCTCAGGAGCAGTTTGATTTAGGAGCTGGTCAAAGAGAAAGGATGAAGGCTCCTCCACAAGACCCCTGGCTCAAAAGAACAAGCCAACCTTCAGATGGAAACCTCAGGACAAGCTGCAGTTTAGTATGTGACTGACTGTAAGCCGTAACACCCCTGAATAGAGTTCAAGTCTTTCTGATGAGAAACACAACTTTCATCCTATGAAATCCAACCCTGTGCTTGAGCAGGCACAACTGAGCTTAGTTTGGGACGTTTTATCCGGATTTTAGTCAAATATCCCTTTTTTTTGTCCTGATACAACCAATGTGAGTTGAAATAACATCTGCTAGGAAAAGAGGCTCTGGGTAGCTATGGATAAATCCAGTTACGCGTGGCTCAGAAAGGGATCAACAAACCTGAGACACTTCGTAGCCAGCAGCTTTTTGCCTGAAAAACTTAATCTTACATCTCTGCCCATCTCCAGTTCAGAGCTTTTATTTTCCTCCCAGTACCATTTCTAGAGAGCATCCTGAAAAACAGCTGTTCACTGGGTAAATTCCCTCTGTGACAGATAAACTGAAACCTGCTGTTGAACCCTTTTGGGCTGGGGATTCAGTGAAGCTGCAGTGCACTGGGTTTTGTTTCTTTTGTCAGGGAGGTTTAGTTCCAGCTGAACCATAGCAAGTACCTGCTGAGTCAATCTGTCTCGCTGCTGCTGTGTTTGATGGGAAGTGAAATGTACTGCCTGACACCTGCTGAAGATCTCAGCCAGAATTTTTTTTACTTGTGGGAGGAAGAATTTCTGGAAGCTCAAATGCAGAATAGAGCAGGAATGAGTGTTTGGAGTCGAGCTCAGCCTGTTCTGTGGGGTGCAGGTCTTGCTGCAGCGCTTAAACGTTCGCTTAGATCACTAGTTTTGTGGGATTAGGCAAGTGAACTTGCCAACACATCACTGCAAGGATTTTGCTCCCAGACTTTGTTAGTCTGGTTGCTGCTGCATTTATTAGGTGGCAGTAGGTTTGGATCCCTTGTGATCTAGGTGCTGTGGGGATGTGTGCTATGAATTCACCCAGCTAATTGCATGATGCACCTTGAGGCTTTTGGTCTCTTGAATTTTAGGCCTTTTAGCGATGTGGGGAATTGAGTGTTTTGTGGTGTGCAGGATGGATGCGGGAGGGGGAAGTGGGTATTCAGTGGCCCCTTTGGGATGGAGAATAGTGTGGATGGCTGTGCCTGGAGGAAATTGGGGTTTTGTTGCCTTAAATGGCTTCTTTTGGCCTTACATTCTGTGTAGTTCCCACTCCATAGTGCCAGCATGATGGTAACTGTGGCTGCTGTCCAAGTCTTGACTGCCATATTCATGGGAGTCCTTGGAAATTCACTGCAAGGTGGGGAGGAAACTCTTGGAAGGATAGAAAAAATGAAATTACCTCTAAATACTGACAGAGCTTCACTGAAGGACCCTGCTGACTATTTGTGCAGGGTGCTGGGGTTTGGAAGCAAGCTGGTCACCTCCCATCCCCTGCTTGACTGGGAGTAGTTTTGTGTGGAGGAGGATCACAACCAATGTGTCCAACCCATCTCTTTGCAGATTGCTCGGGGTGGGATGCGACCTCGATGTAATGCCACATATCCCTGTGCTCCCAAACTGCAGCCTGTGGTCAGGATAGGGGTGGAGTGGGTCTCGTTTGCCCCTTCTTCCCTGAAATGGTTGTAGAAGGCTGGTCCACGAGCTGGTTGTAAATCAGTATGCACGAGGAAGGCAATTTTCTGCAAGTGAAACCTGCCCTAACCAAGCCCTGGGGGACAGAGGAGAACTGCAAGTGTCAAGGTGAGACGGAAGAGCAACAGAACGAGATTTAATTTCCTTCCCAATAATTTTCTCAAGCTGTATAAACTTTCCTTATTTAAAGTAAATACTCCCTGAAAACACATTCTGTGTCAGTGGCCCTGTGAAAACACCCCCAGTCACAACCTGTGCCTGTCCTTTGCTTGCAGCCTCAGCCAAAAGCCAGCAGTTTTACATTTTGCTCTATTAACTTGAGCTGTAAATTTCCTTGCGCAAAGTCTCCCAGGCTGTGGAATGAATTTAAGTAAACAGGGCATACAATAATAGACTTGTGTTAGGGCAGGTTTTGCAAGTGGCCTGTAACTCTTAGAGTAAGTTCTTCTAAATCTCTCCCTGTTATGGTGGAGAGTGTGTGAGCTTGTCCAGAAAGTGAAGGAAGTCATGGAAAAGACCTAGCTGGTAACCTCTGGGATGCTATCTGCGGTCTAGAGAAGAGCATCCAGTGTTTGATAAGCAAAGAACTCGTGTCAGACAATCTCTTGCCTGGCATTTCATCATGTTTTTTTTGTTCAAGACCTCCGTATTTTTTTTTCCTCAGTGACTGCATCTGTGTGAGATGCTCAGAAGGACTTTGAGTTTTCCCCATTGTTCTGCAACATGCTGAATGCATTAAAATCAGTTTTGAGAAAAGGTTTCAAGGTGAACTTCTGAAGAAGGCACCTAAAATTTTTTGTTGCCTTGGAGGCTATAGGATTAGTTCCTTCTCATAATTATTCTCTGGGGAAAAAAAAGGCAGGAGGAGTTTCTCCTGTAAGAGGATGTTGGAAAAAAAAGATTCTGCTTCAGGTTTGTGGGCATCATTGCTCTGAGACTCCTGCAATTCTGCCTGCTCTTTGTACAGAGGGGCCGTATATGTCTCTGCCTCATATTGCCAAGGAATCTTGAAGGGCTTCTGGGGTTGTTATGAGGTGTTCATGTTTCCTGCTGGGCCAGGAAAGCATCTCTACTGGGATCGCAACCTACTTATCTCAGATCATTGTTCAGTCTTCAGCTAAAAGCAAGTTCAAGATGAACACGATCTAGAAGGTTGAGAGTGAAGAAAGACTGATCCCACTTTGCCAGCTAGGCAGTTTTCCTACCTGATGCTTCTGAAGTAGATTATTACTATTTTTCCATGAACTTGCAGTTAAAAATGCACATCTGTTTGGTGTTTGAGTTGTCTTGTAAAGGGTACTTGATGATTAGATAGAGGAAAGGAACTTCTGGCTTATAGACAGCCCTTTCCTGAAAAAAATAAGGTTGTAAGCAATAACTTGGCATAAAAGCCCACAAATAGGGCTTTCTTTAGACTCCCCTGGGTTTGGCTATGTTGTCTGGTTATCTAACCTTTCACCAGCTGCTTCTTGTAAAACTGCAGGCAAAGTGGTTCTGACTTCTGCTAAATTGTGAGGGGGGAAAAAAAAGGCAAGAAAACTTCTTTAAGACCCTTATCCAGAACTCAGTAAAACCGATGGAAAACCTCTTTGAGTCTGGGGGATATTGGGTCACTTCCAAAGTGTGGAGGGCATTGGAGAAAGGTTGAGCCCAGCTTGTGTTAGATCTAGAAGCCAAGGGAAATTCTCTGTTCCTAGAAGCGGAGAAAAGTCTTGCCAAAGTCTGGGTCTTAGTGTTGGAGCAAGTGATTGACCCAAAATGGTAGAAATTGTGATTTAGAGGATAGAAAGATGATAAAGCCTTGTGTGCTGGGGTACTTGAGCAGCTCATGAACTGGAAGTTTCCTCTTGATCTTTTGATATATCCCTTATTAGACAAAAGGAGTGATTTATGCTTCACGATGACTGCTCTGGCTTGGCCTCTGCTACCATATATCTATTGCTTCTCTTTGGAGAAAAGTGTTTGGACCCACAACTCCCATTTTCCTCCCAGTGGGAGACTGATACTGCAACAAGGCTTAACTGGGGTGTTTTTGTAGCAGCTAGCACCAGAAGATTTGAGATGTTCTTGTGGGACTGAGTGGTCCCGAACCTGCAGTGTAACTGGCAGCATAAAAAAAATGTGCCCAGCTGAATACAAAAGCTTTTAGACAAAACAAAGTATTTGCTTTGGCATGCAGAAGCATGGAGATGCCACAGATGTGGAACTGCCAGTTGGCTGTTCACCAGCCACTGATTCATAATGTAAAAGTGTAGTATGAGCCTTTTTTTTTTTCCCTTCTTGATAAACTTTACAACTGGCTTTTTTTTTTTTTTTTTTTTTTTT